>WBNO01022938.1:0-40393 GCA_013400575.1 Peucedramus taeniatus | reverse complement strand
GTGTTTCTGATTCCTGGGCACAAAGCCTTTAACACGGTAACAGTGTGTGTCATTTCAGCCCATTGCGGGTTTTGCTCCGATTAAGCTGTAAACCCTTGAAAGTAAGGATTTGTCATGGAAATGCTGACACAGCCTGAACTGAAGCAGGGTGAATGGCATGGCATGGTTCTCTGTACCAAAACAGCACAGCCTCAATTAGCACCGATCTCTGTACACACAGCTATGACAAAAGGGAAGCCGAGAGCCTGAATATTCACCCAAAGCACTTAAAAGGCCAGCATGAATCATGAGGGTCTTGCATGTTTTTTGTTTGTGTGCAGCTAGCAGTGTGGTGTGCTATTCATTCTAGGTTAAGCTTTCAGTGCTGTCTAATAAGTGGCCCTTGTACAAAAACGTGATCTGTGCTTTTCCAGATATTTGTATGTCAGGCAGCTACACAGCAGCAACTTCTGTAATCCCTTCTCCTGCAGTTAAAGCTACTAGAAAGGCTTAATAATATCCCAGAGGCAAAGATGAAACGGTATCTCCACAGCTACTGTTTGCTGTAGAGAGCTTTTGAAGTCGAGCTTAAGATGTCTTTATTTCCCTACCAGAAAGAAATTTTTTTGCCCTTCTTTTTCCAGTGTTGTCATGATGATGTCTTTTTGCTTGAAAAATATTCCAAGAGGCTGTAGTGTTCCCATAAAGCATTAGGGAATGAGAACAGCTTTTCATCAGGGGCTCCTAGAATCTGTAAGTACAGTTTGTCACTACAGAAACCCACAGCCACCCTACCAACAATCTCAATTTAAAACCCCACACTTTCTTCTTTATCAGGTTTATAGCAGCCTCAGCCTTCACTGGCAGCTTACTCCTGCCTGGCTTCTGGCTTTTAACTTCAGTTTCTAATTAAATATAAACTCAGTTCATGATACACCAGCAGTTTATAGTTCATTCTTCTTTGGTGTAAGAAAGTGAAATATGATAAAGCTGTTAAATCCCTATAAATTCTCATCAAATGATAGCTTGATAAAAAAACCAGAATACCATAATATTCTTGTAGATACTTACTGATTCTAATTATCAGAATTATATTTAGCGATAACGAACTCCAATGATTTCCTTTTCTAATGATTTAACCATAAGACAAAAAAGAGCAGATTCAAACAGAGGGGAATTACAATAAAAATTACAATAAAAAAAAAGGGCCAACACTTGTCACCACAATTCCTGGCAGTGGT
The DNA here is from genome assembly GCA_013400575.1 of Peucedramus taeniatus. Taxonomy (NCBI): domain Eukaryota; kingdom Metazoa; phylum Chordata; class Aves; order Passeriformes; family Fringillidae; genus Peucedramus; species Peucedramus taeniatus. Next base: position 39,173 of record WBNO01022938.1, on the reverse strand, counting down.
AAGCCACTGCTAAGTCTCTTGCTGGTTTCCAATCAAGCAAAAATTCTTAGAAGGGTAAAAAATGGTAGTGATGTAGTTTAGTAGAAGTTCAGTGACTATCCCTTCCCTGATGGGACTGAAAACCAGGAAGCAATCCTCACTGTGTTTGCTTTGGATATGTAACAGCTGAGACTGGGCACAGCCTTGTGGATTCAAGGTAAATTTCAGTTTCTCAGTGGCAAATAACAAATGAAAGGTAGAGGCAGGACATTCTTAAAAACAAAGCTAACAAGGTTTTTGCAGAGTATGATGCAAAGAAAAGGGTGTTGTAAAGAATATAAATAAGAGTGAGTGGGAAAATAGATTTGTGGCATTATTTTGAACATATGTGAATAAAGAAATTGAGTTGCTAGGGAGAAAGAGGGTATAGAAGCTATCCAATATGAAATCACTGAGCTTTAGCAATATTACTTAATTGGAAAAGTATGGAAGAAAAGTCTGCTGTTACAAAAATATGTAGAAAATAATCCTAATATGATGGCATGGGATAAGGATACCCATGTTGAAGCTGCCTTTAGGATTCCAAGTAAAATGATTATACTTTTCATAGTAACACAGGAAAGAAGATTTGGACAAGTTCTGGTTTAGTGAGGCTGAAATATGTCACAATGAGTGACAATTATAAACAAACATAAAAATAATTCTCAGCAATCACCTACACTTCACATCAGACTATGTAATCAGTAATTTTATGGAAGGATGAGATTCAGTCACAAAAAAAAGGTTTAAATATATCAGAATACATAAAAAGTGATATTTGCAGGAACATGAATCCTTTATAATAACTAAGGCTTTACTTTCAAGTAGAAAAATGTGGGAAAGTATGCCTAGGTAATTTTAAGTTTGCCAGATGCAAGAGTTTACTAACATAACTCAACTCTAATGAAAAGATCCAACCTCAAAGTCCCTATCAGCAACATTTATATATAGTTATGAAAGACATCAATCACTATTGAAAGCAAATGAAAAGGCAAGTAGAAAAATGAATACTTCTCTGAATACACATGGACTTTTATTCATTTATTTCAGAACTGACCTGTTACTATATGAACTGAGTCATAACTGAAAGCCAGTCCACATGCCTCAAGAAATAAAATCAGTATAAATGTTATTGTTATTGGCTTGATACAATCTATCATGTAACTAGCTGTGGTGGTTCATCTGGGTAAGACCTGTTAGTCAAGTAAATAAATAAATAAATACAGCTGATTTATACCAGTTGTATTTTGATTTGATATATGCACTGAAGTGATGCTTTGCCTTAGAATTTAAACAGGATCACTGTGTGCAAGATGGGAGGTCCTCTTTTCTCACATTCTTGCATTCTGCCCCAAAGCACCAGAAGAGAGCTTTATTATTAGAGGGATTTTTTTCCAGTTATTATCTCTGTTTCAATATAAGGACAATAAAGACCAAACAGAAAGGGAGAAGGATTATCCTGCAAACTTCAGCTTTTCTCCAAAAGAGGTCTGTTTCTTTGGTGAGGTAGTAGTGGAGAGGACCTGCCTGGCACTCAAATTTGAAACCTCAGCAGAAGGTTAGCCAAACTACAGAAAGCTGGAAATTTCCTGTACCTTAAGTCATTAAGGAGACGTAACCTTGGAGTGTTAAAGTCCACACCAAAACATGGTCATTGGACCATGTGCAATTCATTGTGAATTCACATCACATCCCATATCTCTAGTCATACATGGTAGATTTCTAGTGTATCTGCGAGAAACTACCCAAAAACAACATGTAGAGCACTCAATTATACATGCTTCATGTTTTCTCTTTAAAGCATTCCCTAAGAAACTTAAATGGTCTTGATGACTCCAAGATTTGTCATGAATGAAAACAAGATACCAGAGGTAGTGGAAGATAGATACCCGGGCTTTTCTCTCCTTACCCACTAGAGACACAGTGCTCTCAGTCCCCTGAGCCAGGAATAGAATAGAGTAGAAACTATATTCTAAACTAATGTATCCAAACAAAACTTTAAAGTGTTTCAGTTCATTATGGTCTTTTTCACTGACAACAAGGATGAAAAAAACACAAAGGTAGGTATAAGTTGACTGTGGATTTTCATTTCACCTTCCTGCTGTCTAAACTATGCCCATAGCTGCTAATCCTTTCTCTGCAGGGCTTCTAATCTACTCCAACTGGACTCTAACAACCTTGCCAACTCTGTATAGTATCCTGATGGCTTGTCCTGCTGCTGTGATCTGCAGCAGCATGTGTCCACCTGCCAGCCTTGCCACAGGGCTTCAGGCTTTCATGATCCCATTCTGAAAGCAGCTCTTCATTGTTCCAATCTCTTTGATGCTCTTTTTCTAGGCTTTGCTTCAATAACACTTTGCTTGTCTTTCTTTTTCTCATTCACAGTGGCAGCTTAGCAATGTGCATAGTTTGAATGTCTCTTTCATAAATAGTGTGCCAGTTGGCCTACCCCATGCCTTCAAATTGGAAGGCTCTCAGCATTTTGGCTGCTAATCTGCCAGCAGTTTTTACATAGAGTAAGACACCACCCCAGTGCTCTATCAGTACATAAACACAGTACAGCAATATTCAGCTTAGGTGTCACATCTTTATCATGCTACATGGCCACACATTTTTGGGGTTGTACGATAAGGTAAAACAGATAATTAATTTAAAAATATATTCCTGGTTAAAAACAGCAGATACTATTCATTTAGATATTCAAATTCCTTCCTTCCTTCCTTCCTTCCTTCCTTCCTTCCTTCCTTCCTTCCTTCCTTCCTCTTCTCTCCCTCTCTCTCTCTCTCTTTCTGGAATTGTCTAATCCTTATAACATTCACAGAATGTTGTTAGGGACTAAAGAAAATTAGCTAAAAAAGGAAGTGCAGAGTGACTGAAACATGTTGGTAGATACAGTGATTACTATAACAGATGATACAAAACGCTGTAAGTGTGATATTATTTTCGTCTGTGTGAATGTGTCTTTCACTTAAATTTCAGGAAACCCAAAGGCCTATATCCTTTTGGTTTCATTCCCTGTTCTCCCACTTAAAAATTCCCACTGGTTGAATTATTACATATGATTTTTATTGCTGTTAACCTAATCAATGTAAACCTAATGTAACTTTGTGTTACATTAATGTAACTAATGTGACTTTCCCGTCAGTGGAGAATTTAAAAGTACTTTTTAAATGTACTGTAGCTGGCATTAGTTAATAAATAAAAGAGAAATTATGTGTAGCTCGGGCTGTACTCTTTGCTCAAAGTCACCTTCTCTTTTTTTAAAAGCTTGTCCAAAATTTCCTCTCTTTTATACTTTAAAACTTTAAAATCAAGGGTTTCTTACCTAAAAGTTACTCTGAGACAAAACAGGGATCAAAACAAAGGACACAAACTTTATAATTAATACTATGTTTACTATTGAATGTTTTGCTTGTCAACAGCTGTCAGGCTTGCAATATTTTCTTCTCAAGCATGGAAGGTATTATAGAAATGTCAAGACCTCACAGGAATTCAGTACAACATGTCTGGGAATAAGAAAAGTCTTTATCTGATGTTTTGAGGCACCATGAAATCATCATGATCAAATACAGATAAAATCTTTGCCTCTTCTTTAAAAAAATTTAATTGGCACAATGATATAAGGTTTTAACAAATCTTGCCTCTTGGTTTGCAACCGCCTAATCCACTGATATGTGAAGAAATATTTAGCTTCTTTGTGTTCATGGTAGGGACTTTGCATTTTGTAGGTGTTTCAGATTTACTACTGAGTGACCTTCCTGCAGGTAGGGCTCCCCGAATGGCCACATAGTGCAATGTGCTATTACTCCCAGCAGACATGGTACTATCTACAGCATCAATAAACTCTTGAGCAGATGTTCAATACCTAAACATAATGACCACTGGGGAGCCATGATAACTGCCTACAAATACATAAAGGAATGTTATAAGAGGATGGGGACCAATTATTCTCATTAGCCAACAAGGGCAGAATAAGAAGGAATGAGCATTCTCTCTAAGCAGAAAATTTTAGCTTGATTTAAGAAAATCTTTAGCTGATAAGATTAAGAAATTATAAAACAAAACTGCTAATAAAATTTATAATATTGCCATCATTTAAGATATTTAATGCGGCCTTCTCCTATGCCTATTTCAGACAAGCAAACACAAGACATAGTATATTTATTTAGATTTATATGTTTCTGAGAGGAATTGTGTGTCTTATTAATGAAATGAAGATTGAGAATGATCTTACTGTGGTTGACCAGAACAGCTATTTGTTTCCATTCCCAAAGAATAAATATTAACCAGGAAAATTCATTTGTACAGTGATTGAAACAAAAATTTTAAATCTTGTCAAGGCATCCTCTTGTGTTTGTGTGGATATTGTCAGCACTCTGCTGTGGCTCTTTTACCTTTATATTGAATGTCAAGCTTTTCCAAAGCTTCTTCAAACTAGTCTTATGAGCAAATGAATAATCTTAGAGCATGAGTGTGTAATCTTACAGAAAGTGTATCATATCTATTATATATTTTAATTCAAAGCAGTATTTTAGGCATGACATTTCCAAAACTGCAATACCTTCCTTTCAGCCCCTATTTACTCTCAGAAGACTTCCCGTCAGAATCTTCATCAAAAATGATGGATATCTACAATGTTTTGAGTTTCAAAAACATCACAATTTGCCTAAATGTAGGGATTGACTGCAGGAATATCCTGAAAGAGAGAAAGCAATATCCTTCTTTTCTTCAGATCGGAAATGTTTTTTCTTTAGTCAGAAATAGCTTTGAATAGTTATAAAAAAAAGTATTAGCTTTCCAGTCAATAGTGATAAAACCCATGTAAGATCACTTTTATGAGTTGAACATGACAGAAGAAATGGTGACTTTTATCTACTGATAATACTTCCAACAGGCCTGAATATAGGTACACCTTGCAATATTGTATTATATACTAGTTTCATTGAACTATTTATGAGTTGAATATACAGATTTCATGTTGCAATAAGGTCTATTCTTGTATTATCAAGATATGCTCTGTTCTTGGGCAAATTAAGTTAAAATAGTACCTGCACTTCTGTCATTCTGTAGCCATCATTACACACGGTTATCAGACACCTTTGTATGTGAGCTATAGAATAATTCCCTTCAAGAAACTTGATCAGAAACTCAGCTAAGTAGCATTCAACTAAGAAGGCTCTGAAGTACATGGATCCAGCAGGATTTGAAGTGCATTTGCCAAATTATGATTCTCTATACCTTGATATTGTGTTGAGGCTATAGGTTAACCCTACAGAGGAACTGAAAACACATATAATGATTTTTAGTTATGCTGGGAAATTTCCTGAAAGATCTTAAAGATTGTGAAGAAAAAAATTATCTCTATAGTTTTTTTAAATGTTCATTTTGTGGTAATTTTAATGTCAGTAAATTGAGATTCACAAGGATTATATGTTTCATTTTTCACTATGTGGTGGACATCCAAGATTTCCAAGTTAAAAACCGTCTCTGACCAAACATCAACATTCTTTTGTATCGTGCTCAAGGAATAAAATCTTATTTGATTGATATTATTCTTGATTGGTTTAATAAATATGAAGCCTTCTCAAAAAAATACCTCTCAAAAAAACCTCAAATATTCCTCATGCTTCAGCAAGAATTCCTTAGAATGATGGTATAAACCACAGAATCATCAAATCATTACATTTGGAAAAGACCTTAGGTTACCAAGTCCAACTGTAAACTCCACAAGTACCACTTTGCATGAGTACCACCACAGTCACCATTAAAACATATCTCCAAGAGCCACATTCAAACCTTTTTAAACAGTTCCAGGGATGCAATTTCTCCACTGCCATAGGAAGCCTACTACAGTGCCTGATCACTCTTTCAGTGATGTCATTTTCCCTAGTATTTAATCTAAACTTCCCCTTATGCAACTTAAGGATATTTCCTCTTGTCCTGTCACTTTGCGGAGAAGAGACTGACCATCACCAGGATTCAACCTCCTTTTAGACATTTGTGGCAGTGATAAGGTTTTTCCTGAGCCTCATTTTCTTCAGGATAAACAACCCCAGCTCCCTCAGCCAATCCTCATAAGATTCCTGATCCATACCATTCATCAACTTCACCCCCATGTAGTTCCAACAACTTCCTTTATTCTCTTTTTTTGTCTGGATTCTGTAACTGCAGTACCTTTGTCTGTTCATAAACTTATGGCCTGAAAACAATGATGTTATTTCTTTAAAGAAGGAAAGCATTGAAAATTTAGGTTATTTCTGAGGAGAAAATTAAACCTGTCCAAGAATATATTGGAGAACTGAAGTTACTGGCACAGAAAAATTTGTAGGCATGCTCGTATGCCTCCAAAATAAGTTTTCTAAATGCAAATTGGCCATTGGTAATGATTCCTGGAAGGTTCTTACCCCTAAGCTATGGAAATTGCTGGGCAAGTCGTAGCCAACATGTGCCAAAATCGTGCTTGAAGGTGTTTGAAGATTCACCAGTGTAGAAGATCCTATTAAAACACTTTAGAACCTTGCATGGCACTATATATTTTACTAAGAGAACCCTCCATAATGCCTATGTACCTAAAATTACTTATTCTGGTCACTTCAATGCCTGGTAAAATCAGGGAAAAGATTATTCTAGGAGGTATTGACAAACACCTGGAGGACAATGCAGTCAGTCACAGCCAGCATGGCCTCATGAAGGAAGAGTCCTGCTTGTTGAACCTGATTTCCTGCTATAATAATGAAGCCCCACAAGTTAAGTTAGGAAAGCCAGTAGATAAAATCTTTTTGAACTTCATCAAAGTTTTAGATACTGTCTCCCACAGGTTCCTTCTGGACAAAATGTCCAGCACACAACTGGATAACCAAGTTACATGGTGGGGGAGCAAGAGGCTCACAGGTCAGGAACAGAGAGTTATGGTGAATAGAGTGACATCAGACTGGCAACCAGACACTGTTGGTGTTCTGCAGGGCTGCACCCTTGGCCCAGCTCTCTTCAACATCTTCATTAACAACTTGGACACAGGACTTGAAGAAACATTAAGTAAGTTTGCAGATAACATTAATTTGGGAGAAACTGTCAACCCACGTGAGGGCAGAGAGGTCTTGCAGAAAGACCTCAACAAATTACAGAGTTGGGCAGTCACCCTTCACTATATGAAGTTTAACAAAGGCAAGTGCCAGATTCTGCACCTGGAATGGGGCAATACAGGTTGTGTGCATCAACCAGGGAACAAACAAAAGGAGAGCAGAACTGTGGAAAGAGGCCTGGGCGCCCTGGTCAGTGGAAAGCTGAATATGAGTTGAATATGAGCAGTGCCCTGGCAGCCAGGAGGACCAACCCTGTCCTGGGGAGCCTCAGGCACAGCATCACCAGCCAGGCAAGGGAGGAGATTGTCCTGCTCTGCTCTGCACTGAGGCAGCCTCACCTTGAGTTCTGTGTGCAGTTTTGGGTGCCACAATGTAAAAAAGGCTGTAAGTTATTAAACAGTGTCCAGAGGAAGGAAATAAAGACAGTGGAGGGTCTGAAGAGAAAGCCGTTTGAAAAGCGGCTGAAGATGCTTGATTTGTTCAGCCTGGAGAAGAGGAGGCTGAGAGGAGACCTCATTGTCTTCAACATACTCAAAAGGAAGAGGAAGGGCAGACACTGATTCCTTCCCTTGTTGACCAGTGACAGGACTCAAGGAAATAGCATAAAGCTGATGGCTCCGCAGGGAAGTGACCAGAGTACCAAGCCTGTCTAAGATCAAGAAGTGTTTCAATAATGCTCTCAGACACATGGTATGAGGCTTGGGGTGTCCAAGGAGTTGGACTCCATGATCGCGTTGCATGGTGATTCTTCAAACTCAGCATATTCCATGATTCTATAAATTATAATAGAATTCTATAGCTATGCAAGACAGAGAACATGTATGCTATCAAAAAGATTTGCAGTCCTACTAATCCAGTAGATTTTATCCCATCAGACAACTTCAGTCGTATCTGCAGGGGACAACTTTGTATGCTGAATTTATACTGAGGAATGTCAGGCAGACATTTCTATTTGTTGTACATTAGGGAGAGTTTTGATTGAAGGAAGTTTGTGCAACAGCAGCTTGTAAACATGTATTCAGGTATTGCCTATGACACAATATTTATTTTTCATGGGGGCATAGGAATAAAAATCAGCTTATGTTGTTCTTGGTATTTCCCAGGGAAGCTAAATATAATTTTTTAAAAATGTATATGGGTTTTCAGATAATATATTCACAGGCATTTCTGTAGTTTCTGTCTATAGAGCAGAGATGATTGAACTGCTACACTTAGCACAAAGACCAAGAAACAGATCTTGGTATCCTTATGGAAATCCAATATGCAAAAAATAAAAAGTGATTTGAACATCTGCTACTTGAATTCCTTACTAATCTGCCAAAGAGAATGCTTGGGATTGTTTTTAGCAATAAGAAAAATACACAGTGAGTTGGAAGACATTGATAACACTTGAGCAGAACAGCTCTTCAGCACTCTGATGAGATGAGTTACTGTACAGATGGCTTCCATCATGCAAGTCTTTTCTGTTTATAGGGCTGCAGGTGGTAGAGTGGGAAACAGGGTAAGTGGAGGAAAGGTTAAGACTCCAAATCAATTGTAGCAGTTCACCGAGTAAAATCTATCCCTGCTGAATGTACTAGTTGTTTATCAGCACTGCCATCTAGAGCTGTGTGAAAAAAATTCACTGCAGACAGCAGAAATGGTGAAATTAGATCGTTCATTGTTGAAGATTGTACATAGAGGGAATCATATGCATGTGACACTTTATGGCATTTAAGGCAGTGCATCCAGCAACTGTGTTAAGGGAGCAAGGTAAACTGAAATTAAAAAAAGAATAAAAATAATATCTCAAATACTCTGAAAATTTTGGCTGGTTTTTATTCCTGGAAAAGAACTCATAAGAATTTGTACTGTACATAGTTTAGCTTCCCTTTTGTAACACAATTGAAATGTGCATTCTTTTGATTTGCCCTTATGGGCAAGTTATTTTATCTGTTATGCATCCAGTTTAAAATACTTTGGAGTACACAGTAATCACACAATTCTTTCACTGCAGCTTTAACTCTCTTGGGGTGATTTTAATCATTCCTCATCACTGAGGAAGAAGGACAAGGGCTAATGACAAACAGAGATCCACAGAAATAATTTTATAATTGTCACACTTTAAGGGAGAGTAGGAAAAGAGCCAAGCTGAAGTGCTGGGGAAGCTCAGAGCTTTATGTTGCTCTACAGATCCCTTTTTAAAAGGACGGGTACTTTGCTATCTTTGCTACCGCTGTTGTAATTTTTGCACACAAATGCAAAATAGATGTGCTCTATGTATCATTTTCCACACACACTGGGGAAATTATGACCTTTTTTAGCTGCATTACTTTATTCCTCTAAGCAAGGATTGAGGTTGTTTTCCATAGGAAAAAACACAACCTATTTTTCATGCTAGGACAGACTTCCGAGACAAAGGAGGGCAGAAACACAAGTTATTTTCTACTTAATCCTTAAAATATTATTTAAAATAATCATTAGCTTTAAGGCTCTTAAGTAGCTATAATATAGGCAGAATCCATGAGAGTGTTGAAGTGCTTAAAGTACCCGTATTCTGAATGCAATGGAAACACAAGGTGTATAAATGCCACTAAAAAATTGCTTTTTAGTCATAATTGCACTGCAATATAGAAACATTTGTAAGAATGTCTTAAGGTATTTGGGCATAAATTTTTACACCTGATTTTTCTCACACACAGTGTCACATTCCTACAGGTCCTTGCTCCTGGAAATATCCAGCCCCTCTCCAGCACACAGCAGCAGAATTACTGGCATCACACTGACCCTACAGGAGCTCTGTAGGGTTGGGAGCCTTGCTGAAGCCAGTGTATGTTCTCTGTAATGGCTGGAGACACACTGAAAGTCTGGCCTTCAGACATCAGCCTCCCTCTGTTTCTGTGTTTCTGCACACACTGGGAGGAGTGAAGCCCTTTTGGTATGGCACAAGCAGAAGTTAGCCAGATTTCCTCCAGGCAAGAGCATGTTCATCTTCTCCATAATGAGCTGACCAAAGCAGGGCACGAGAGTATATCACATCCAAATATCTAATCCCTGGGCAGGTTAGCATCATCTAGAAGCTGCACTCCCTGGGATAATCTCATGTCTTTGGGAGCACTTTCCCTTTTCCTCCTGCTTTCCTCCTCCTCTTACTATCTGCAATCCTCCACAAGACATTATAGCCTCCAGCTAGAATAACATGCAGTGCAATAGCCCTTGACAAAATGCGTTCTTGTCCAGTTGCTCCACAAGAAGCCAAGGATATGCTAAAACAATGAAATTTTAACATATGAAAGTATTGTTCCGTGACACTTGTGTTTAGGAATCTGGTTATCCTTACCTTAAATAAGGGTGACACTTTCTTTGCTGCTTGGTGACAGGAAGTCTGGGAGCATGAGAGCTGACAGCTGCTGGTGACACTGCAACTGATGACCTCAGGAATGTGGATGCATTCAAAACAGGCGGACACCCATGGAAAATTCATTTTAGTCTTCAAGTGCTGCCAAATCATCTTTAAATAAAGTCTTAGATGAAGTAAGGTGAACTGACTGTTTTGAGGAGGAGGTCTGAAAGCTCAGCCATCAATATTGTCATCCAGTCTCTTTTGACTTAAGAATATACAATAGCCTCCTAAGATAATTAACAAATTTACTAGAGCAAGGATAGACAGAAACAGAATCACCAGGTGTTGGCTCTAGATCCCTCTGAAATGCACGATTCCAGGATACACAGATTAAGACATATAATTGATTTACCACACCTTAGACAGGTGCTTTAACTGAGTTAATGTGGATCCTAACCCACTGAAAACAAGAAATAAAACATTTAATTTCAAAGGAACAGAATTTAATAAAAAGAACAAACCAACATTTTGGTTTTTGGGAGAAGTTTTACTTCACATTTACCATCATGTGAAAGTATAATATGGCTCTGTTGCACTGGTTTAGCTTATACATGGCACCTCAACAAGCCAAAGTAACCTAATGCAGTATCTGGGGCTTTTCAGTGTTTGGATTTCTTTTCTTGTAATGAAGGTGGCCTCTCATCAGTGAGAATCTTCCTACTGCACTTACTTACAAGTCCAAATCAATTGCAAGAGTAAGAACTAAATATACCTAGGTTTGCATAAAACACCATATCTTTCTTGTTTGCTTGCATATTTTGAACTGTTGAGATGATATGAAGCATACTGCTTTGGGAATATTTGGGAATACTGAGAGCTCTGTTATCACTATATCTGGTAGTTTTAAAGACAGTTTCTTGTGTGAATTATTTTTACAAAAATATAATCAAATATTGTTTATGGCATTGCACTGTATTCCAAGGCACAGGCTAAAAGCAGTAGAGCTTTTAACAAATGAAATTAAAAATAATATTTTAACTATGTTGTACATAGAAGTTTCACAGTTTAGGAAAGCTGAAGTCTTAAATTCAGCCTCTGAAATGATGTGTTTAAAAGCAAGGTTCAGTATGTGATTTTAGTCTAGTCGACCCAGTGGCTTAACATAACAATGTTATTATCAGGGAGTCATATCTGAAGCTCAGATTTTTTTACATCTTTGGCTATTCTGATTCTTTTGTAGTTTGTTTAAGGCAGTTCTTGCTCTTTGACTAGTTGGTTATTTGTACTAAGTTGAAGGGGAAAAGATGAGAGCCAGCTTTTGATGTTTAGGGTTGAAATAATAAAAAAGTCCTTTTCCCTTGTTGGACAATATTACTTGCAGAGAGATGGAGCATTCAAAGAGAAACAAATGCACATACAGCAGTCTAAACTCCCTGTCACTGACAGGCTCTGAAAAGGTTGTTCATTGTTGTATAGCTGAACCTGATAAAAAGTATGGTTCCCTGCTGATATCTAGGAGGCCATTAAAATATCTCGAGCTGTTCTGAAATGCATAGTCCCAATTAAAGAGAAGTCTCTGTGTACTTCTTCCCAGGGGCAGACTGATAAGCCAACAGCAAGCCATTCTAGTACTGGAGACAGAGCGAGTGTGAGGATTAGCCCTGAAGGGAGCACGGATACAGCAGAGCACCAAGGGGCAGCACTGGTGAGGAGCTGAACTTGCCAAAGCCTTTCTGGCACCTGCTTCTACAGGTGGCTGCATTTTTCTACCAGGGCAATACAAACTGCCCATAATTGCTAAACTTTTGTAAATTTCATTATCATAATTCACTGGTTTGTTAAATATTGATGCTTTATTTAGTAGTTGTTTTAATTTTTATACCGTTAATACACTTTTTTTGTGGAAAAAAAAAAAAGAAAAAGAACAACAAAAATCTCTCTCTGCCAGAGGCTCAATAATTGAGACCAATAGATTGATTAAATTATATTGTCATTTTTCAGTACATTTTTACATAAAAAGGGCTTTTTTTTCTTAGTAAAACAAAAAGCACAATGGGCAAGAAACAAATATAATGAAGATGATATTGATAGTAATTCCTGATAAAGTCTGGGGAATCCAAACTTCAATCACTGTATTTTTTCTTTCTCTTGCTAACTTCAGCAAACTGGGGTTAAAATTCTGTGTAAAGAATTGCACTTTTAGGAGTCTTCTAGCGAAACTTCTAGTCATTCACATGTCCTGTTCAATGATCCTTGTTTAACAGCCCCTCCTGGATATTTCTACCTAAGTTAGATATGTCCCAGAATGCAATGACCTACTTTCTCCCTGATCCCAAAAAGTCTTTATCTTCTCTGATTCAAATAGGACAGATGGCCCAGAAGAGATTAACAGACCTCCTGAGACATATTTCATAAAAACTGGGAGGTCTGTTATAGTTCACTAGTTATGTGATCTTTGTTCTAAAACTGATATAATAGTTATGATTGTAACAGCTTGGACATTTCAGATTTTATTACCAATTAACCTTCAAAATCACGTAATGATTACAGACATAATAACTGACTTTTTTTCTTTCATTGAGTATGGAGTTCAGTATAATTTTAATCATCTAATATTAAAAAACATAGTATCAAAGAATCCTTTTGATTTCTGATCATACTCAAAAGATGTCTGGTTACTTAGCAGGATTATTAATTTAGTCATCATACACAACCAGCTTCCATTGCACCGTCAGGGTAACATTTAACTTCAAAATTACTTCAAAACCCTGTGTTCATGGCATACCAGAGGTGAAATAATGACTGTCTTAATTTTTTGTTTCCCATCCTACAAACAATTGAAAAAGACATGTTCAGTGTTTCAGGTCTAAGCAGTAGCAAGGGGAAACTGAGAGGAAATTGGTTTTTTTTAGATGGTTGAGGTTTTTGTTTAGGTTTTTTTGTTTGGTTGGTTGTTGTTTGTTTCTTGGTTTTAATTATTATTATTATTATAAATTTGGAGTCCAAAGTGAGGTGTGCCATGTTTCCATGTTATCTCTTTAAATTGTAATAAGCATAAAAGAAAAAGATAAGGAAAAGACAGAAATTTATATTTTCCATAGGAATGGCTAACCTGCTAGTAATACACTAGCTCCCCTCAAGGAAATATAGAGCATTAGAAAGCCAACAATTTTACTGTGAGAATGTCTAAAAAAGTTATTATTTTCAAGTATGGTGTCAACCACTTCTTGTGGTGAATAAATAAGCAATGATTCAGTGTGAGAAAGAAGTGGGAACTGTGCACTCACACTATATGAGAAGTCTTTGAACTACCAAACCATCTCTGAAATTAGAAATAAAGCACAAAAGTAAAGGAGAATCAATACAACAGGAGATAATCCTTGTTACATCAGACCAGAGACTACTTCCTAATAGTATAGGATGGTGAGATATCATTTATATAATTTTTGAAGAAAAAGAATTCCCTAGCTGCTCTTAATATTGTATAAATCAGCCTATGTAGGGTTTTTGTAAAAACTGTTGGTATTTTTTAACACAACACTTGTCTGTGTCTGCTTTTAATAAGGTGAGATGACATTAAAGAACCTGACATTCAATATTTTTTTTCAGATTATTCACATTGGGTAAGGTGGTCCTTCTTCATATATGAATGAAACTAAGTTCATGGAACATTTGTTTCTTGCAATCCATTCTCATTGCTTACAAAGAGCGCAAACCAGATGGATTCAATGATTTTATCTTACTAAATAAAGATTTTTTTTTCTTCCTCTTTTCTATTCTTTTTCCTTTTTGTGTTAACAAATTTCTGGTATTATTAAGATATAAGTTATAACATTTATATATAAATATATTTTACCTCCAGAAAACAAACCATTGCAAAAACTGGTAAAAAACAATTATTGTTAAATCTTAAAAAGAAGTTTATTTTCCTAAAATTGTAATGATGTTAAAAATAGGATAACGTACCATTAAAATCAAAGAAACTTCACTGTTTTCACAGTTAAAATTTAAAAAAAGAAAAAACAAAAACCAAAAAGTTTTATCTTTTCCTCACATTAAAAACATATTATTACAACTTCATTATGGAAAAAATTATTTTGTCAAAATAACTTTTACCTACCTGTTATGATTTAGGAATGTTACTTTCCAACTTAGTGCTCCCAAATAAAAAAAAACTAGACTCTCCAAATCACGTGCTGCATGCTCGCTTTCACCTCCTATCCTTCGACTCCCTTTGTCAGGATTGAGAGGAGGATTGGAGGGAAAAGATATAAAGACTACAAATTGAAATAAGAACAATTTACTGGAAACAGCACTGAGATAAGAAGAAAAAAACAGTAACAGCAAAAATATTAATAACAGAAATGCACCAAATTTAGAGTGATTCACATGCAGAAGTGATCACCACAGAGCTCAACCAACCACAGCCATGCCACCCCTACAGCTCCAGACAGCTCAGGACCAGGGCCAAGCCACTGTTTGCTCCCTCCTGTGCCCAGCATTACCCCACTGCTCCATCTGCCACACTTACTTGACTGAAAGGAATCCCTTCTTCTCAGAAGAAACTTCATTCCCCACTGCTGGCAATGTTATGAATTGTAGAGAAAAATCTCTGGGTTCAAGCCATGCCTCCTTCTGCTTACTGCAAAACCTAACTCTGTCCTGGCTGGAACCAGAACACAATCATAGACTTTGGACAGTTTTTGATTTTTTTTTAACAGCATACCATATACGTGTAAAACCCAGAAAAGGATACAATATATATAGTATAAACCATATTATCCTCTGTACATACTATGGCATGCTATAAATACAGAAGAGGAAGGACGAATAATATTAAAGATACACAAATAAAAAAAAAAAAAACAAGTGATGCACAGTGCAGTTACTCACAACCCACCCCCTGATACCCAGGCAGTTCCCAAGCAGCAGCCCCCAGGCAGCCTTCCCCTGAGTTTATAAAATGAGGAAGACATCGTACAGCATGGAATATCTCTTTGGCCAGTTTTGGTCAGCTGTTCCAGCTATGTGCCCTCCCAGCTTCTTGTGCCCCCAAGTCTACTCACTGGTGGGGTGCTGTGAGAAGCTGAAAAGTCCTTGACTTTGTGTAAACACTGCTTAGCAACAACTAAAGCATAAGCATTTTGCTAAAGTTTTTCTCATCTTAAGTAAAAAACACAGCCCTGCAACAGCTATTAGAAAGAAAACAAACTATCCCAGTCCAAAACAGGGCAATCAGTTAGATGGAAAATTCTGACAGGGAGAATAATTTCACAAGTGTTTACAGATCAAAAAATTAATACATTCCTTTTAGTTGCATGATTTGGGAATTTTATAAAGGAGGAAATTAATCTGGAATTTGGAATTCTTAACATTTTAGATATCTAGCCCAGACATTACCCAAATGACGCTGTAGAGGCTTACATCTAGAAAGAAGAAGGTCACTAACCAAAGTAATCAAAAAGAACCATCTGCAATCTTAGTAAGCAGAGGAAAGCAGATATATAATATCTGCAGAAAAAAATACTGTTTAAAGTCTCTCTTTGCTTCAATGCCCTTGGAAGACAATCCAGCTGTGATAATTTATTCTAGATAAGTTCTTTTAATTATTCTGCTTCAAATACATGCTCTTTTTTTTTTTTTTTGTTTGTTTGTTTCTTCTTTTTTTTTTTGGTTTACCTTAATAGAACATGAAACAATCTGAATGGGAAAAAGGCCATTACGCTCTGTTAGGTTTATACCTCTCTCCAAACTAAGGATAGTATAGAAGTCAGGTTGTCTACCTCCTGAATTAATGGTTTAAGGTTTGAATGTGGTAAACTCCACAAGATGTATTGAATTTAGTTTTAGTCCTGCGTAGATTTAATTTTTGAGTTTTCTTCAGAGATTGTCACCTCAAATTGAATCACAATTACAATCAAGAAAGATTAATAGTACTGTGCATATACTTCTATCCCCTATAGGTGATTAAATGTTGGGAATGCTAAAAGATGAGTAAGGAATGGCGGAAAGGACACATTTAATTACCTACCAGATAAAGGAGAAAAATTCTGGAAAGAAGGTAAAATGGATCAACGGATGGGACATCAGCTTTTTAGCAGTCTGAATCAGATAGGAAAAGCTAAAGGAAATAAAAAAGGTTCATTTCTTCAAAGCATTACTCCACCCTGATGCTCTCAACATATTTTGCCAGTTGATTGCATAGGTATTTCTGACAAAGCAGCTGATTTTATTTAATCTTGTTGAGTTCTTCACATTGTGTAGATCACAGCTGAATTCAGATGCCTGCATGAAACAGAACAAAATAACACAGGCAAGTAGATATTCAAGCAAAGTTCCGTCTGGGAAGGTTTGAATGGAAAGGTGGGAGGCTAAGGTGCAGGGAAGGAGAGGGAGTTCCCTGGGCATTGCAAGTAAGAATTTTGAGAGCAAAAACCAGGCAATTTTCGAATATCATGTGGATTAGTAGTAGTTATGCAGGGACCATTGTATCTCTTTATAGCCATCAGTGAATGGAGTGTGTTAAGGTGGTGTTTCTATAGCAACTTCTTCCCGCTGCAGCCTACCAGGAACTCCTAATGCATGTACACAAGGCAATTTTTAAAAACTTGTAACTGATCATTTGGGCACATTATTAGTGCCTCGAAGATTAAATGGTCAGAGACTTCAGACACTGAAGCAATTAAAGGGTGGGTGGTAACTGAAATCAAATTTGCTCCAGTATTGCTCTTCGGTTCCCCTTAGCACATTTTATTGAGTTATGGCAGAATCCATTCAAGAAAGTGTAAGGCAATTTAGGTTCCATGTGAGAAAATTGTGGGAAGTTAGAGAAGGGACCCTTAGCCATTTTAACCTGGTGTCAGAATTATTCCAGTGACCTTTTGTAGGATGTTTAGCTGGAAAAGAGTTTCACTCAAGAGGATATTGAAACGTGTACCCTTTTCCAGTGTTCATTTCTTGAACTTTTTGGACTTGTGGATGCATATTTACCATAAACTTTCCAGTGAATCTATTTTGATCCCTTATGGTGCTGTATTAAATGAAATGGGAGTTTGGTGAATACACTGGTCCATATGTGAGGATATGGAAACTCATTTTACCTCAATCCATTTTCATTGTGAATGAAGGATGAAGAGAAAAAGTCTCTCTCAATAGGATATGTTGAAAAGGATCCTTTTTTCCCCCATACTGGTTTCATTGTGTGCTCCTCTCCTGTGCTTTGTATTGGCTGTCTGTCAAGGTCATATAAATTGAATTTCAAATATTACTCATATCCTTTCCTCAATGGCTCATTAGAGGATTTTAAATAAAAGCTTTTATTACCACAAAGGCTGCAACGTGTCTGCATCTGTATGTGAGCAAGTGATCACTATTTCACAGAAATTAGGACAAGATATCACTATCGACTTTGTCAAGATACCAAAACCTCTGAAAAATCAGATGAATAAATTTAGATATTTTCCTATGGGAAAGATTACAAATACATGTTAAATATTTCACTAGTAATACAAATGATGCAGCAAAAAATTATAATTTCCTTTATTCACGGGACAACTGTTAAACTGGCTCTGGAAGTCAAGTGGATACTTGCTTGAGATGAACAAGTTATTACTTGGAATTCGTCAGTTGATCTAGAAGAAAATTGTTTATTATTCTGACTGTAAAATTGTCATGAGAATCCCAGGCTGGCATTCTAAGTCACAGAACTTTACAAATCAAACAAGTTTTTGTACATCTTTATTTCCCCTCTGGGTCCTCTTCTGTAAACAGATATCCTACTTTTATTTAATTGAAGTAAGATCATGGCTATTATCTCAAGACTATCTTAAAGGGAACTAATAATTATTTTTTTTTCTGGGTGAATCTGCAGTAATTTCATGTACTCTCACATTTCAATATTTCTCTGCTTAAAATATTAGCTGTATGCAGATCATATGAACAGTGAGAGACAGCGTGATTTATCCTACACTTTCTGAGGAATAACTAGGAGAGCTATAAATGAATTTTGATTTTGTGTTTTGCATTCATTTTTAACATAGTTTTTGGAAGCATTTCCATTTTAATTTTTTGTGTCGATTACCTAAATGGAAGAATATACACTACCCTATAGCAGAACAACTAAAAAATATCTGTTCCTAATGAGTTTTCAGCAGGTGTTTATGTAAAATGAGACATAACTATTATTAATAAGTGACCATAATTTATTATCAGAATTTCATCTAAGGCCCTGTATGAAAATGTTGCAGTGCACAGTCTATTTGTCAATCCATTTTAATTTTCTGTTATGATTCATTTTTATAAAGGTGAGTACACTTTCCTGTTTCACGTTTTCTCTGCTCCCTCTACTCCAGTGTTCCCAAATTGGAAACTTTGAAAGGTTCAAATTCTGTTTCAGTTTTTCTTCACATATAGGATCCAGAAGTAGAATCTCAAAGGAGACGGGATAAAGGCATTTATGAAAATGAATTTTTAATAATATACCTCTGCATGCAAACATTCACATGTATGATTATATGCATGATTAACCTTATAACTGGTTCCATTTAAATTATTGTTACCAACACCCAATCAGTCAAGTCTTCAACTTTGGTCTTGTACGTGTCTGCAATATTAGGATCAGTTTAGTATATACCGTGTAATAATTCCTGAAATTTACAACGTCCTTTTCTAAAGCAAAATATTTCTGCAAATGTTGGAAGTATATTTAAGGACCTAGATTCTAGGTCTAGCGCTATTATATTTTGTTTTAATTTGAAATAAAGAGGTTGGAATCTAAAACCTCAGTACTCAGACGTATCTCATTTATTTTTTCAAGAAATCCAATGAAGCAGAGATTAAACTACTGGAATGTGTCTCCATGGAATTAATCTAGCAGAGATTAGATGTTCCAGCAAATAGTGGAGCTGATTCTTTTAAAATCAAATAAGGGTTGGCAGCTGTGTCAGAAATGTGATTGTTTGAGTGATCTTGAAGCTTTTGGAAACTTCCTGTACATGATATTTAATGAGAGGTAATTTACTCTCTTTACAGGAAGTAGAATGTTGATTTTCTTTCCATTTGACTGAAAACATTTCCTCTTATCTAGCATAAACATGCAAGATAAAAGTGCGGATGATATTTTAAATATTTTTTTATAAATATTTAACTTTCCATCGATTATTGCTAAACTCAAGGCCACATGCATTTACTAAGAGGAAGGGAAATAAATGAAAAGCGGGAAGCTCAACTGGTGCTCTTTCCATGACTATGACTTTCCTAGATCTCATCTTTGCATGTAGGAAAGAAAATGAACACATCTCCTCTCTGTCCCCTAAGATTATAGAGATTAAACTTCCTTAGTTCAGTGATTGATATGTTCATCTAAATGTTTTTTCTTTGTATGAAAGAACTGCTATCCTCTACACACAAAAGTGTGAGAGAGCCCTTGGTGCTCTTAAATCATGGCATATTCATGCAAGAACCCTCCTGTTCTTTGTGCAGATGTCTTACTTAGAATGTAATCTTCATCTTTCCACTCAAGAAACACAGACCCTCATCCTAATGGTGACTGTATTATAGCAGTGCTGATAACCATATAAGCTTTGTTGCTGGCTCTCCTCCCAAGTAACATAAGTTTTCAAGAGAAGGACATACAAATTTAGCATGTTACAAGCTCTGCTCTTGCAGAGAAGTCATGTCAGAGCCTAGATACCTGAGAAAACAAACAAACAAACAAACAAGGCAGGGAACATCTTGTCCAAGTAATCCTATATCTCAGTGGTATGATTAGATTTTACCTTCACATTTTACTGCTTGCTTTCAACACTGAGAAAACTATGGTTCTTGTCCCTTGACAAACTCAAACTGCACAGACAGAATTTAATTTCCCTGCCAAGATGCCCAAGAAAGTGTGTTTATTATTTCCAACAGAACTAAGAAGTGGTCATAACAGTTAAGTAAGGAAACATTTGTTCTCTTTTGTGTTTCATCATTCCCAGGGATGTATGCAAAATTAAATTTAGTAAACACTCCTTTCATAAATTTAACTTCAGGTTTTTTTTCTGTACAAGTAAGCACTGCTAATCTTGGAGTTTAGAGATTAACTAAACTTCAAGATTAGAGACTCAGGACCAACTAACCTTAGTCCAAAAAACCTATTTGAATTTATTTAGACAAAAAACAGTGAATAAGTAAAAACAATGTGATAGTCTCAAAATAAAAAATATATAAAAAAAAAACTTCCCTAAAATCAAATTAAAAAACAAATCCAGAAGAATATGACAGAAGTTCAATACACTAATCAGGATATGAGAAGTTCTTAGTTCACTCCTAAACTTCCAAACAAATTTTCTTGAATATTGTCAATAATCTCCCTACTGCAGTCCTGACCTATACAAAACAGATAACACTTGCATTTAGTCCATTACTTAAGCCCTAATCTTCATGGTGCAGAACCCACTCATACTGTGTGGATGCACAATGCATAGCATACTGATCTGAGTGTGACATACTAATCACATTTGTATCATTTTATTTACTATAAAATTTCTTTAGCTATGTTGCTGAGCTGCAAACAGCTACATTTGCTTAAAAGCCAATGTTGCACACACCAATGAGCAAAGTTTCAGAAGTTGTTATCCAACTTAGGCATTTTAGTCTAGCATGCTGTTATTTAGGATTGTGTCAGCACTTCTCTTATCTTATTTTTCACCAATCCATAATTAGCTTGTACAAAATTCACTAGGGACTACATTTTAGAGTAGAAGATCTTTTATGCGAAATTGCTTACCAGCATGGAAATAAATAGCTTAGTTGAAGGTTTACTATAATGTAACAGGAAATTTATCTATGTTCTTATTTGTCCTTGTAAAATAGAGATGTTTATTTAGCCTATCTCAGAGAAAGATGAGCAGATGACAAAGAGTACTGACAGTCTCTGAATTAATCTCCTATATTTTCTTCCTTTTCAAAATTCATTCCTTTCTTCTTGTATTCTGATTACCCTTTTGCCTTGTTAGGATAATGTTATGACTCTGCAAAAAGATAATCAAAACCAGTTTACTCTATTTAGTTCTTAGTGATCTTCCAGTCTTATTTTTTTCAAGTTCACTTCCTTAATTTTAT
The DNA here is from genome assembly GCA_013400575.1 of Peucedramus taeniatus. Classification (NCBI taxonomy): domain Eukaryota; kingdom Metazoa; phylum Chordata; class Aves; order Passeriformes; family Fringillidae; genus Peucedramus; species Peucedramus taeniatus. The sequence goes on along the minus strand of WBNO01022938.1, from coordinate 17,648 downwards.
GTCTTCTTGGAATCTCAACCTTTATAAAGTTCCTTACCCTGGTGAGGTTAAATTTTTCAAATGCCTTATCTTCCCACAAAGATGAAGTTCACGTTTCATTGATTAGGTGCCTTCACACTCAGTGAGCCTTTATTTTTCTCAGTAGCCATTAGAAATAAATAGGTACCTCTAGAGGGTGACAGATTCCACTCATGGGCAATATTTTCACTATTATTCCCTTCAGAAATAGAATGAGTATTGTTACTTACTTGCATCTGTCCACAAGAAGTATTAGTAGACATTTTGCATTTCTTTCGTGATGGGTACCACATGTTAAAGAATCTATATAAATAATGGAGCAAGTGTTATGTTATAGTTTGTTTGTTAACAAGGGACCATGATTTCCATGGATCACTCTGAAAATAATCTGGTTTGTACAGATCAGCTATTTAAGATTTTTACAAGTCCTTCAAGCTTTTCATATACTGGTTTGCCAGTGCCTGAACTGGCTTTTCATCACACTTGGGAAATTTATTGAAACATTACTAAATATTAAAAGGATACTTGTGGGGGACATTCCATAATTCTGTTGAAAATGTGAGAATGGACAGTGATTGTAAAAGAAAAATGTTAACCGAACATAATAGTGAAGTGTTCACATCACATTTTATTAATGGTCTGTCTCAGCTGACATGATAATTCTGGTGAGTTAGTTTAGAGTCTAATCTGTTAAGCAGTATTAGAAACTGTTAAATGCATAGTTGCAGACTTAAATAAATATTTACTTGTTATTCTGATCTATGACATACAACTGGTACATAGAAATAGAGTGATGTCTCAGTATGTCAACTTCATGATAACACATTCAGAGAAAAACTAAGCAGTAAATTGTAAATAGAAATTTCCTTTAGGAAATGCTGTGAAAATGTGAAATAGTTTCTTCAGTTAATTGATAAATCTTCATTTTTCCCCATTTCCCTTAGAATAAAATCTGCTTGTAAGAATTGCTTTACCTTTATACTCAAGAGATAATGTACAAAATACAGGAATAGTCTCAAGAAAGGAAAACAAAACTAGACTTTTCAAAGCTAAGAATCATAATGCTTTCCCAGTAATTCATTAATTCATGCTTTCATATTGGCCCAAGACATCTTCAAAGTTCCCAGTGTCAGAAAAGTTGAATGCATTTTTCTTCCTAATTTCTGGAGTTGCATGAATAGAACATTCTCTTGAGACAGAAAAAAAAAGAGCTTGAACTAAAAATTCACTTTTTGAATTAGTGGTTTAAGTACACAGCTGACAGAAGGTGAGAAGAAGCAGTTCTATCAACATATCTGACTTTTAAAAAGACATTTAAGGATGTCAATGTTACCTAACACTTCTTTCTTTATCCTACACTTAGGTTCTGGAGAAAAAGCATTTTTAATACTTCTCCTGCCAGTACTCCTCCCTGGGTATAATGTGATACTATATGGTTTTTGCAGCTCAGATTGTCTTTCTGAGGTATTTCTTCTTCCATGAAGCACAAACAATTTAAACACTGACTCCAGATGTAGGGTAGTTGAAGAGTGAATCCTCATCCTATATTTTTTTCTTAGAGTCAAGTAATCCATTCTCTGGAGATCTGGACAGTTGTGGTGGTATTGCTTATAAAAACTTGTAAGGACTTTAAAGTGTTTAAAGGTGAATTAATGGTGAATTTCATATTATTGATTGTGGTTAAGGTAGCCAGCATGTGGTTTTTTTTTTATTCTTTCTCCCAGTAGCAAAACAAACAAAACAACTTGCTAGTTTTAGACTACATCTGTTTGTCTCAAATTAAGGCTTCAGTTGTAAAACAGCCTACTTGCTCTCAGAGGGTTTCCTGCTGTGGGCAAGAAGGAAAGAAAACCTCGATGAGTTGAAGCCAAGTTGCTCTTAATTTGCTCAAAGATGCTAAGATAAACTGTGGTTCAAATGCTCAAGTTCTTTTAAAGAGAATATTTCATCACAAAATATATGATCTTTAAAAATACTATTGAAATATTGCCCCTTTATAAGTAGAAATAATTATATGCTATGTTTATGTGATCATTAGTACCTTTACCACACATTTCAAATGCTTCAAGATGCCCTCATGCTGTTTACTTCATCTGTTCAGACAGTGGATGATATATTAGATTCTTAAAACTAAAATTGGTGTAATTCTCTGATGTTTTTTTCCCTGAAAGAAATGTGGTTTTATGGAACTATTAGCTGAATTGATTCAACAAACATCAAATTTTATTTAAATTTCGTAACCAAATACAAGGCTAGAGAATGAGACTATGTTTGTTTTCAGAAGTACCACACCAAGGCAGGATTATAACCATGTCAGAAAAGGTGGAAAATTTCCTACTAAGATAGATTTCACTCCTGTTTTCTGTCCCAGTGTTAATCATATATACCACTAATATGAAAGTCTTAATTTTTTTCATTTTAGTACCTTAGGACAGTTATTTCCCCAGCCTTCTCATATCCAGATCTTTCTCAAGAAGCCAAAAGGTCCCAGGCATTATCCTTGTATTCCTGCTTCATGTCTCTCAGTGCCTCAGACTTGCTGGATTTGCACTGGGCTGCTTTCTTGGAGGCACAGAGCTGGCTTGACACACTCGATGCCAGATCAGCTGTGTGGTGATAATGCCTCGTGGAGTTAAAAATCAGACTGGACACTAGTTGCACTTGCCTGGTCCATTGCACATGGTCCATGTATGGCTTTCTGAGCCTGTCTTCCAGGTGACACTGTCCCTGCCAACCCATCGCTGTGACTGGATTACATCACTTGTGGACTTGCTCACGGTCCTGGAGATACTTTAGTGTCTTGAATGTTTCTTCAGATAAATAAAATCATGCCCTGTATCTTAATTTCGGAACATTTTGATCAAATTCTTCCATTTTATTTCTTTTCATGCTGACTTAGTGAAAAGAAAGGGAAAAAAAAGAGGATACTTATACAAGCACATCAGTTTTGATCAGCTGTACTTTGTTTAATATAATATGCTGATTTTGGTTTACTGATTAGTTAGAAAAGCAAAATCAATAAGTTAAATTTTTCATTTAATTTTCAGTGCTACATAAGGGGAATATTGTAGGCAGACTTATAGACTCTCAGTTTATATGTTTCAATTACTGATGAAAAGGAGCTTACGAAGGTAAAGATCCCATAAACACATATATACTGCATTAAAATAATTTTTAGATGTGAAAAATGGTCTCATATTGTATAAATGCCAATTCTTTTCCAGAGCTTACCTGTAAACTGAATGAGGCCAAATTCAGCCAAAATAATTAGATACAGAAAAATAATAATATGCAGCAAAATAATCAAAAGCTGTATAATACTTATACATAAAGGAAGAAAATTAGGAGTCCAGCATTTTAAAAATTTTACATGTGTCAGATGTCTTATATGGTGATACATATTTATATTAGCCATATACTATTTTGCAATATGTTTGCATTGCTAGATTATTTCTGTGATTAGTATTAAGTGGCAAAAACTGTGAATCTTTAATTAACATGATAGGTGAAGTGTATATCTGCTTTAATATCAGAAAAATTTCTTTAGTCTTCATTTCCTCAGGAGAAGAACCTGTGATTCTAAATATTATTTGCTCACTATGATTATAAGTGCAAGCAGAAACAGATTGGAAGCTTTAAAATACTACAATAGCAGAAGCAAAAATATCCCCCATGGGAAGGGATCAATTAAATATATAATATCTAAACAAGATTTGACAAAAAATTTTATAGTTAGCAAGAGGAAAGGAAAAAGCCATAGATCCCTTGACTCCCGCATACTCTGTTCCTATTTTTATACTAATCCTGACTGGCATTTTGTCCTGAGCTTCAATTTATAAAATTACCATTTATTCCTGCCAATGTTCTTGACAAAGTAAGGAAACTCAGAATTTTCCCCTTTCGGGTTATCAGGGACAATACATCAGTAAAGCCTTCTGGCAGCAGTCCAGTAGGTCTTCCCACAAGACCTTCCCTTCTGCCTGACTCTATATTGCCACTGATTTTTGCAAAGAAAAACATGTCCTACTTTACTTCCTTGAATGTCATGCAATGAAAACATTCATTATACTGCTAGGTATGATAACTTTTTTGACTGACAAGAAGGGGACCCACAAAGCTAAAATCACAGAGATGCTCAGTTTCAAAATGTGGAATAGCTTGGGTAGTTGAAATACAGTTGCTCAACCTGATCTTCCATCTTCTAACTCATTCTTCCATGGAAGTGAATAAAGTGGATGCCTTGACATGGTATCTTATAATCAATTAATCAATTTTACAGCTGCGTGGTTAATGTGGGTGAGGCTTCACTTCAAGTCCCTCTATATTAAATGTCTACTAACTCCACTGTATGCCTATAAGGAAGAATTTGGCTACATGATAGACTTGAACACCTGCTCTTTTGAAGGACAGTACCTCAGACAATAAGGAAGATCAAAATGGGCCTTGAGATACGTAATAAGTGAGTCAAAGAAAAAAATATTTCTACAGAACAAATTTCCTGAAATTTCCTTCATCTTAAGTTATTGTTGGCAGTGCAAACAGCTGGGTGAACCTTTCTAAGGTTTTGTCAATTTAAATTATATAGGGTGCTTCTCTGCAAACAAAGGAATTATTAAGAATCCTTCTCCATGCTTATGAGGAATCCAGTTTTCTTTCAGGAAGCATAAATTAGCTGAGACACAAAAGTTACTTTAAAGCAATCTTCATCTCACTTGCATAACACAGGCAAAAAAGTTACAGAAATTTTCCACCTCAGCACTCATAAAGCAAATCTACATTTGACTTGTACCTCTCTATTTGCTGTAATTTTGCAAGGTAAAATGTGATGTTTAAATATCCAAAGGCAATAAGGGCATAATTATCATTATTTTCCTAAAGGATTACAGAAAAGAAGAGAGAGAAATAAGTCCTTTGTGATAACAAATGTAAAGGACAATGCACTTAATTGAAGGTAAGCCAGAGCAAATTAAGTAAAGACCAATACAAGTGAAGATTAAAACAGTTAGAAGTTCTGATTGGTAAGTGCTTAGGTACCTAATAATACTAGAGAATGTATTTTCTGTAATTCAGCAACCTGATATAATGTCTACTTTTTCAAAAATCTCAAGGCAAAAATGGAGTATAAAATCATTCATCAGTTTAATAACAATAAAGAAGAGCCAGAATACCTGGACTAATAATAACAAGTTGTTCTTGAAAGTTTTATCTCAGAACCAGGAGAAGAGTATGACATAATGGCAAAGTATGTGCATAACTAAGTTATTAAAAATGAGGAAAGAAAAGAAAAAACCCCAACACAATAAGATAAGAGAATGCACTTGGAAGTCTGAACCACAATATCTCATCACAAATGTATTATCATGAGTCCCCATGGAAAATATATAAACTAATAAAAATGTAAAGACATCTGCTATAAGGTTTGTTAAAAATCTGATAGTGAAAAAGCAATTTTCTAGAGAAGTACTGGGTTTGGGGTTTTTTTTAATAAAAATATTTTAAAAAAAATATTCCCAGCATCACTAAAATAACACTGCTTTGATTTACTTTTTGTATTCAGGTCTAGTATTTATTTTTTTGTGTACTCTGTCTCCAAAAATACAATAGATATTGAGTTTATTTTTTGAACAGCAGTTTTAAGTCTATTTCCCCTCCAGTTTTCAGGAAATTTTTTATGTTTCTAAAAGCTCTGTTGAAGAAGCAAGTTTTCATATGTGTCCTTTTGGTGTACAGTTTACTCATTACCAAAATCTCATCCTTGTATAAAAACCCCAATATCTTTTTCCAAGGGGACAAATTTGAGTTGTCTGAGACCAAGACCTCACCTAGCCTCATATCCCAGAGAAGGAGCTCCTTGTTGGAGTATCAGCCATGACATTTCCCTCCATTGCCAAGTACAGATGTCACAAGGATAGACCAGGAATTTGATAAAAAGGTTAATAAAGTGGGAGCCATAACACCTACNTTGGTGTTTTTTTTTTTTTTTTTTTTTTTTTTTTGAGGTAGGGTGAATATTCATTTGCTTGGTGTTGAATCCTCAACTACAGACACAAATTCAAGAAAGTTGTATTTGATCAAGATCCTTGTAAAACCATAAATGATAGTGAAAATCATACTCTTGGAAACAGCATCATATTGATCATATTGTGGGAATTATGTCATCTTATTTAGAATAAGCTTCATAAAGAACACATACCACAGAGGTAGACCAAACAAATTATTTTCTTTAGGAGCTTTTCCCAAGCATTTACTTTTGTTTGGATAACTTGTGTTCCACTCTTTTTCTTACTAGTACCAAACTCCTGACAAATAATCTACTAAAGTAACTGGATCCAGCAGACAACTAGTCCAGAACTGAAAATGCACTAAATCTCTGAGGCTTTACAGGATCTTTTTCACCTGATATTGCAGGGTAAAGTCCAGATGCAGAAGCATTAAGGAGTTTTCGTTGATTTTTTTGTCACTGAAAAGCTACCTAAAGTTGTTAAAAGAAAAAATCCCCAAAAAAACCAACCAACCAACNCCCCCCCAAAAAAAAAAAAAAAAAAAAAAAAAAAAAAAAAAAAAAAAAAACCTGAAACCCAAACCAAACCAAACAAATCCAAACTGCAACTACTTTCTAAATACAGTTAAATTGTTACATCAGGTCAGTAAGGCTCTCTTACTGTGGTTACATATCTTTATTATGTCTGACAGAATATATTTTCTCACGGAGAGATGACAAAAATATGGTTCTGCCATTGTAGTCTACACAACAGGGTTTTTGCTTCTACAGCTAAATCAGTCTCAAATGACACCACATCTATCCCAACTGACATGGATGTTCTGGCAGAAGTCTGCAGCATATGTATACCATCAAACAATGGAATATCATTTTCCCTTATATTGCCAAATAGGTAAGCACATAAAGAAGTTATGTGAAAAAAAAAATTAAGAGGTGTGAGCAGCTCTACACAATATTAGTCATTACCGTAAACATGTTAAGACCTTAAGGTGGAAAATAATGTGATCTGAGAGACAAAGTGAGAAAAACAGGTTAAGCAATCATTTCTCAAAATGCAGGTGAAGTTCTGTGCAATATCCACATGCATAATTTGGCTTTTTTCTTAAGAGCAATTAATTGTTATTGTAAAATCACAGTATTTATGTGTGGTGCAAGTATATGAAACTTTGTAAGAAGGAAATTTTCATAAAGCAAGTATCATTTTAAAATAGACATTGAAATCCACTAGTACATTACAGAAGAAAATTAGACAGAAAAATATATCCTTCTGAGAGGACATAATGTAGCAGCAAAGCAATATCTTCAGATCTGTAACACCAAAGATGTCTTTTCTGCAAAGCAAATTTTGTGAGTGAAGGGGATGTTGAAGGCACACATCCAATCCCTTTGTCTGATATATGTAGTCAGTCTCAGCAGTCCAAAATCAACAGACTGCATTAAACCCAAAAAAACACAGTCATGAGAACAAAAGTATAATCTCTGGAGCTAAACACACAATTTTGAGAGTAGTTATCTTGATCAAATGAAAAAAGAAAAAAAAGGTCTTGGATTTTTGTGTGGGAAGAGAAGTCAGAGCTTTATATCACTTCTGGTTTGTTTTTGTCCTAAACCTGTATATAGAATAGCATTCCATTACAAGGGTTCTGATGCAGGAGTCGTGCACTGATGCTCTGTTTAGATATTGCCAAGTATTATATTGTTTTAGCATCTGTAACAATGCAATGAAGTCCAAATGTTTTTAACTGTCCATGCACTTACATGCCAAATGCTTGATGTGAAGATGGAAGTCAGAATTACATGTGCACAAATTCCCGAGCTGTGCGGGTCTGCTTAACATTTCATGCACACATATTAGGAAAATGTATTTTGCATGAGTTCTTTAATACATTTGCTATATATATTTCGGGTTTTTTTCCCTGTGCTTATTTGTCACTTTCTCTTTTATAACTCTTAAAAAATTAATAGTGAATTATTGTGAAGAGATTAAGCTTTATAATCATCTGGCTTTGAGAGAAGGGAAAATGTTTTGCCAACTCTCCTAGGAAGCAGAGATGCAACAGAGCCACAATTCTTTCCTTTTGCCAATGACAGCTCCCTTCCCATATTATCTTCTCACGTCCTGGGACTGCTCTAGCTCAGTCACCCCCTCTCAGCCTATCCATGGAACAAGCTGAAACACCCTTGTCTGTCCAAAGTTGACCACACCACATAGCTGTGAGGAGTCAAGCTGGTAGACTTTGACTTAGACTTTGGTGAAACCACAATAGACACCTGCAACCATTCTATACTCATTGCCAGCTGAGATGTCATGATTGGGACAATTACAAAGAATTTATTTTATCAGGTTTTAGATCCTGGAATGCTCTATTTGGACTTTTATTTTGGGGGGGTGGGGGAGGTGAGGGGTGGGACACTGATAATTTAGAAACAGAATTCTCCTTCATCATGACAATGGCTACCTCTTATATTTGATAAGAGAAAATCATATGAGGAAACTTGAATCCTGAACATAAGTTCTGATCATTTATATTCTTGTTAACTGGATCCCTGGTTTTGATTTGGATTTTAAAAAATATTTGCAAACTTAATCTTTTTAAAAGATAGTGCTAGCTCCAAGTTTTTCAGATACACACTAGCTGATATTCGGAAGCCTTGCCCATGACAGTCTCAGGATTTCTTCGAGCTGACAGGAGAAACAGAGCCATTGATTTTACATAACTTTATGGCACAGAAAAGTTTTATAATTTTATATTTTAATCTGCTTGCATCAGAATTCATTATTACTTTCTTGCTTCCACTCAAAAACTTACTAATACCCAAAAATCTGAAGCTTTCTGCATAGAAGTTTGATATGAATATCTGATTTTACTAAATCCAGAAGAATTTCACATTTACTGTAGTGTATGCTTAGTAATATGCTTATGAAGAGTTCCTAAGGCTATTTCAGGTAGACTTTGCATCTGCTAAAAGTATGTCAATTGAGAAATCCCTCCATTAAGGTCATAGGTCTCAAATTAGTTCATTTAAGGCCAGCACAGTGTAAAATATTTGAATTAAGATGACCTCAGTTACAGTTTTCTGTGTTAAAGCTTTTTTAGTTAATGCTCTCTAGGTCTTTTTCTTCCCTGCAGGACACAAACTGCCTCTATTTAAAGTCAGTAGAAATTGCTGATATTCTGCAGGGAGAAATAAGGTCTTGAGACTAAGAAGCCTGCATTAATAACACCTCAGTTAAGATGCTTTTCTTCCAGAAGCTGTTAAAAACAGCTTCCAAAGTGGTTTAGGAGCACCAAGTGCCAGGCCCTGTATTTGTAGTAACTCTTAAGATGTAGGTAAAGCAATCCAACAGCCGAGATTTGAGTGAGGAGACTTGTTTTGTTTTCCATGACTTGTTTTTAACTTAACATTGGTACTGATAAGACAGAGGACAAGATATGGAACTAAAAAAGATATGAATTTATAACATTCAGTTACAAATTGAGCATAACCTCCCATTAACTGAGATTACCAGATGCAATGTCCCAAAATGATGTCCGAGAGAATCACCTTTCCAAGATACATGTCTTGTCTACTCCTTCCTTCTCCCTTTTTGGATGCTCCTAGCTGTAATCAGCTGGTGGTTTGCCTCAGTAGCACTGTAGAGCTATGACCCTTGATGAGCTCAGTCGTTCTGACAGGAGAATGGAGGCATAAATGGTGCTCAAGTTACCTTCAGCATAAGTTGTTTGTAGTCATTTGGCTTTCAATAACTATGACCTACGAAAAGCTAAATGCAAATAAAGGAAGGACCAGTATTAGTTCATTAGACTGGCGTTTCAAACTCAGTGAGTTTGTTCTCACTTTAGTTAAGTTAGACATTACTGTGAGTTAGCAACCACAGTGTACATTAATATTGTGTGTGTAAGGACTATTACTTATGTAAAAATTCTGATGAAGTTTTGTTATTCTTCAGCTTGGTAGGTTGTAGAAATAATATTAAGTGTTCTAAAGAGAAGAAAAAACGTGTGTAAGACTTTTACTTCATTGTTCAGTTAGGCCCTTACTACACAAGGAAGATAGGTCATGCCTTAAATTTGTTAAAGGATATCTATTTATTTTAATAACTTTGCATTATCTATGAAGACAATTTGAATCTGTTAAAAGCATACAAATACTATTAGAGAAAGGCTTGTTTAAAATAATTTCTGTTAAAAAATGTTTATAAATTAGAGTCTTACTCCTCAGGCAATGCTGCAGTTACTGAGGTACCGAATTTCAGGTTGCCTGGCTTTTAATTGCAGCAAGAGGTATAGAACTTGAGAATAAAAATAAGTATGAAATTCAAGTTGTTCTATAGTTATAATTGTGGTAGAGCTGAGAAACAGGGCTGTGCCTATGTGCACACCTGATGCACTCAAGTCATTAACTCCTTGGGTGATCCAGAAACTCCCCGTGTATACATCTGCATAGAGGAGATAATGGAGTAATTTAGACAATAGACTGACTTGAGACAGTGATTGACCGAACTTCTAGCCACCCTTTCAATTAAGCATTTGACTAATTGGTGCAGAAGCTCTCCTAGTGGAAATTTGAGACTGCCCTGAAGATTTCCCCCAGGAAACCCTGCAGTGCCTAGACCAATTTCTTTGCTTAAGTATGTTGATTAACAACCTGGGTGGAAAAATGTGCTATCTCAGAGACTCTCAGGAGGTTCCTGCCACAAAATTGATCAATTTGTATGTAGAAAAGTCCAATGGGGTAGTCTTTTGTAGACAGTTAACAGAATTAGGAGATGTTTTGTCTGTAGCTTGAAATAATCTGTTGCAGTGGAGCTTGCTTATGGTGGGGTTGTCACACACAAGCAGTGCCAGATGAACTGCAAGAACTGAGCAGAGCAGTGGGTTGAGGAGTCTCAGACAATCCAACTGAAGACATTGCTGCAAGGACCCTTGCCATGGGGATGCCCATCTCTGTCTGGAGAGCCACCTTTTGTCCAAGAGATCTAATTCCCCACATAAGACTTACCCTGTGCTGAAATCCCAGTGAATAAGATTTTAGCAAATGGTCCATCTGTGACTGTCTTTGCAACATAATCATTGAAAAGCTAGTGGCCTAGCCTAAACTCAGGGGAAGTAATGTCACCTCCACAGCATGATATACACCAGCTACCTTTTAAGCAGTTAAAAATATATGGTTCTTCTCTAAGAGTGCTGTACTAATCACACTGAGATGCAGGTGTGCTTAGAGCACTCAGGTTCACCATTCACACTCAAAAGCTGTGCTGCCTCCTGCATCCTGTGATGCAGCTGTGATTACACAGCTGTAAAGACTCTTTCCCCCACCATCACCCTTTTCCTCTTCCCTCACCTCCATCTATGTCAGGGTTGGAAACATATCCTTGATTTTCTGAGATTCAAAAAAAATACCTCACCCAATAACTTGTCATTCAAATATGATTCCTTTAAAGCAAATAAAAAACATTAAGAGAGATTTAGAGTGGAAAACCAAGGAAACTTTACTGCACCATGTTAGCTAACTAATCCTGCAAAATAAAGCAGAAAATGAAAGCCACTCAGTAAAAAAGAGAACATTCATTTGAAGCTCTATAAACTGCTAGTAGCACCCTAAGTTACCTAGTCCTGTCAATGCCATATCCTCCCTTGAGCAGGCATGACTTCACCGTGGCAGAACCAAGAGCCATTCAAATGAAAACTTCCACAGCAGAAGGAAACAGTTATTTTTCAGCTCCATCAGTTCTCCAGTGGGGTTCATTGCACAGAGCTGAAGTGAGAGCAGGTGTGAAAGGCAAGCATTGTTTCTGGCAGTGATAGCATATGGTAGCTTAAAGTACTTATAAACACCAGCATCTCATACCCAATGTGTTTCTTTATAGACAAACAAGGAATTGTTCCAGAGTGTTTAAATGTCTATTTAATATCATGTAATACAGCAAGAGGGGTTTATTTAGCAGTTGAGAACTATATCTGTAAAACTGCATGATTTAACAGGTTCTCAAACAAAATATGAATATTCTCAAAAATAGAAAAACAAATTGTTTCGATGCAATCCACAAAAAGGCTGTATTTATTGCTTTCATTCTTACAGCTTGTCACAGAATCAGAGTATCCTGAGTTGGAAGGCATCCACAAGGATCATTAAGTCCAGCTCCTAGCCCCACACAAGACCATCCCCAGGAGTCATACCATCTTCCAAATGCTTCTTGAATTCTGTCTGGCTTGGTGCTCTGACCACTTCCCTGAGCTTCTAAGAGCAATTTAGAGGTGAAATTCAATTAAAGTCAGTAAAAAAATTATATTTACTTCACCATGAACTTATATTAAAAGGATGATGTTATTGATTCAGTAGATAATGCTTTTACCTCTAAATCAGAATTCATCCAATATCATATTTGGGACTCCGAATTTAGTATTTTGGGCAAGTGTGGAGTTGCATTAGCTTTCAAAATCTGAAATGGTATAATCAGATGACCTTTTGGAAACACAAATTTGTCCTCTGTCTAAATAAAATTTAAATCTAGTAACCTGAACACTTAAACCTGTAATCCAAAGTATTTCTAAAAGTATTTCTTATAGAAGGGTTTCTGTAAAGCCTATAATTCTAAGTATGTAATTATATTATATAACTAAATTTTGTGGTTTTTTTTCTTTTTCCATAGGCACAACATTCTCTGCTTTCCATTCAAAATTATTCTATTTTTTAGTATATTTTGATCAGTTCTACTCTGCAAGAGGAAAACTAGGGAAGGTTCCTATACAAATGAAAAACTGTTTAATAAGTAGTAAAACAGAAAAAAAAAGGATCAGATTTTGAAGTATATGATATTTATGAATGGAATCTTAGTGAAATCCTTGTTTGGATCACAGAAACATTAACAAAAGATCCAGAAAGAAAGATCGATAGTGAGTAGTCAATGTCTGCAATGAAACAAAGTTGTCTGGTGCAAATGAAAACCGGCTGTGAGGACTGGAGATGTCTCACGCGATCAAATACCTGAGACACAAATGACACAGAAGTCAGTGAAGATAAATGTAAATCGAAGCACAGTATGAAAACCAATCAGATTTTCATGGATGGAATCAGAGCAGCCTGTTAAAGCAGCAGAATGCATACTTGGGACTACACAGATAATTAGATGAATACTTTAATGAAGTGACAGTCAAGAAAAATATTAAATAGAGTGTTAGGAAAGGAATCGAGAGCAAGCCAGAATTTTTCTGTGCCAACAAGAAATTTTCTATGCCCCTGTATCAACTCAACATCTCCCCAGATCCCAGATCTTTAATAATGTTTTGATTTTTCACAGATTGCTTTGTTTTTATGATTTCAGAAATAATATAATAGGACTGGAGGAAGGCAAATGTTAAAGTCACTTTCTAAAAAACAAGAAGGGATCTACAGCTTAGTCAGTCTTTCTCTTATCCCTGGGAGAGCTCTAAGAGGAGCAGATTCCCTTAGAAATATTTCTGGTGACTTGGAATAACCTGCATGTATTTGTCAAAGGTAACCTATTCCTTGTAAACCAAATTTACTTCTATGATGAGTTTCCTAGATCCGTCGATGTGATAGTAAATGCTTATTTTTAATTTAGCGGGGCTTTAAATCTCATCTGCCACAGTTTCTTTGTTGGGGAATTATGGTCCAGATGAATGGACTACCAGGTAAGTAATGGATGAATAATCATGCTCAAAATGTAGTGGTCCATAATCTGCATGGAGACTGGTTTTAGGTAGACCTCCTCAGAGACTAAATAGGGAATTTATCATGTTTACTCTCTTTATCAATGATCTGTAGGACTAGCTAAAGTGTGTCTTCATCAAGTTTATAGAGACAGGATGTGCAGTTGATATGCTTGAGAGCAAGGCTGCAGTTGAGAGGCATCTAGAAAGGCTAGAGAAGTGGGATAACAAGATCCTTATGAAATCCAACTATGATAGCTGCAAAGTCCTGTGCTTGAGGCACACTCACCCCCTACTGCCAGGGATTGGCTGGGGGCTGACTGCCAGAGAACAGTTCTGCTGAAAGGACGTGGTGGGCAGTAGGCCAAATACACATAATCTCTGTGCCCTGGCAGAAAAGCTCATTGCGTACTGAGCTGTAGCAAAAAGAGCATAGCCAGTAGATCAAGGGAAGAGATTATTGCCCTTTATTCAGCAATTAAAAGACTCCATCAGGAAGGTAGCAACTGTTTTTCAGGACCTTGGTACAAGAAGTGTTTATAAAGAAGATGGTAAAGAGTCTACAAAATGTGGCTGAGGCCACTTGGTTTGTGCAGCCTGGAGAAGAGGAGATAGAGGGGAGACCTCATCATAGTCTACCTCTTCCTCATAAAGGAAAACAAAGGAGCATGCATTGATCTTTTCTATCCAGTGATCAGTGATTGGACTAATGATAGCAATGCATGAAATTTTCTCAAGGGAGGTTTAGGTTGGATATTAGAGAAAGATTCTTCACGCAGAAAGTGGCGGGACACTGGAACAGGCTTCCCAGGGAAGTCAGCTCTTGGTCAGAGCACCAAGCCAGATAGAGTTCAAGAAGCATTTGGACAACACTTTCAGGTACTTGTGATTGTTGGAATGGTCCTGTGCAGGGGCAGGGCAGGACCATTTCTATGGTGCTTGTGGCTTCTTTCTAATGTTGAATATTCTATGACTCTATGAGCCTATAGTAAAGTAAAAAGAGTGCAGCAGAGTCCAGAGCCCACAGTCCAGCAGAAGGTTACCAAAATCATGAGGGTGGAGCACTTAATCTGAGAGGAGATGAGGCTTGTTCAGCCTGGAGAGAGAAAGTAGCAGCTTTCTCTTACATAAGAGGAGGCTATGAATAAGACAGAGCCAAGTTCCTTGACACCCTGAACAGAGGGAAAAGAATGCACAATCATAATAAGTTGAAACAAGACAAGTTTGAGAGGATATAAGGAAAGGGATCTACTCTATGAGGGTAGTTAGGCACTGGAACAAGACTCCCAGAGAGGCTATGGGATTCCTATGTTTAGAAGTTTTCCAGACTCAAATGGGCACTAAAAACCAAGCAATCAGGTCTGAATTCACTGTCCCCCCTGCTTTGATTAGAGGCTGGGCTGAATGGCCTCCCAATGTCCCTTTCAACCTCAATAACGTGGTGATCTTGCATTCACATGTTTCTTGGACCCAAGTGTCAGAAATATATAGTTCATAGCTGAATGTATAGCAGATGGTGGTATTTGAATAAGCCTGCTATAGATTGTGATAGGAAACCTTATCCTGTAAGGTTAAGAAAGCAGAGACAGTTAAGAGTGTAAAATGAAAGGATGTGCTTCAGCAGAGATCTAGTACTTTCCAATACGCAACAAATCAGACAATGGAAGCAGAAATGAGATTTATTAAATTGACATAACATATAATTTTCAAAGTTGTAAACATAAATTACAGACCAGATTCCAAAATCAAAACAATTTTGTCAAATTAAATAATTATTTGTGAAGGAGAAAAAAATCAATAAACATAAATGCAAGACTCTGCCTTTTGATTAGAATATTTCTTAATCCAGCTGACTAGCTAACTGTAAAAATGGAGCTGTGGAACATTAGCAGAAAATACATCAAACATATTTTGTAGTTTTAAGGGTATAGAACAGCAAAGTGAAATGCATTAACCAAACCTGAAATATAAATAGCAATATTTTCCTTCTTCTACTGCTAGTACAGATTCTGCTGGGTCTTTCACAGACATCAAACTACATGACCCCATGTCATAAATTATCAGAAATAATATCAAACTCCACTCACATGACCTGCGAAGAAGATTTGAAAGAACTGCATTTTTTTAGTCTAGACAGGGAGACAGAAAAGAAACATGATACTACTTCTGAAATATGTAAAAGGCTCCTGCAAAGTGAAAAAAAACCAATCTGCTTTCTATCTGTGTGGAGGACAGGTCAAGAAGACATGAACTGAAATTGCAGCATAAGAGCTTTGTGTGACATAAGGAAAACTTTCTGACTTTAAAATAGCAAATCACTGAAATAGACTGATAATGAAAGTGGTAAGAGTCTGCATAAACTGTGGACTAGGGAACAGGCTAGACAGACCCCTGTCAGGGATGCTAAAGATATAATTGTTTCAGCCTAGGGAAGGAGAGTTGGAACAGATGACCTCCAGAGAACTTTTCTAACCAGAGGCATAAAATCATGGTAAGAGTTGAACATTAAGTTTCTCTTCCTAAAGGAATGCATAATTTCAGAGAAATGGAAAAGTTCAGCCCTTATGAAAAAAATAATTTTCCTCATACAGTTTTGCTTTCCAGTGGTCATAAGCAGTTCCATTCTTCTTAAGGTGAGGAGCCCTAAGGATGACTGGTATCAAGTATTTTACTGTTTTGAAAAGCTGTTCCTGCCAAACACAAATTAAAATAGAATGGATTGAAAGATAGAAGTTTGAAGGGAATGTATTTAACAAATGAATGAATGACCAAATATATTCAAAAGATGTGATCTCCAAAAGCCTATAAGTCCTGTTTGTTGAATAAGCAACTGCTTATTTCACAGAATCATTTAGGTTGGAAAAGACCTCTAAGACTGAGATCATAATTTCCAGCTGGAGAAGAACACAAGCCACTACCACAAAGGACATGACCCCCCAGTAAAGCTTCTGGTGTTCAGAAGCTTTGGAAGTTCTCACTTGATCCTTTCTTCATTGATGTTTCTCTATATGGCCTGACTCTTCAGAACAAACTCTAGAATTACATGTCAGCATTCAAATACCCTTGAAAATGGATGGGTCTGTCAGGGGGCAGGAATGTTATAACATGCATTTTAAGTTACTTAGAGTTTGCACTCTATTTCACACAAAGCTTTTGAAAGCACAAGAAAAGTCTTAGTAACTCCCTTTTCTTTCTGGTAAAATTGGAGGGTTGTGTTGGTTCTCTGTACAAGTGTTGCTAGAGTAATTATAGAGCAGCTGAGATGTAAATGTTAGACTCACTGCTGGTGATAATCAACAATTATGTTCACTTCTGTGGAAATCTGCCAATTTATTATATCTCACTATCAGGTCAACAATGCCATGTGTCCAAAGAAATGAATCAATTTTTAAAATTGAAAGGCAAAATGCCAATAGGCTTTTAGTTTTCTAATTTGTTTAGAAAAAATATTTTTAAAAAATCAGTTTATTTATTTATCTAATAAATTTCTTATTGATATTATTTTTTTCAAGATAGCCTATTAAAATATTTCTCTTCTTAATAGGGTTTCTTTTTAGACAAATTTATTCTAAAACTGCTACAACAGTATAATTTCAAAGTGGAAATGGCAGGTATTGGTTTAGTCAGTGTGGTGATCCAGAAGATTTTAAGGATTAGGAGCGCTGTATAGGAAACAATTATTNGCCTTTGAGAGGAAGGGCTAGAATTAGTTGCTCCTTCCATTCGAAAGTGAAAAGTGGAAGGAGATCTCTGGGACACTGAACATATTCACCAGTGCTGAAAATGAGAAGCATTCTCTGTTGCTGAGGGACAGGAGGAATAGCAACTGTAACTCTCCCTTAATGTAATGACTGCTTTCCCACAGTCTTTGATTATTCTTCAATAAGTAAATAAATATAGATAGATAAATAAATATAAATAAATAATTTATATATATAATAAATTATAAATAA
>WBNO01022937.1:16790-29432 GCA_013400575.1 Peucedramus taeniatus | reverse complement strand
CTATCTCTTCTACCCTTGTATTATTCTATTTCAGGGCTTTTAAGTTTTTTCTTCTCTTTCAAGATATTTCCTCTTCAGCATAGCTTTGCAACATAAAGAAAAATTTATAAAATTAATGTATGCATTATGTTACACATATTATGTGTTACATGTATACATACAAAAACATCTATACAGCTGTAATCCTAACTTTGTAAGTCAGCAGACACAATTTTCCTCCATATTTCATATAAGGCAATCAATGAAGGAATTGGTACACATAACCCAGAACTACAGATTTCTCTGTATAATTCTTGAAGTCAAAGTGTGAAGTGTAAGATGTAATGCAAGTTAACCTATGCCTAAACACTGCAGAAAGCTTCAAATTCTATGTAGACTGCTACAGCAGTTAGACTCAGCTGCTAGCCACAAGTTCCAATTGTGGCTCTCAGATGGAAATGGCTGTCCTTTCACAATTCAGCAAAAATACATTGTATGTTAGTTCTCTGAAAGACCACTGCATCTGTCTTGAAGAACCACATGTACAACCAGTAAAATCCAAGAACATGTATTACTACTGTATGTCAAGTTATTTTCTTTCACTAAGGATTGTCAAATCAGTTGAATTAGAAAGCAGAAAATATCCTTACTATCTTTATCATAGGATTCAGCTCCTGCCCCACTTTCCTGAAGAAAATATTATACTAAGATCACATCAACACAACACATTTTACTGATAAATGAACTTAGCATAAATTATTGCAGCATTCCTCCAGTAACAGACACATGTGTAACATGAAATAAATCTTCAGCTGTATTTCGTTCAACTTTTTATAATGCTGCATTTCTTAAAAATATGGGCCAATGTGATACAGAAAATTAATTGTATCCACCACTATTTCTTCAAAATATGAAGAGGCGAGTGTTTAATGATTTTGTTCATTAGAAGCATAAACAAGCATCTGTAAACTAGAAAAGCATTTATCCTGTTATCAACTCACACCTCCTTGAAAAATAATTAAAGAAGCTTTCCTAGCTTCTTCCCATTGTATCTAAAGACTTCAGAGTTTAAGTTCTCTACTGTTTGGAATTTCACAATATGCAGTGAGTTCTTCTTCAAACAGCACTTTTTAAATTCCTAAGAAGCAGAAAATAACTTTATGCAATCATCCTGTTATTTACAATTGTCCTATCATATTGGAGCATTCTAGAATCACCTACCTTTACACCCATTTTTTAAGAAGATATTGATGATATGGTTAACGAAACCTTCTGTATGTTTAATTCTATTAAAGAAGCAACCTCACATACCTCTGTATATAATTTATCAATTACAAACATTGACCTGCTTTACTACAGAAGGTATTCACCCTCTCTGCCTTAACTCAAGAGATCTATTATATAAGCAAAACAGGTAAACATAAGGTAATAATCTAAGAGTGAGCATCTGACCAAGTGACCACACTCACAGTATAAATACGTTATAGGTATTTGAATTTTGTATGGGTATTAAAAAAAACAGAGATGTTTTATGGAATTACAAGCTATATATTTTCTGTCCACGTTCAGATTACTAGAAACTGCCAGAATTGAAGTGTGCTTAACTTATCTTTTGCATATATTTCTAATTATTCTACACTCCCTTCACAGGTATTCTGGGAAAAAAAATTATGAACAGAAGGAATATATTTGTCGTATATATATTTGGCATACATGTATATCACAATGCATTAAACCAAATTGTCTGTTATGACTGTTCAACCAAAAATCTAAGGTTAAAGAGAAAGAACAGAAGTTTCATACGTAGGTAGTACCTTTAGCTCTGACTCTTACCTCCTACTGGTCCAGCTTAGTTAACTGGACACAATATGACTCTGATTCAAAAGAGCAATTAAATGCATGTTAAATACAAAATATGGTAGGTAGTCCCAAAAGGCAACAGAACCAAAATGTGATTTCAAGGAGCTCTTTCAGAAGTTCCTCAAATAGTCTTGGGGCTCCGAACACAATAGGCGTCTCATACTGTATCTTTCATATATTTTTCTGTTGAACTCAAGTAAGTCTTATGTACTTATGTATTTATGTACTTATGTCTTTCCCTTCAAAATAAAAGAATATGTCAGTGATTCAACAGCATTCTGAGCTTAAAAAAAAACCCTCACCAAACTACTATCTTAGCTTTTTAGCAAAGTTTGCCATTGTGAAGCAATCATAACGCATCTGTTTAGTTTAGTCAGCTGAAATACACAGAAGTCCTCTTAATTTAAAGAAAAAAAATTAACTTGCCATGACTTCGGTTCCCCGAAATGGAGATAATTAATACTGTAGAGATCCATGTCTTCAGTGTGCCACGCAAATGTCGTTTTCCACATGCCAAAATAAAGATATGGTGTATTTACACCCTCAATAGAAATCCCACACTCTTCTCCTACAACATCCAATATTGTATTAAGATGGGCAATATTCCATTCCTCAATACCCTGAAAAAGATACATAATAAAAATATTACTAAGTTTATAAAGCAATGCAATTTTATGTAACAGTCCCGGTCAAAAGATACACACTTGATGCAGCCTTTCAAAAGACAGTCTGTTCATACATATTTGTAAGCACTTTAGAAGACAGTTGAAGTTATGTGAAAAATTCTCTTGACCTTAATAAGTATTGCATTAGGTCAAAAGTCTGAGATGTTCAGGCAGAGAATATAAAGAGTTCCTATCTGGTTTACAATTTTATATCAAATCTAACATGGATTGAAACACCATACACCCTACTACATACAAAAAGGTACAAAAAAATAGAAATAATAGCTGCAGACAAAACCTTCCATGAGTTGATAGCTGGAAGCCACTAAGTTTTACAGGACCTATCTATGCTTTTTTACTACTTACAAAGTAATACCAAATAATATGAAAAATGGTTTAAAATTATTTTATATGTATAAATTTACCATTTCTCTGGAAAGTATAAAACTAAAATGATTACTTCACTTCAGATGTATTTCTAATCATAATGATGTACTGCATAAGAAATATAAAACAGAAGAAATCTATTGATTTCAGGAAATTTAAGCTGCTTCCCCACGTTATTGCCCATAAAATT
Source organism: Peucedramus taeniatus (assembly GCA_013400575.1). NCBI lineage: Eukaryota > Metazoa > Chordata > Aves > Passeriformes > Fringillidae > Peucedramus > Peucedramus taeniatus. The sequence goes on along the minus strand of WBNO01022937.1, from coordinate 26,351 downwards.
CGTATATTAAAAGTCATCCATAAAGCAATACATGTAGCTTTTGTTGCACTTCAGATTCAACTGCAAACTGCAATTCTAATTTCAGGTAATACAGCATGTGAGACAGTATAACCAAGATCAAAGCTACAAAATTGAAGAGAAAAAATCAGACTTCATTATAGCAATTATTAGCACCTCCAGGGAAGACATTAGCTGGTGCTCAAGTAGTCAGAAACCAAGAAATATAATCAAAACTATTAAAAACTCAATTCAGACAAGTTTTATTGGGAAGACAGCCTCTAAGCACACTCTTAACCATGAGCTGCTCTACCCAACACACATCACTGAATCTATAGTTCTAATAATCTTACTGGGGTATGAACTGATGGCAGGCTGCAATCCTGATGCAGCTGATTAAGACTAAGTATGATGATATTTAATAGCTGGACAGCTGGAGTAGTAAGAATACAGGTTAAAGCAAGAAGTAAGGAAAATTTAATACTCTCAATTTTCATTTGTTTTCTGAGATTTTTATGTCAAGCAGATTATTTATGAAGCAGCTAGAATTGATAGACAAGAAGGTAACATCTGTATGAAGCTGAGACTTCTCACTGAACAAGCACTTCGAACCATCTGCTTTGGCTATTTCACTTATTAAGAAATACTACATTATTTGGAATTTTACAAATGAGTAACGATGCTTATAGAATTATTTCATTTTAGACAGCATTTTTTCTTCTTTTAAAATGGAAGCCTTGGGTTTGATGCATTTGTGAAACAAAAAGCAGTTGAAATTTAAGATTTTTTTTTAATAAAATTTATATCCTCATTAAAGAAAAAAAAATCTGAACTCAAAATAGTAGACACTGGTAAAATCTGCACCTTTCAAATATATAAAGTGGCAGCAGCAAGTTAATACAGCTGTAAAATAAAAAATTTGAAGCAAAAATTTTTAGGTAACAAGTCCTCAAATTAATTTACAATTTTTATTTTTTTAAATCACATGAAATTTATCTCTGTTTACAAATTTGCAATTCATTTGGATAAACAAATTAATACAGGAAAGTAAGAGAAATGATTCAACCACAGATACATGTACAGGATTAGACGAAAACAAGAAATACTTGTAAAGATCAACTGTTAATCTAGGTAGTTAATCTGACAGTGGCCAAACAAGTGTAAGTACTGCAGCAATTTGCACTTGAAGGTTTCTTCAGACAGAAGATGTGTTATCTTTCTATTTAATAGTATTCCATGGGCTTTTTTACCCATTACTCGTCCAATCACAACCTTTCACCCATGTAAGCTTCAAGCAACCTTAACATCTTGAATTCTTAGTCTTCTACTAAGAATTAAGTACTAGCTGAGAGAATTTTTTTTTTTTAGCAACACATCTCATCCTTGCACACTATGTTAAATCGTATCACAACTAATCACCAAGCAAACTGCTAGTGATTTGTCCTCAAATAAAAGCAACTCCTATCATGGAGATCAATCCTAGAACAAATAACTTGCTTCAAAATACCAAACATACCAAATCCACAACTTCTACACTCAAAATAGATGAGCTACTTCATTTTCCTAAAGACTATTTTGGACAAGTATTCTTAGCTCAAAAGGAAATGTTCACTGAAACTGGCCAAAACACTAAAATCACATTGATTAATTTCAACTCCTCTCACATTCCTTAGACTTAAAAGAATTTCATATTTATGTCCAGACTGTTACAAGTTATTATTACAAATTATTAATAAAGATGTTATTTTACCTCACAGATATTTTTTTTAATATTTAAAAACATTAAGTAAAATGCTTATACAATTTTACCATAAAATACTGATTCTTATTTTTACAGTAGTTGTATAACCAGTTTTAGATTTAGATCTAGCAATTGCAATGCACACTAAAAAGATCCCAGGTGTAAAAGTGCATTTTAATAGGTCAATACATAGCCATACTTCTCAAATATTAAGTATATTTTTGCAGGCTATGCTATATTTAATAAAAGTTTTTAGAACAGCAGTACATATCTTCCTTGACCATGACATACATCCAGTAGTTTCTTACAAATACATTTAGACATTATAATCTATTCAATATTAGGAAAACACAAAATATTTATTCTCTCAGAATATCATAGTACTACCAGAATATTATTATAATTTCAAAGGAATATGTCAAGATACTATTCCTAATTTATCCACATTTCTGATAGTAAATTCTTTACAGAATACCTGTCATCACTGACAACTGCACCATACAATCCAAAGCCTAGAAAAATTTTACTTTTCAGTGGTTTTCCTTCTATAAGATAACAAATAGGCTTGAAACACCTTATCAATTATGGTCATTGCTACACATATTACACTTATCTTGTATTTCCTTAGAGAAATATTATAAGGTACAGAGTAGTTTATATAGAAGACTACTATTCCAATCTTCATTCATTTTGAAGGTAAGTCAAACTTACTGTAAATTACTATAAAGAGTTTTTATTATTCTTAACAGCCTTTTCATCTGCTTTTAATGCAATGTGGAGACAAAGTGGGACACTTAACAAGCATTTCTCATCTGAACACCTGCATACTTTGGAAGGAGTTGACCCTTTTTTTTTTCCCAAAAACACAAAGAATAATGTTTATCTCAGCACACTGGTAAAAAGTGAAGTCCACAGCTGAAAGCTCCAACCTCTTTGCAAGTAAGAATAAAGAAGGCTTCAAGCGTAACAATGCTTTATTAATTTTTTTTAAGTACTTACAGAAGTGACATGATGCTAGTCTTTTCACTTTACTTAAACCAGTCAACACTTTCACGATCATGATTTCTATATGTATACACTATTACACACAATCCTTTTTCAGTGCTTAATTTTTCCTTTGATTATCTCACAGCTTCATTTCAATATTAATCTGGGGAACAAGACATCAGTTGCACAACTAAGACTGAAGAGCCCTTATGGCTGACTGTAACAACTCCAAAAATAAAGAGTAAAAAACCTAATTAAGAGACAAGAGTGAAAAGGAACACAAAAGTAAACATTAGAGAAAAATTTGTGCTTGGTAACCCACACCTCTCTCCACATAAACATTCACTCACATCAATGAATATAATAAAGCTACTGCCAGGCATTTACTGTGCCTTGAAAGTCATTAAAACAGAGGAAGAAAAATATTATTGATAAAATCTCTGCACCAAAAACACACAGATTAGGAAATACAAACAATCTCCCTCATTAGATTGTTTTAACTTCTCATAATTTCTAAGGATATAGTCATTGCTTTTTAAGCACCCTTTTGAAGGGTGGGCAAGTAGATTCTTTGGAAATCACTTTGGAAATCACACCAGAACCTAAATTACTGCTCACATTGATCTCAACTATGAGTACATCACAGAAAAGGACATTATAGAATAGAAGGAATAGAATAATTTAGGTTGGAAAAGACCTTTCAGATCATCAAAAACCATCATTTACTTGGCTCTGCCAAGGCTAAACCATGTTCCCAAGCGCCGCACCTACAAGTCTTTTAAATATGCTCAGGGATGGTGACACAAGTACTTCCCTGGGCAAGCCTGCCCCAGTGATTGGTACTACCTCCTTTCCATGAAAAAGCTTTTACTAAAGTCCAAAGTAAATCTCCCCACTGACACAACTTGAGGCAGCTTACTTTAATCCTGTTGCTTGCTACCTGGGAGAAAAGGCCAACCCCCATCTGGCTACAACCTCCTTTCAAGCAGCTGTCCAGAGTTATAAGGTCCCACCCCCAGAGCCTCCTTTCCTCCAGGCCTAACAACCCCAGCTCCCTCAGCTGCTCCTTATCGGACTTTTACTCCAGACCCTTCACCAGCTCCATTGCCCTTCTTTGGACATGCTCCAGCATCTCAACATCCTTCCCAAATTATGAGGTTCAAAACTGAACACAGCATTCAAGGTGTGGCCTCACCAGTGCCAAGTACAGGGAACAATCCCTGCCCTGCTCCTGCTGGCCACACTGTTGCTAGCACAGGCCAGGATGCCATTGGCCTTCTTGGCCACCTGGGCACTGCTGGCTCATGTTCAGCTGCTCTCACCAGCACCCCCAGCTCCTTTTCCTGTGGGCAGCTTTGCAGCCACTCTGCCCCAGCCTGTGGCACTGCCTGGGGTTGTTGTGACCCAAGGGCAGGACCCAGCACTGGGCCTTGTTGAGCCTCATGCAGTTGTCCTTAGCCCACAGATCCATTCTATCTAGATCCCCCTACAGAGCCTTCCTACCCTCCAAAAGAGCAACGTCCCACCCAACCTGGTATCCTCTGCAAACTGACTGAGGGTGCACACATATATCACGTGTGCTCCCCACACCTGATACATGAGACAAGGTAGGAATTAGGAACTGTCGTGTTAGGAGAAATAAAACTAAGAGGAGGAAAATTAAAGCGTGTCTTCCAGACAGCAGCTAAGGAAAGTGGTGAGAAAGACAGAAAGCAGTATTTATACATGCTTCTTCCAAATGTGGTTTTTCTCTGCAGAACAGCAGGTGCCATTGTCAGCACTGAAGTCAGATATGTTTTATGACTCGCTATAAACCTTAAATCACTCACTTTTCTTTGGAACTACTTTTGAAATCAAGAAGATTTCCACCCCTCCCCAGTAGCTAGATCAGTCCACATAGGGATCATGCCTTTTGGAGAGTTACCTACACAAACACTCTCCTACAAAGCACTGCCATTAAATGTAACAGCAATGAGAACGCAAATAACAGAATAATATTTCCAGTAAATTTTCAACCTTCTCAAATTATATAACTTATTTTCTATAAAGCTCTATAAAGTGCACAGAACACTTGTTTTCACAGATTATTTCCTTATTTGTGAAGACTTAATCTGAGCTCAAAGCTGTCAAATAACAATTAAGACATTTTAAACAGATTCTGGAATAATCCAAATACTACAAGGGTAAATTTGAACCATTGATGGTAGTTGTTAAGACTCCAAAGCATGCACTTATATCTTTGTTTCTTTATTTCTTTGTTTTCGTTTGGGTTTTTTGTTGTTGTTGGGGCTGATTTTTTGTTTTGGTTTGGTTTTGGGGTTTTTTTTGGTGGGGTCTTTTTCTGTTTCACATAACACAGCCTTTAGAATATTTTGCCCCATATTCCAAATCGGTCAGAACTTATTATCCTGTGGTCTAAAAAAGCAAATACTGCAAAATCTGTAATTTCTCAAGCACAATGCCAACAAGGTGCTGGATTTCACAAACAACAATAATGTTTCTTAAATTATCTAAATAGGAAAAAATCAAGGCTCCATCATGCTTCAGATACAAATGTCTCACAAAAAATTGACTGTCACCAAGTGGAAAAGAAAATATAATTGGTAAATTGTTACACAGATTTACAGAGCACAGCAGTCTCCCTCACTAATTTTGATGGCCCACATACACGTATGTGTCACATTTTCCTTAGGTTCCTAGTAGAATTTACCTGGAATTTTGTCAGATATTTACATTAAGTGTAACATCTGTAACATACAGTTTTCTACAATATGTATTTTGTAAAAAGTAAGCATTTGTTTGGTTTCTTGCAAACAAACCACCATGACAAACTAATCTCACCATACAGTTTTTCCTGAATGCTGCCCAAAATGTCAGTGATTTGTATTCATCTCCTTTTCCCAAATAATCACAATCCTGAAGGAAACTGAATGAAGACATGAGAATAATCTCCAATTTCAAACAAAATCAAAAAGATCCTTCTTAATACTATCTTCAAGCACTACAACATGAAAAATATTAAGTTATGCAAGTACACCATCTGCTGGCCAAAAAGTACCAGAGCATATTCCTTCTTTTCTTCCATACACCAAGTGGGCTATACACCAGCACCTGGCTATCACATTAAGTACTCAATCTGTTCACATTCCTTAACGTCAACTCCTTTCACTAACATTTCTCCTTTGTTATTTGTTTTTAAATTATACCTGTTTTATTATAGGCATCAAGGTTTCATCATTCTACCTTTTATTGCTTTCTTGCCCATTCACTGCAACTTTCAGTGCTTTGTTTCCTTCTCCTATGCACTTAACATCTGAGTTAGGATCCCTAAAGGCTGCTTTTCTCACTTTCCTCTTTGCTTTTATTTGACCTCCCTTCCTCATCTTTCCAAGAGTCTAATTCTCTAAGATCTCTGACCTTCTCTTTGACCAGTCAGCACTTTCAAATTGGATATTATCGCATTCATTCTCTTTTCTTTGGAAATGTTGCTCATGCAAGAGTAAACTATGATACTCAACACAAAAAAAAACACAATCCAAAAAAAGCATCCATTTGTAAAAAGTTATACCATAAGGCACTATCTGCCAACAACAAAGACACAAAGATCAGAGAAGAAAAAGGGCAAGCTTCTATTTCCTGGAACACTTTTTCTGTGTCTTGTGTTGGTCTCCACAAAGCAACAGCCACCTAGAATGTCTCTCCACAGAAACATTCCAAATTAGAATCTTCAATTATTTTATAAATATTCTCTTTAAGCATCTATGTGGACACACAAGAGAATCTGAACTTGCTTTCTCTAAACAACATACCATTGGACATTCTTAGCTGTCTTTCAAAGATCAAGATAACTCAGTGCAAAAACTGAATTGCCTTCAGCCATATTGGCTGACTGTATTTTTCTCTGGACAGTCTTCAATTTGTCTTCTGTGAAGAACTGTGAAATGCCAGGAGAACCTCAGACCATCTGCCACAGCAAAATCACACTTTTTTTTTTTTCAATGATGGGAAAAGGCAGTTACATAGAACATGAAATAACCCAAAAACTTCACATATGGTACCTTCCTTTCATACAAGTTTGTCCAGTATTTTTTAAATTCTCAAATCTTTTCTGAAATGCTAGTATTTCTTCTCTTAGTCTCATTACTTAAATAATCCTTTAGAAATCTAGTTCCTGTCTTACTTACATAGCCTATTTGATATCAATAGATATCTGTAATTCTTTGGATAATGAGATCTGTTTTAAAAGTCCCTTCATTATCCATGGAGATCTTGGCAAGTAACCAGCAAAATTAATTTCCTTAGGAAATTTTAATTTCATCTGTTTTAATTGAAAGGTAAACAATATGAGTAAGTGCATTTCCAGGAAACTGCAGACATTCCAAGCATGAAGTACAGCTACCAATATTCCTCAGTGAAGAGATATAAAAGCATCCATCTTTTAATTTTAAAATAAAACTTAATTAAAATATCTCTAAATGTCCACAGATACACACAGGAAACATACATACTAGAACATTAATAAACAATGAAATAAGCAGGAAGAAGTCTCAGAGTTCTGGAGAGTTCCAAGTGAAGAAAGGGAAGAGTCATGATGAGGAAGAGTAGCAATATTCTACTGTCTAAGGACAGAACTGTCTGACTCTTGCAGATGTGGAGTTAATTTCAACCTTGGTGGGAGACGTTAAAGAGTAACACAAAGATTTCAAAAGACAGATTCTCAGTCACAAAGCAAGAGTGTATCCTCTAAGCAGAGTACCCTTTAAAAAGAGGGCTGGAAGGGATAAACTTCATAAAAAACTATGCATACTTCATCATAAATGCTCCCATTGATATCTGCTCCATAAATTGGTGCCACAAAAGTCAAGTTCTTCCAGTATTTACGCTCCAGATCTTCATAGTCTACATATCTTGGCGTGCGGTATCTGCAGAGAAAGAGTTAGGCAAAGGTTCATCACTGTCTTTCAACAACCGCCTCTACAATGGACTGTGCTTCTATGCTATGGACAACAGACTATGCTATGAACCTTTAAGATGAAGTCACTTTATTTCAAATTCTCTGAAACAGAAGAATTACCTGAAGAATTCAGTTGTCCTGAATTCTTAGTTTCATGATTAACCATATAGTGGAAACCTCCTACCTGACAGCTACAGTAACTAAAGTCATCCACCAACCCACACAACATTTGCTTCAGTCTCCAGCAGCAAATCAACCCACCTACCAACCATCCTTAGCCTGAGCTCCTCCCTTTTATTTCTCTTCTGTAAAAAAAGACACATATGAAAAACACAATTAACAAGTTTTATTGTTTTCCTACCAAACTACCAGCTCTGCAAAGACTCAGATATAGGTCCTGTACAAGCTTGTCTCAGAACAGTGTAAACTAACTCAGCCATACAGCCCTCACAGGCAAAACCAATACTTTCTTCTCTTCTTGCTGCCCCAGAAAAACTTTTCAAGAAAACCTGTTGTTTCAAGCAGCTGATACAAAAAATTCTGCAATGCAGAGAAAATAAATATTTAAGGGAACTTTTCTTTTTGTTCATTTATAACAGCACAAGATACGTAACACACACTTACAAGCCTAAATATACTTATGTAACTACTTCTGAAAGGTTACTCATGTAACCTTTCAAAATCTTGTGGGAACAACACCAGCACACTACCATAGAAACATCTATCAGCCTCGCCTCAGGATCCTTTGTCAGACTTCTGTACTTCCATATTTAAGTCTTCAGAAAAGAAAAAGTATTCCCTCATTACTGTTACTCTGAGAACTACAGTTTCATAGAAGAACTGTCAGTATGCTACACTTTAACAAATGGAAAGAAAATCCAAACATACAACACTGAGACCAAGTACATTACATCAGGTAATAACTCTGAAAGAGACAACAAAAAAAAAAAAAAAAAGAGCAAAATGCATCTTAACAAAGCATTCTCAGCAACAGAATTGTTTTATTATTTCTAATGATAGCTCCAGAAATCAGATTGTATTTCTGTTGGGCCCTGAGTAACATGCACACATGAAATCCTTGATTACAGAATGTGGATATGCTCCTATTTCCCAGAGGTCAAGTAGAGAAGCACTTTGGTTCAATGGAGAGCTGCAAACGTCTAAACAAATAAAAGATTAAATGCATTAGACTGAGTATACATGATCCTTTTAAAGGCAACTATGATTTAATTTAGATGTTCACGGCCCTTCTCTCTTACTCAAAGGAAATAGGTAACATCCTAATACTCAAGAAAAAAGTCTATAACAGAGAAGTCTCCTCCTTTAAGGAACAAAATTATTTTTATGGAGTACAGAGGCTCTCAACTACTTGACAGTTTAAGAAATACCAACTGCAGTAAGAGTGTCAGTAAGAAGGTTATGTGACACGCTTTCTCAAGAGCAGTGACAAATATTTGGAAAGACCTACATCGAGTAACAGACAGGAAGTCCTCCCTATCGTTTTATATTTGCATGCAAAATTAAGTTGCCATCTGATTTCATTAAAACCATAAAAACTGAAATCAGAAACACTTCCAAAATATATTCCATAATGAATATAATAAACTTATCAAACACTATGATACATATTAAAAACTTATCAGCATTTCTGCATTAATTAATTATTTAAAGAAATTAGTGTACTTCAATTTATTAGGGGTTAATAAAATGTAAACTTTAATATATATGAAAAAGTATTATTGAAAATCACATCAAATACCATATAGGTCTTATGATTTACTCTCACCTCTAATATTTACTAAACAAATAATTTCAAGAACTACAAAATAGATTCCCATTTCCAATTACCAAAGAATACTGTGCACTAAACTTAATTTTCCAC
>WBNO01022937.1:0-16704 GCA_013400575.1 Peucedramus taeniatus | reverse complement strand
TCCAAAAGAAAAAAATATTTTCTATTTTTTGAAACGGGAAAAAAAAAAAAAAAAAAAAAAAAAGACTGGCAGTTTTGCACCATCATGAAGGCATGGATACTACAGAACACTTGGTATGGAGCCTCCTTAAAAGCTTTAGATGTCCTAGTTTTTTCTAATCTTGATAACAGCTTCTATTCTTATACCTAACTTCTTAACTATCCTATAATAGAAACTTGCTTTCAAACTAAGGCAGTATTACCTTTCCTCATTCAAGTATCTTTTTTTTCTAAGTTCCTTTGACTCATCTTCCAGAAACCACTTCCACTCAGTTTTGAGGAGATAGTCAAGTAAGATAAATTCTTTTTATGTGGCCAAAATGACAGGCAAGAATTCCTTCCATCAATTCCCTCTTCTTGGAATGCTCAACAATTTGAAACATTTCAGTACAGTGCCCAGCCCTTCACAAACTATTTTTTCCCCCTCCCGTAATATCCATCTTGCCATAACCATAACACCGACATTCACTAGATACCACTGAGTTTTCTTAGATTAATGCAAAAGCTTCTGGATTGGTTATGAAAGATACTGCATTTTTTAGAATGACATGGTGATAGGCCATTCTAGTATCTACGAATTAAACATTAATAGGTGTATTCAAATTAAAACTCAGATACACATCTGTATCATCTTCACTATTTTCTACATGTTCTGGAAGAGAAAGGAAAAAAGGTAGAAAGAAAGCATCACGTCTCAGGTTTTTCAGATGCTTTCTTGCTACCATGGTATCAGATGCTTTCAACAACAAACCCAAAAAATACTCACACTGTGATACCCTTCCATATCTTGAGAGACAGGAAAAAAAGTAAAAGAAATCCCCAGCTGCCTTGCACAACTCAAAGAAACCACAACATGAGAAGATAAATATTTGTCTTACTAAGAAAGAGTACATACTTGTCACTGTTGGCTAGATCCCTGAACTCCTTCACTGTCATGGGCTTTTTCTGAATATTGTATTGTGTGAAAAGTCCAGACTGGCCAGTGACCATCTGTTGAATTGGAGCAGGAATCACCAAATCTTCAATATCATCATAATGTTTTCTCGGCTTCCATTCCTTTGGTGGAATAACCTTCAAATTCAGGAAACAAAACTGAACATCACAATTGGAATAACAATTTCAAACATCCTGGAAAATAATTGAAGCAACAGTTGAATGTGACCACATGATCAATGGAACATTTACTTACCAGCTGTTTCACATTAACTCATACTGTAAGTGCTCCTAGACAATGTAGAAACCCATTCAGAACATGCCCAGTATCACCTCAATTCACAAGCAGCAACTCAACAATCCAGAGCAATTCACAGACAACTGTGCAAAAATACACATTTATAATAAATAAATTATAAATGTTTATTATAAATGTGTATTTTAATACAATGTAATGTGGATTTTATTTATAATAAATAAATTATAAAATTATAATTTATAATAACAATTTTTTTCCAATCAGAAAGCCTTATAATTGACAAATAGCTTGCAATCCATGACATCATATATGTTTAGTGCTAAAAAAATGTATGGATGTTGTATTTGGAGATACAGNTAGAGGTGAACATGTAGGTGCTAAGTCAAAAGTTGGGCTCAATGATTTCAAATGTCTTTTCCACACTCAAAGATTCAAAGATATAAAATGTTTATCCTCAATTAAAATAAAAATACCTAAAAAAAACTTGTCAATCCCCTGTCAAAACATTATTTGGTATAAACAGTATGTATAATTCTACTTTTTTACTTATGAGTGAAAAAAAAACGGCTGTTTCAGATTTCAGGATCCGTTCAATTTACTCCCCATAAAACTACAGGGTACAACTCTATTACAGTAAGCATGTGCAATAATTTAGATACATTAGCTTTTATAATTACATTATTTAATCCTCATAATTGAAGATTAAAGCTATGTGAAGATTAACCAGCTGTAAAGTTAACACATTTATTTCAAATACCACAGAACTACCCACAGTCTATGAAAACTCCTCAGCAGATTCTGAAGTGTTAGCAAAAGAAAACATTAAGAATTTCAAAGAAGCCTGTAGTCATACCAGTATTCCTTAACAGGCTGAGTAATTTTGAACATTTCTTGCATATATTATTTCAGCAGAAAACAAATAACCCTAGATGTATCACTTCTAAAACAGAGCAACAAAAAAATTTTATATATATTTTTTGGTTTGGTTTCATTTTTGAACTTCTACTTGTCCAAAGGCTTAATAACGTGTTTTTTGATCCGCTCATTACCTTCATTCTTCTGCGACATTTAAATCAAATTTCCACAAACAGTGGTTTGGAAACTTTTAAAGTATCTTACAACAAAGTAGGACAGCTCTTAAAAACATGCAACAAGTGAATTATATTATTTGAATAATGAATTCATAATTTAGAGGTAGTGTGAAACACTGAAATTTTATGTTTAAGTTAAAGACTTAAACATTGTTCTCAAGTACTTTTTCCCCATTATGGTAAAGCTGTATATAGAAACTGTGCCCACCTAAGCCCACCCCTCCCTGAATATGCCTGGAATTTTGGACTGTGAGTTTAACACCTAAGGAAAGATAAGATACTGTAGTTCAACTGACACAATTGTTCAATTATCTCAGGCCTAGGGAGAAGTAAGCAAGGCTGAGGGAGAAGAAGGCATCCGCAAGAAAGCCAAACCCAGCAACTATCCTGAAAATCAGCTCTGGCTAGGTTTGGGGTGGGGGAGGCCATAGCCCACAGACCCATCTGCTGAGGCCAGGTTTGCTTACATTCCCCCACTGGGGAGGAAGAGAAGTTTTGGGGGTGTGGCATAACCTCTGGGCAGAAATAACACCCATCCTCCCTTACACTCAACTGGCTCAATTGCAAATCCCACCCCCCACCTCTGGATGGCCATATCCACAGGGCATTCATGTGAGAGGCAGCTCAGGAGGTGTCATAAGCCACCAAAAACTCTGAAGCACCCCTAGACTCCTTCCTGAAAGAAAGAGAGGCAACAGATCCAGAGTCTGTTGGAAGAGACTGTATCAAACTTGCCCCCACCAGCGAGGTCAGCTACCTCGACATTCCCACCAGGCCCAAATGTAAACTAATCTACTGAATTCTGTGGTTTTTGGGGGACCCTCACCACGATGACCAGAAGAAGGTGGTGAAGATGTTGCTGGAAACCACAGTGGTGATATTTCTACTTAACCTGTCTCTCTATCACTCTCTTTCTCTCCCCGTCTTCCCCCCACTTTTTCTGTTTCTTTCTATCTCTCTCTCTCTCATTTACTGTTAAACAAAAAACAACCTTCTGATTCAGCATATGCTCTTGTTTACACCTTAATTTAGGCAGAGGTATCTCTCTAATACTTTTAATAACAGGATCACAATGGGGTAGTCCTTAAGCTACAAAGCTAGACTGATTTCTTACAAGCATTTTAGGATTCCATCTGTAAAAGTCCATTGGAAATTTCACTATTTCATCTCTCCATCAAAGTAATAATATTCAGATAGATGAGATACATAAAAAAAGGCAGATCCTAAGGTCATTTGTTAGCTTTGGAAAACAATCACAGATAAGCATATTTTAATGTTAATGTACTCAAACAATCCAAAGAAATCAAATCAACACCATTAGTGCTAAAAGCACACAGAGAAAGACAAACATCAAAAGGAAATCCAAAGGAAATTTATCTAATAGTAACACACTTCCATAGCTGATGTTTTTATTTTACACATAAACAGGTGTTTTTATGTAGTTTTTACACTGATGCAACTCCCTCTTTTCCTTCTCAGCTTCCACAGAACTTCTGCTAGTTCTACAAGAACTATTTAGCAAGTTTCAGCGTTGTTTGCTTTTAGAGAAGAAAAATAATCCAATCATCTTGTGATTCCTACTTATTTCTTTCACAGAACACTTAAATTATACTCACATTAACAAAATACAAAATGTTAGTTTGGAAGCAGAGAAGTCATGCATTCAGAATATATGCACAGAAATCAAATATGTGCATAAAGATTTCCATTTTCATGATTATTAAGCATGAAGTCGGAGATTTGGCTCAAGTATATGAATACTGAAAAGCAAAATTTGCATTATCTTATTTAGTTCAAGGTCAGTGCGCTTTAAGCAATACAAATATTTTTGTGAATATGGATTCAAAATATCCCCTTCCAGCTAACTGGAGTATGTTTACTACTGTTGTAATTAGAGTGCTGGTTAGAGAAGTGAATTCTCTGGAGACCAAGATGCAAAAAAAAGTTTTAAAAGAAGATAAAAATAAACTTCCTGCCCCAAAGAATTTACATTTTCTAATGAACACAAGGACAAAGACTGAAGATGTTAATATATCATGTTCAAAGCTAACCAGTATAACAGCTGGAAATAATGACTAGGTCTCTGTGTTTTTACCACTGACCTGTCCCACTGAAGCCTCTTCATACTTCCTTTAGTAAAAATAGCCTCTTGTAAGTCAAGCAAGTTAGATTTATTCAGTGGGAGCAACCTAGATAAAATTCATCAGCCACATGTTGAATACTCAAATATGGAAAAGGAAAAACCTAAGGCAAGGCTTTCCCATTTACATATTTATTTATTTATCAAAGATCCTAAGCATATTAATACAGTCTAGTATCATTTAGTGTGATAAACATACAGTTCTAGATAGGGATGTCTTAGTTACACCAGTCAGTCTGAAGACTGACTCACATGAAGACTGCACATCAGTACTACTGAGGTTAATGCAGAGTGCTATCAGTACATACATTTCTGTTAAATCCTCTTTCATATACTGGTAATCTCCCAAAGATATGACGCTGAATGGCACTGGTTACTACTTCTATGTAACTATTTCTCCCCACTCATCTGAAAATTGTTTTTCTTGCATTTGCCAGTATCTATTTTCAGCATAGTGTTCTGAAATTACTTCTCTACTTGCCAGCGTGACTGCAAATTAATTTAACTCTTTTGCTCTTTATCAATGCAGTTCGAGTTTTGGAAACACCTCATTCTCTGGTAAAGACAACTAATCTATCAGTCTCCGTTGTTTGTCATTTGTCCTGTTGTTTTCAGTGTTTGTCTTCCTTTTTAAGCATAGAATCCTCTGTAACAGTAAGACTAAAATAGACTTTCTATACCTAAAGCTCATTTCAGACTTTTAAAAACCTAGTGGCTATTGTTTTGCCGATTTGCTCAAGGGATGCCACAGTACATTATCTGCTTTGGCAATGGTTTGATATTGTTCGTCTACCTTCATTACTTGTTTCAGACCTAGTATTAGGAACTTCAGTAATGGTTGCAGTTTTTTTAACATTTTATTTCCCATACTCCTTCCTTCCTTCAGTATGTGCAAGCCTTATAGTCATTTCATCCCCATTTACACACACATGTTCTTCTACACACGTAACAGGTCTTCTCCCCTTACACATTCACATTTAAGCTGAAGTGTTGGGTATGCCTACTCTGATTGTGTTCTCCGTTAAGAGCTTAAATTACTGTTTCTACAAATGCATATAGTTCTTCTGGTAGTTGTTATTCTTCTTGCATTCATACTTGAGACTGTACATCCTGGATTTAAAATAAAATCCTATAGGTTCCCTGTAAGTTAATTTTTTATTACTATCACAACTGAATTTTTTTTTCCTGTCATTTTAAACCCAATATCCAAAGCTTAGAAAATAGCCCTTAAACTTTTGCAGCATGAATTATTCACTTCATAAAATTTGGTTTTAAAAAATACTTAGTTGGTTAACATTTATTTATAAATTTTTGAGATATTATCAAAATGTAGTGAAAAACAGAATAGAAAATTCTCAAGACAACCTAGTAACGTGTTGCAAATACCTGACAGACTGAAAACCGCAAGAGATGCTTTAACTGCTGTTCAACCAAGCAAGAAGATACCACTACAATGAAGGTTACTGTTCAAGATTAAAGTACTGCAATATATCACCCCCATACAGACAAACAGGTTCTAGAACATAGCTGAACATAGGAAAAATTCAGCACAGGCTTTCCACTGTTGCCTATTTATCACACTTCTGTTTGCAGAGAAAATTTTGAGAATATAACCTATGTACTTTATTGGCTGAAATAAAAAAAAAACCAACCTACAAGGTTTTCAAAGAGTGAGGAGTTCAGTTTTGCTTTACTTCACAGGAAGCAGGAGGCAGCAGTAGGCAGGGAGAAAGCCAAGATTTTCAAGTTTTGTTCCTCCTCACTCAGATTCTAAATGTCTTGACCATGCAACATTAGCTTCAAAACCCAGTGATGGAGATAGCTATTCCCCAAGAGTACTTAAAATAACTAACCTGGTATTTCTAGACCTGCACTGGTTTCTGCTGGTTTGAAAAGTGGCGAAACGGACACAGCATAAACAATTATATGATGTATCACTAAATTACATCAGACTGAACCTCTGACAATCACTCTCTGCATGAAGTATCAGAGACACCAAAAGGCTTCTTCTTGAAATAGTAACAAATCATTACCTACTCCTTGAGTATCATTTGGAGAAAAAATAAATAATATAAAGGTCAGGTTTGTAATCAGCAAAATCCAAGTAATGGGAGATCAGGTTTTAGGAGCATTTTTCTTCTACGTTACATATGTTTACCTTTGCAACTCCAGCCCTATGAGCACCTTGTGATTCCATGTGTGCTAAGTATTTGTTGAATTCCCTGAATTCATCCATCGAAGGCCTAAAAGTCATGATTTTGCAGCTTGGGTTTGGAGGACTATCTGAGATAACAGCAGCCATTCTGGTCCAATTTCAATCCACCTGTTAAAAAAGAATCATACACTGTAGAGAATAATCTGTAAAACCAATTCTGACATTCAACATACATGGTTTCAAACAGGAAAAAAGTATCTACAGTTATCTGCCCAGGCTACTATAAAAGACACAAAACAAATGCTTACTTTTTATCCTTACTCCTTTGAGAATACTCAGCCTTTACCCAGCACAAACACTGTTGTAAATGACAAGCACACAGTCCCATCCATACCTCTGCTTTTACAGCATGTTCTCTCAAGTTACCCTAGCATCTTCCTGTGTAGATCCCTCTGCACATTCTATCTAGAGAGTTACATTACACAGGCATAACCCAGAGTTAACAAAGCTACATGTTTGATAAAATATCACTATTTCCATTCAGCAAGTGAAGAAAAACAATGTACTGGGTCTAGCAGTGGCCAAACGCCAGTGCACCCACTAGAACAATTTACTCATTTTTTGCTGCAAGATTAGGAGGAGAGCAAAGCAGCCTCAACACTTTAAAGGGTATAAAGAAAACTTTGTTAACAGAACTAAAAAAAATAGTAAAAAATCAGAAAAAAACCTTCAGAACACTTCTCCTCCCCACAACTCTTCTTTCTTTTCCTACATACAACATCAAGAGACAAATCTGGTATTTTCAGTAAGTTTACCACTTTTAAAATAATCTTTCTTCAGTTCACTTAGGGAGAAGAGTCTCTCTTGCCATGCCATGGAGACTTTTTCACAAGAAACAGTTCCCTCATGGTTTTAATTTTCTTGAATAGCAGCCACCCAGAAATCTGCAATTGTGAAGTCTCTCCCATGGTTTGGCAGTCTTCCCACAGCTACCACCATGGGTCATCTCAGTTTACTGGGGTGCAATTATAAGGATAAGCTCTTCTAGTATAGAAGCAAAAGTTGTTTTATCTCTGGGAATAGAGGTTTTCTTCTCCCGTCTCTGGGGCCAGGTTTCTCATCTTCCTCATATCTCTCTGTTCAATCTTCTCATTAGATTACAGCTACTTCAACATCTGCTTGCTTCGACACTGGTGCTTCTGCTCATGGCTGTAGTTAGAACACTACATCCCCTGCATTCCATGAGTTACAGGGAAAAAAGGTCAGGTGTATCAATTATATCTTCACCATAGCCTTACAAGAGAATTTCAGCCCAAGATTAAGGCATCTCCTCATTCTCCTCCCATCTGGGATTTGACTCATTCTTCACTGACCTTGGTGTCTCCGTGTTATTTTCTTTACGTGTCTTCAGCCTTTCCTTTTTCCTCTCACTTGAGAGAGGATTGATGTCTGCAAATATCATCTGAGAAACTAAAAGAGTTAATATCTTGCCCTGGCCTATAGATGGTTATGTGATCTCTGCTAGACAGCGGCAGTTCTGGCTGAGGGGCTGTTTTCTGGCCCCTGCCACATCCAATTCCAGTTATGGGGCTGCTTTTCTGTGCGAGGCTGCAGGGTCGCCTCTGTTCTCAGCTGCAGGATTTTCTGCGGTGCCAGCAGGATGGCTGGGTAGCTCACGGCTGGAGTGGAGCCTGGCTCAGCTCCACCTGTGGCCAAGCAACGCTGGCCTGGCCCACCAGCCATGGCTGGAACTCGACAGTGGCAGAATCTCAGCCGAGCCGTGCCACGGGCCGACCTGGCCATGCGGCGAAGCGGGTCCCAGCCCAGCCAGTGCTGCAGCAGAGCAGGGCCCGTGGTGACGTGGGCAACACAGCGGAGAGGGGCATGGCCCAGCCAGCATCCAGTTACCTGTTCAAAGGCCAGAAGCAAGAGAGTTTTTCCCAGGGCTTGTTCGTCTTTAAGTGTGATTTCACAAAGGCGTATTCAGCTCTCTTAAGTGGTTTAACAGGGTGTCAGTATTCAAAACTAGCCAGCTGATTGGTTCTGCCAAGTCCAAGGGAAGCTGCTAAGGTCCTTACAGGGAATCACTTCTGTAGCTCGTGAATTTTTTTTCCTTAATTAAGAACTAAACTACATTAAACCATGACAACCAATTACTCACTTCCCACTCACACTGCAGATACAGAGGAAGAGCACTTGGATTTTCTAGCTCTCATCATCAGCAGTTTAACAACAGGACTATATTCCTGCTCACTCTCTGAAAACTTCAACAGTTTTCAACAGAGAAAAAAGCAAGTAAGCTATACACATAAAATCAGAATTTCCACTGATTTCTATTTCTACATTGAGGCTGACTAAAAGAAAAAGTCATTTCCATTTCATACCAAGATACAGTACTTATGAAAGGACGGAACTTCAGGCAAGTGACAGATTCACATTATCTTCAGATAAGAAGGTGCTGCAATTTCCAAGTATAAATCACCATGTGCCATCAGCCGTTCACAAAATTCTTCAGTAACCTTATGAAAAAACTACTTGTAACAAATTTCTTCCAACATGTTCTGATCAGATCTGTGGTTACCTCAACCCTTCATACCAAACACTGGGTGCCAAACTGGCAAATAAATACCACACAGCTGATCGCACTTCCCCCATCCATAATGAGACTGGAAGGAGAATCAGGAAAAAAGTAAAAATTCATTATTTAATAACAGCTTAATATTGAAACAACGTAAAAATTAATTTTATTTATTATTATATGAGAGAGAGAGAGAGAGAGAGAGATAAAACCCAAAAAAGCCCAGGTGATACATAATACAAACTGTCATCAGCCACCCTTCTGAGTAATTCACCCATGTTATATACTGGGTATGGCATTCTGTGGTATTGAACAGCCCTTTGGCCAGTTCGAGTCATCTCTCCTGGTGTCCTGGATTGACAAGCAATATGTATTCTATTTGCCATCTCTTACAGGTATGGCAGTTGTGTTCTGTTAAGTGGGCAGTTCTCCTCATCTCTTCCACAAACCAAGCCTCCCTCCGGGGAGACATCTGCTGATAACAGGCTATTGAATGTCACAGCATGACTCATAAGAAATACAGCAACCCATTGTGAGATGCTCCACCCGGATGGAGGAGACAAACATTCCTACCTGGATGTAATCGGAGCTTCTGGGACAGCAGGACAGGCTTTTTTCCCAGAAGAAACAGCTGCCTCTTCCACTGGATCTTCAGAGGAAGACTACACCCCTTCTACAGGATCACTGCTCCAAGAGAGTCACACCTGCTACTCCACCTGCTACTCCACACTGCAGCCACAATTCCAATTGGACTGCTACCAACGCCCTGACCAACAGGGTGTCAGGTTGTATTCTGACTCTGTCAGTGTTGTGATTTACTGCATTGTTTATTTTATTTTTATTTTCTTCCCTAATAAAGAGCTGTTATTCCTGCTCCTATATCTTTGCCTGAGAGCCCCCCATTAATTTCAAATTTTTAACAATTTGGAGGGAGGGGGTTTACATTTTTCACTTCAGGGGAGGCTCCTGCCTTCCCTAGGAGACACCTGTCTTTCCAAACCAAGACATCTGGTCAGCTCCCTCCAATGTTTTTGTGCATCTCCTTACTGGAAGAGTGCAAAACACTGAAAAGACCCTGATTAAGCACTGCTTGGCAACAACCAAAACATCAGTGTGTTATTAGCATTAGTCTCATACTGAATCCCAAACACAGACCTATACCACCTAAACACAAAAGTTAGTATTAATTCTGTCAACTCATACAAGCACAGTGTCAGATGGCATCTGCCTCACCTTTCACTACATCACAAATGAAGCCCACTTCCAAAAGCATAAACTGATTTACCAATTAACTTGTAGTTGCTATGTAAACACATGAAATTAAATTATGCATATAGAAAGTCAGTGTCAAAACCTCTTATCAACCTTTTAATCCTCATTTTCTCTGTGGGTGAAGAGCAAAAGAAATCACAGTGCCTGTATTCATTCCTATAAGACTGAGGCTCTCTCTTCTTTGGAATTATTATTTTTTTAATGTGAAAGGGTAAAAGTTTGAAATACATATGATTTTCTATATTCCTCATGCAAAATGGTAAGGAGACAAAAAGAATCCATATCCAAGTGGTTCGGCTATGAGAAAAGCTGCAGGGTCATTTTGGCCAATGTCTGATTCCAAGAACCAGGCACAATGAAGTTATTATTGCATAAATTAGCATGATAAAATTTCCTCTTAACCAAAACATCTCACCAAAATACACCAGTTTCAACAGTTAAGCTGCTCTAAAAACAGCCATGTACCAAATCAACTGAATATACTCTGGCACTTTGACACAACAAAGAAATTCAGTGAATTTAAGGACTGTTAATCAAACTAATAAACTATGATTAACTCACACTGTCACACATCAGCATTCATGCCTGTCTATCAGACTCTTAAAATGCTGTCTGAGAAGATACCCCCAAAATTATTTCCTTATCTCTCCATAACTAAGACCACACTCAAGCATGTAACATATCATACTGTGATGAACCTCAATTCGTATTACAAGCAGAATTAATAACTTTCAACTAATTATGAAGACATGTGTAGAGCATTAGAAAGGCTGAATTTTTGCCCAGCTTCATTGCAGTGTAAAAAATACAAATCCTGCTCTTCACAGATGTTTTTTCTACCAGCTTCCATTTATTTTAGGGTCCAGGCCCCTAAGAAATGAACATACAGACCAGCCAGCTGTGTTACTTTCAGTAGAAATAAACTGTTCAATCCATGCTGTTGAGTAACCCTTCTTCCTCAGTTAAAAACACCTTTTCATTAACTTACTGGGTAAAGCTGCTCCCTAATAAGCACAACATTTGCAAGAAATCCTTAAGATTCAACCATGTAACATCTCTTGGTCGGGTGGCTGAAAGATCATAAAGGCTATGCAGAATTTGCTATGCTAGAAGTACAATAGATGTTTCTATTAATTTTATGATTTCTTAGTAACTCAACACCTTCTTCATAACTATGATCTATCAGCTGTAACTTCTTAAATCTGTTTTACAATTTCATTCTTGCATTTTTTCATTACAAACACCAATCTGAAACAGCAGGCACAAGTTACAGGGTCTAAATTTAACACAAAAAATAACGCTATGCTACAAACTAATCAGAAAAGGTTGGCCTTCCAATTCAATTCTACTAACTTCTAACACAATATGTAATTCTTTCAAGGACTTTGTGGAACTCCAGAGTCCTACATTCTTTCTCCAAACAATGCCTACTTTTGGTATTTTTCTCACATGCAAAAACTCAGTTATACTCTAGGCAAATCATTAAGACAAGAGAATATAATATATACTCCAGTGTCACAGTTAAGAGGCCTTGTTCTTTTGCCAACAAAATCACAACCACTACAAGACCATTCTAATGCAAAATCTGCACTGCAACCATATTATTGCTGACTTAATTATTGCACTTAGGTGTAAATGTAACTACCTATTTCGTGATATTACAAAGCTGTACAACCTAAGAAATAAAACTTCCAGAGCTTTTCTTGACTACTACACAATGAAAATGTGCCAGATATTAGTAAATACAAAGTTAAAATAGAAGGCAAATATGTCCAGGATGCACTTTATGAAACAGAGAGACAAGTAATAAGTACACAGGCAAATTTTACAGTTATTTTAACTCTCTCATATCAGCATTGTAATCAGACATTTTCTGTCCCCTTGCACGACAGTACTGCATGCTGAAAAGATGCCCATAATTACCTAGAAAAACAAAAGGTAATGTGAATAAATGTGAACAAACCTCACTCAAATTATCATGCATTAGTACTTTACATAACATTGAAAGAAGCTTTTTAGCTGATCATGGGAAAGCTTTAGCCAAACAAGCCCAAGCTATGAGCCTGATCCAATAAACTCCACAGCTTGTCCATAAACCTTCAATTTCTTGGTGACCAAGTAGTCTGCCCATGTCTTAAAAGTGTCTGATTAAACAACTCAGAATTTAAATAAAATACAAGCATGTAGTTTGTCCAAAGTTGCCAGATGAACAGCTAAGTTGTCTAGCTAGTAACTAGGTTAATGAACCTGAACTTTCTTCTAAAAAGTTTATAGCCATTGTAAGGCCTTTTTAAAATCCTCAAATCATCAGCTAGGAGAATATTAATGCTACATTAGTCTTAATATAGCAGAAGTGAAAACCTGAGGTCAGCAAAGTTCAATCATCCACATCTACACCAGTACGTAGCCCAAGAAATCTGACAAACTAAAAACACTGGAGTTCAACACTAGAAAAGCTCATGTAAAGTAAGATGAAATCTCATTAATGCTACAATTATTTACATAATCCAAGATGCAAACGCATTTCACTAGTTATGATAACAGGAAAAGTGCTTTTTAAACAAATCCTAATAAATCTGAAGTGAATGGCTTCTACAGACATAACAAACCTGATACTAAAGAACAGAAGCGTATTTTACATGCTTGATAACACATTTTATTCCACATGTTTTTTGGTAATTGCAAAATCTACATAAGTTTTCTTCTATATCCTAAGAAAAGGGAAGAACGCCTATACCCCACCACAGTCAACTAGAGCTTGCCTTTACAAATTAGTACCAGGCAGCCTACACTGACAAAATATTGAACTGTTTCTTTGCAATGTCCACATACTAGAAAAAAAGCATGTGTTAATTTGCAGTTAGTTAAAAGGCAGAAAAGCCTGTAGCCTTCACTACATTAAACCAGCTTTCAGTATTACAATATTCTCTCTCTGAATACTTTGAAGGCTATACACTTCTTTTTGCTTCTAGTCTAAAATGAACTAACCAGTACTATCAAGTCCACCCATCATCAGTGGGGAATCCAAACTTTTTGGCTCCCGACTAGACAAGACTTGACAAAACAGTTCTTCCAAAGATGCTTTCTGGGAGGCATCTCGACTGCCCACTTTGGGCAGTCCCCTCTACTGAAAGCACTGTTTAAAAAAAAGAAAAAGAACAGACTAATACATCTACTCTACTATACACAAAATTATTAGCTAACACGGAAATGCAATAAAAAACTATAGGCCACTGCATCATAAAATAAATGTGTTCATATTTTCAAAGATAAGATTATTTAAATCTGTGTGTACTAATACATAAAATTGCAATGTCCAAAAGCTTTACTTCACTATCCAAATTAAACAAATTACATAAAGCAAGCTCCAGCAGAAAAAAAAAGTAGGAAGGAAAATGGGAAAAATCAAATCTCTTACAGTCACCACTTCTCACAGATAAATTAACACACATTTTTTCCTTTTCTTGCAAATTTTCACCCACACTAACAACAAAAAAGAATTCATCCTAGGAAGTTTTTTTCACTAGATAACAACAAGAAAATAAACTTGTCCAGAGAAAGGCATGTACAGAAAGTCTCAACATTTTTTTTGAGGCTGTTTTGCAGAATAACCATGTTTGCACCACCAGCTCTGCACAAGCAGGAAACAAGCAGTAGGAAATTGTGTCTTAATCTATATTCGTTTCAGCAGCAATTTTACTTAAAAGTAAAAAACCCTGTGAGTAAACTCATAATTTTCAAGAAATTGTTAGCATATTCTGTAAGTAGGTACCATCCAACTTCCTGTATTATTCAGCAAAGCAAATTCAAAAATCCAAAATACTGCATTAGTGCACTTTCAGGCAGCTGGAAATATAAAAGCACAGTTTGCATGTTCAACTGTTACTGAGCATGCAAATAGTTAATTCTCAGTGTAATTTGGGTTAGCATACCTATGTTTGAATTGTTCCTTTAATAACAGTAAATATGCAAGCAATTATGTCTGCCTATTTAGGTACCCAGCTTCAAGAGATCCTACCTATCAGGAATTCCAAATCTGTTACTTAGGTTATTTGACTGTATTAACAGTGAAAATAAATATATAGAACATAATGCTTTGTATTTGTGATTTGAGGCCAAATCTCATGGTTAGGTATGTACTCCTCAGATATCCACCATCATCAGAAAGATTCCAGTTTATAAATCTTGGGAGTATTGTAGATTTTAATAGATTTTACAAACTTAAGAAACCAAGAATCTGGACACATAATCATTCTGAAGATCCTGAAACCACCTCTATTTTACCACAATGCCCTGAGTAGTTTGCAAGCTTCATTACAAGTTTACATTTATATGTCTGGTACTACCCTACAGCAACAATGATTCAATACTATAAATTGGCTTCATTTGAGCCCATAAAATTTGAATTGAAAAATTACCTGAATTCAATCCATAGATACTCTTCTCCTACACCAGGCTCACAGCATGAAAAACATCTTGAAATAAGTGATCTGGGACAAAGGGCAAGGAAAAAAAAATACAGAAAAAGTATTCTTCTCATTTTTATCTGCTACCCATGATTCAAGAGTTTCTACTTTTTTAATTAAAACATAGGTATAAAATCCATAGTCCTAACTGGAAGCAGCATGTAACAGCCTCCAGCAATGGCAAAAGCAAGCCTAACTAGTCTCCACATCTTCAAAATTGCTAACAGCAGGTATCTAGATATAAGTGTCAGGGTAGCCTATAATACACATTTTCAGAATACCATCTCATTCTTCAGCAACAAATATACCAAGGAATCCTTAAACATAGAGGGTATTAATGCATTTTGCAGAGTCTGATGATTTTTCCCCATGATTTTGAACCTTTGTAGGCCTTTAATATCCAAAACATTTCATGATGAAGCACTATACAATCAACAATATGCTAAGTGCTATATCTTCCTCTGTTTATGTTGAATATTTCACATTTTAGCTTCATCCCATAGCTCATGTACATACTGAGAACAACTGTCTAACTGCTCATATCTACCTTCAGACCATACAGGACTTACAGATCTTTACCATGGTCTCACACAGCCTATCTCCGTCCTAAGCTGAAAACTTCTAGTCTCACCACAGAAAATCCATTCCATATTTCTGATCATCTGGATCTCTACCAGTTCCAATAAATTACTTTTAGTCAAGGGAAAAGAATATCCAAGCTATTTAACCACTATTTAAGATGCAATTAAACCATCAACTCACACAATGGTGTAATATTTTCAAACTTGGGTGTAATCCTCTAAGCGTCCAGACAGTGGTTTGGCCTAGCTCTCAGTTTTCAAAAAGCTAATTTACATGTACCTAAAATTTCAGAAAAATATTCACTGCTAATGCAGCCTAAAATATTGCTGGGGATAGAAATCACAATTGGTAGATGTGAACTCCTTCCTAATTAAGCAGTTTTTTAAGCACAGTTTTAGTAGGCCTGTCATTTCTGCCTATGTGGCATTTCATTAACGCCTTTAACAGGTCCCCTCCTGAAAGATACCCTTACAGCTTGGACTTCCAAGTCCTTAACATCAAAATATGTATCTTTTTTCAGGGATATGCTACAGTAACTGTGATAATAATTTTCCCAATGAACCACTATATAACAAATCCTTTATTAAAAGCTGAATAAGGACAGCATGAGAGGGGAAGAAAAAGAATGAACAAAAAACACCAAATACATAAATGAAGCTCTATAACCTCAGAAACAGGAAGATGTACTTGTCTCTCTTAAAGCTGCTTAGTTAATATGGAACACCTGAAACTGCATTTCTGCACCAGTAAAAAAGTTCACCTTCTGTGTGAGCTCTTCCATTCTCATAAACAATTTCATAGTTCAAAGACTAGTTGCAATTCCCTCGTCCTCACATTTCGGTCTAATTTACAACAGACCAAATACCTAGCGGCCAAGCCACATCCAGCAATGTCATGCCTTTCTGTTGTTATGACTGAAAGCAGGCACACCAAAGCAAGCCACACATATGGTCAGCTTGCATGACCAAAAGCTCCTCACTCCAGACTGATCCCAGGCCCCTGAAATGACATACCATTTAAGAGGAGTGGCAGACCACCTAACAACCTCACAGAATGGCATCTGGGAACTACATGGCTCTTGCCCACAATATTATTTCAGACAACAGAATCAAGTTCAACTCTAAAGGGCCTTGAGAGGAAGCTGTATGAGGAGCAGCTAAGGCCACTGCTCAGTCTGGAGAAGAGGAGAC
>WBNO01022936.1:260158-380158 GCA_013400575.1 Peucedramus taeniatus | reverse complement strand
TTTTTTTTTTTTTTAATGTTGGCTTCACCACTTTTTTCATCTGCCTCTTATGTGACTTTTACCCCCACTATATTATTTTTTTCTCATTGAATTGCTGTAGACCCCCTGGATGTTATACAAGGTGACAGCTCCTCAGCAGTCAAGAAGAACAACAACAGTCAAATAGAATGACAGAAGCACAAAAAAACGAGGGAAGAGAAACCCTCCAGAGCTTTAATTTCCCTTCCCTTATTTTGTCTGCTTGCAGGGGCAATATAAACAGGAGAAAAATGACAACAGACTGCTTCACTTCTAATGATATCAAATGGTTTGAATCTGACATTGATGGGGAACTTGGAGAAACCACCATCAATTCCTCAATTCTTCTTTTCCCACTGCCCTCCATCTGGAGGAAGCTATCACCCAGGCATGGCACAGCAAATTCTTCACCTCTGTCTGTAGTCCTGGAATATCATCTGACATGCACAAGAAAAATATAAGGTCAGTTAACATTCCTGCTATATTGAAGAACTAGCATAAAAGTTCAAGTTTTTTGAGGTTTCATTCTCCACATGACCTCCAGCAAACCTACCCTGTTGGAGAGATTCAGTGTTTTTCGAGGTCAGCTGAAGCACTGCCTACATTAAAGAAGTTGGCATCAATGCAATTACATCAATACAGAGCACGTTGTCTTACTGTAGAAAGGCTCTTGCTGTCCTTTCAGGAATGAATCCTGCATATAGATCCTGAAGGGAAAACAGTGAAGAAAGCAAATATAGGCTTTACAGACATAACATGTTTTCTTCTTAATGGATAAGCCTTTGATGGTGTTGAAGAAACTAGAATTTTTTTTTTTTTCCTTTCTGAAGATTTCCACTGCTAGAAAATGTTTTCCAAATGACATATAATTTTCCCCCAGAAGCATTTTCTGCTGACAAGTGATCTAGTCATGCTGAAGTTCAGGAAAACAAAGATGCTTATTGAGAAATTTAGATACAATTAAAAACTGAGATGTGAAAGGAAATTCACGTTACGCCTTGAATGTTCTGACTCACCAGAGATGTAGGATCTCTCTATTACCAGCTGTGTACAGAAGATCTTAATTGTTTCTTTTGCAGGAGTGATAAGGGAGGATTCGGAATGGGAAGCTGTAGGATCTCTGGATGCTATTTAAAAAAAATTAAACTTTGCTTCTCTCCCAGAATTTACTTTCCAAATGGGACATGCAGCCAAAGAGTGGACTTGCCTGAGGTCTGCTGTCTCTTACAGTGGTAGATCAGAAATTGCTCTTCTCCTTCACCTGCTTCATATCTTACTACTCCACAAGAGGGATTCAGATCCATATTCAGCCACTTAAAAGTGGCTGATACCTGGACTGACAAGAGAGAGCAGGCTTTAAGTGACTACATTTTTTCTAGTCCTCTGATTCACAAATCATAAATGCACTTTCATTAAGACAGCATGAACGAGGGGATCATGAAAGCATGTTACCATTGCATTCTTTTGTAGGCAGGGCAGGACTGGCAATGAAACAGTTTTCAATAGCACTGATAATTGGAATTTAAGGATCAAGAGGTTGGAGAGTGTTTTTTCAATAATCCTAACAAGTGATATTGACTGACTATGGTGAAAGCAACATGAGCTGTAACTGCAGTCCCTGGAAAGTCTTCTTGTGTACCTCTTATGCATTCCCCATCTTGTGCCTCACTGTCAGCTCCTCTTGGCTTAGAGAAGAGTCACTGAGGATTGCATTCGTCCAAGAGAGTCTATTTTTTGCTTCCATTCAAGTTGTTTGATGTTCCCTTGCACGTTTTCTCAATAACAGCAGAACTGCATACCATACTCCTAAATGCACTGACAACCACAGCTTCAGCTGAAGTTTTCTTTATGTGCCTGCTCATTCATAACTGTCAACTTGAATAACAATATCAAAATATTTTCAGATTATCTATTTGATTGGAGCAACTAGAGAGAACGATATGCCAGACATTACTCCACAATGGAAAGCCAATGTGTGTTCTGCTTTGCTTAACTGATCCCTGACTTTGTGCCTTTTGAAACTATTATGCCTAGCTTAAGCTCAGTAGAGCTTAAGCATCCTTGCATCTACAGAGTATGTCATGAGACTGGACACTCATACATCTATCTCATCTAAATGGCTCTCACAATAATTCTGTATTTTTAGGAAAAGCTTCATTTTCTGTTGTAGACCACATACAGTGGTCTACATGAACCCATCTAATACAACTGCACCATTGCTACTTTGCTCCCCTTGTGTATATTATGTCATTATGACTTTTTTTCCTCCCAGCCTAATATGGAATATTCTGGGCCAACAAATCAATGAAGGATTTGGTTGATGGCAGTTTTAGCTCAGTTTTTGTCATGACAATGCCTGGTTTTCAAGCCACTTATAATGTCACCACAACCTACCTTGTTCATAATAATCACACAGTTCCTCCAAGTTCTGTAGCTGATGCATAAGGATGACAAGGGATCTCTTCAGTGCAGGTATATAACCCAGCTCC
Organism: Peucedramus taeniatus; assembly: GCA_013400575.1. Lineage (NCBI taxonomy): Eukaryota > Metazoa > Chordata > Aves > Passeriformes > Fringillidae > Peucedramus > Peucedramus taeniatus. The sequence goes on along the minus strand of WBNO01022936.1, from coordinate 377,651 downwards.
TGCCTGCCTAGAGGCACTCTGGGCTTTGCTCTCTTCCTCTGTGGCAATTTTGATATTAGAGTGACTGAGTGAGTACCTTCTTCCTATCTCTGTGATCTGTGTGTGTACAAAGAAGATGATCTTCTGCAATTTAGTTTATCTCCTGCTAAAGCAGACTATACTCCAGGTAACTACTTTTCACAATGCCATCCAATCTGTTGTGTTGACACTCTGGTGTCACCTTTGTGACAGCTACTTCATAGAGGTAACAGAATGCTGGTAGCCAATTAGATTTTGCTGCTAGTGATACCACAGAATCGGTCCAAGGGGGAGACTGTGCATACCCACAGCTTGACAATAATAATATAATTTAAAGGGCACAGCCTGGAGAGGCTGATGTAGCAATCTATTACAGGTAGATGCATATGTACAACGCTATTGCAGGGTAGTGGCGTACAAGGGACTAGACAGTCTTTGAGGCTCTCAACTCAAGCCATTCATACCAGAAAACTTTAAAAGTGTTAGCTGGTCATAAATTATTTTCAGACTAAGAAGAATGAGCTTCATGGCTGACATCTCTTCTCTCACACGAGATGGGGAGTAGCCACTCTGTCCACATTGCATTTGCCTTTCCTGTGACAGAGAAGCAGGTGCTGCTCTGTGCCATATCCCCACAGGGCAAGCAGGTAATTCTCTCTCGTGCGCCTCTCATGAAGGCAACGGGGAAATGCAAGAGGCTGCAAGCGGCACAATTCTTCTGGCCTCCGCGAGAGCCCTGTGTGCTGAGTCACCTCACATGTACTCAGGGAACAGCCAAGCGTGGCCGCTCAGACTGGGTGTTCTAAATCATTGTAACCTTTTGCAATGTTTTAAGTTTGCTACTTTAAAAAAGAATAAATCTATTTCATTTATACTTCTGATTTTCTTCTTTTTATTCTAGTGTGCTCTTTGCAGAAGCAAGAACTATAGACATGTACTCTGGGGAGATGGGTTATTTCTCTAGAATGAAATGAAAAATATTCCCTGTGGTTTTTCTGGAATAGGGATGCAAAAATGTTGGTCCTCTGCCTTTGTTATTCTCTTACATCCTTTTCTCTACAAAAGAGGAATGCACCCTCTGTTGCAATTAATCTTCATGATTCCAATGGTAGGTGAAGGTATTTCCAGTTATTTGTTCTTGGCTTGAGGAAGTCTGGAATTAACTGTCCAAATCAGGTCATCCGTCTAGAAAAGCTTTTCTAAAGCTTTTCTAAAACCTCTCTTAAGTGCTTTATATCCAACAACTGACACGGAAAAACTTTCATATGCTTCCTCATGTGCACATCCACCTCCCTTGCAATCTTCATTGCTCCTGCATGCATAGTTGCCACGTGTAGTGTTGCACATGAGAGTATGGACGGTATAGGTGGTTGTGTTCCCCCTCCCCAACTCACCCGGGCAGGTTTTTATCCTGGCTTTTGAAATCACACCAAAGCTCGTTCGTCTTCATCAGCCCTGGCAGATAAATCATATTCACAGTAGTGCAGCTGCACTCATGGCTGACAATGGGGTGTATTTTTCATAGTGTGGTAAAGGCAAGAGTCTTCCTGCTTCCCTGTAAATTGAGCAGTGTGTCTGTTTCAAATGATGAGATGAGCAAATAGACACAGTTATCTGGGGCATGTGCTAGATGGAGCTGCTGTTCATGCTCAAGGTAGCCTGTACCATGCCTCTTTGCTGCCTGAAAGACTTGTGACTCCAAGCTGCTTACTTACAGAGCCTTGCCCTATATTGTGCTTCTCTTGTATAATATTTTACAATTTTGATGTTAAAATTAATGCTTTTTCTCTACTGGTGGAGAAAGTATCACTTCTGGTTTTGTATGCAGCATTTGAAGACGTTGATTATTTTGCAGACAAGGGCAAGTGAGTAGTTTTCCCTGTTTTCACTTGGGGGCTGGAATGACTTGGGGCACGTGCTCATGAGGCCAAGCATGTAATGGCTCAGCACAGAGCTTGGGTTATGGTTTTCCCACAGTCACACAGTGGCAGCTTTAACATCCCAGTTGCTTTATCCTCCCCTGAGCATTCTTTTTGTTTTGCAGAACATGTGCATGTCAGGGAGAGAGCTGAGTAAAGGGAAGTGTTCTAGGTTTAAGTTCATCTCAGAGAATTTCAGTGAAAAGTATGTTTTAGAGCTGTAACCTCACAAACAGGTGAGAGGTTTCCAGAGTTCCATTAAATAAGCAGAGAGGATGGGTGACCTTGAGCTGTGATCTGCTCCATCCTGGCAGAAGCTACACTGCCTCCCAGCTACCCCTCACCAGTGCCATACCTGTGTTCCCCATACAAAGCCTTTCCATAGAGGATAAAAACTGGCAGGCACACAGCAGTCTCATGAAGGGCTGTTTGCAACACGAGAGGCATATGAGCTCAAACATACCCCAAACAGGAATTGATGCTTTTCCAGGCATATAATAAATGCAAGAAGGGGTGAAATGCTGTGGGTAAATGGCTCAGACTACTATTCTGCTCTCAGACATGAGGTACTGGGACCAACACAAGGGGGTAGCTGTGTGTAATCCTGCTTTAAATGTGAAGGCAGAATGCAGATTATAGTGCTGAGTGCTCTGAGGCACTACTGCTCTGTTATTTCCAACAGAGTGTGTGTTTGGGGAAATTGAAAGAAGACTGAGATTCAGTCCATTCTCAGTCAGTAAGGGGAAGAAAGATGCACAGATAGTCAGTCCCAAGGTGGGCCCAGAGCAAGGGGGTCATGGAGAGAATTGAGAAGGGAGAGAAGCTACTCCTTCCACAAATTGGGGGTGGAGGGTAGCCGAGCAACAGAAACCTGTCAGGATAGTAACTAATAACAATTAATAATTTATTGTACATCAAATAGCTCTTTTCCTCCTGGTTTCCAAAAGCTTTTTACGGACTATATATAGTGACTGCATTACAGTGTGGTATGCACTTTTCAGCAGCTTGGTTTAGGAAAAGCCCTGCTGCTGAGGCACAGAAGAGCCTCATCAGCCCAGAGGAACACTAGGAAAAGATTTTCACCCTCAATCCTGCCTGCTTCGTTGTTTAAAAGAAAAGAATAAAAAGAAGTGCACTGGAGCAATCATTTGATGAGTGTAAAAAAGGCAGAGCATTGTATAGGTGTTATTTCTTTCTGCCTACAAAGACAGGCTGTCCCAATAAATTCAATTGCATAGACATTGAGAGAAGGAGGACGGGGGTTGAAGGAAACAAATGCATTTTAGAAAGCCTATGATAATGACTTAAAATTGCTTTTCTTCATAATTGCAATTTTAAGAACTGACATCAAGTGATAAGCCAAGTGCTAGATGTTGATGGCTCACAGAACATGGGGTCTTAAACACTGGCTGTTAGACTAATTCTTATCTATCCTTGGACTTCTTCAATTCAGAAAGAGGATGATGTTGCTTCTAAGGCTGTTGGGGGAAGGTGAATTAGGGGCAACACATGTGAACACCCAGAAGGAGCTGGTCTGCTGACAGACACACTGTCATGCATTGTCCCATTTTCTCACTGCATCTGAATTTGTTCATCTCTGCCCCAAAGGGCTGCCTTCACTTCCCATAGGGAACACACAGAGCAGGCATCTGAAGGGCAGAGCCCAGCAATTCAGGACAGGAGGTGCAGAAGCACACGACTTCCTGAGAGGACTGCAGGTAGTGTAAAAAAGCAATTAAAAGAGCTGAGCAAACAAATGATAAATAATGTAATAGAAGTTGGTGTAATGAACCTCCTTAGGAAAGCTGGCCCTTAGGTCAGCCTCAAGTTCCCTGAACCTGAGCAGGAGAAACCCCACCTCTTACGACCACCCAGTGCATAAAGTCACTTTGGAGGAGCAATTAGGGAAGAAGCTGCTTACTCCATTGCTCTTCAATCATATGCTGTTAAGTTTAGGGGGTGATGGGAAACCCCAGTGGATTGACTGAGGCTGCTTTTTGTAAGTGAAAGTTTACTTATGTAAATGTGTTTAAGAGGTGCCTTTCAGTGAAACTGTTTGCTACATTTCCTGAAAAGAGCTAATGGAAAACTGCTCCTTAAAGATGATACAGTTAGTACTATGTTATGGATTTCACCTATGGATGCCTGAAACTCAGGTGACCAGCTACAGAGATTATCTCTTCAGGGTATGGCCCTGTTAGATACAAATGCTGAACTGTCAGGAGACTTCTCATTTCCTGCTTGTTTCATTAGGCTTTGATAGACACATAGTGTTATGAGTGCATTTGGGGTTGTAGCTCTTGCCAAAGTTAGTTGGAACTATGAGATCATGGGATTTTCTTGGTTTTTCCCTTTCCTGCCTATGCTTAGATTTATAATTATGAAGCTCTCCATTTCTTTAGAGAGACTGATTTTTTCACAGAGCTTGCAGTTACTATTAGCAATAAATGGTCCTCACAGCTTTGTGCCGAGGGGATGGAGAATGAACTGATGTTAGAAAGAGATTAATGAAAAAAAAGTGGCCTGGCTTGAAAATCTCACCTAAACTCCTGTTCAGTTTGTGCTTGGGAGGGGTGCAAGGAAATGTTATCTTCGGACTGCAATCCTTGTATACTGCTCTTGCAGCAGCCTTGAGGTTTTGGTAAGAGGGCATGGATTCCCCCATGTCCTGCAGAATAATGAAGAAAACTGGAGTAGTTCATTCCAACTTTTCCTGCCAGGCTGTGTGCCTCAGAGAAGGACAGAAAACATTGCTGAGTATTGGAAGGGAGGCAATGGGAGGCTGCAGTCAGGTGAAACAGCAGCTTCTATGTGATTCAGCTAGAGAAAACAATGGCACAAGACCAAGTAATTCTGGGACAGTTGTGTCTTCTGCCTTGTTGAACTGTGCAGTCCCATTTGGGCACTACCATTTGATTCTTTTTGGTGCTGACACCTCCTCCCAGATACTGACATATGCTAACACGATGATGATGATGTTTAGTGTCAGTGGGATACGCAGCTTAGAGTGGGTTTCCTCTGTATTTGCACCATCTCTCATGATCTCACTGAGGGGCTGAACCCTGTTCCTGGGTGAATTTATCCCCCAGGCTGCAGCACCCCTTTGGCTGTGGTCTTCTATGCCACTTGCATCCCTCCTCACTCCACTGTAACCTGCAAGACCCCCATTGACACATCTTGTGGTATCTGTTGTCTGCTCCAGCATGTTCCTGGAGAAGGAAGCATATTTCAGCCCTTCCCTTCCAATGGAGCAGAGTCCTCAAAAGCTGGAGAGGGAAGAAACAGAAGCAGACAAGGAGGAGGATCTTTCAGTGCAAAAAGTGAGACCAGACTCATAGAGGAGATGCTGCAACACTGCAGTAGCCTCTGTTGGATTTCTTATCTAAGCTCTAGAGTCCTTGGTGAGCAGGACAAAATGTAGCTGTATCTTCTGCCTATGTTCACCTCCTTACCTTGTACTGGTTTTCTTGTCCAACTATTTGCTTTTCTCTCTTCTGACTGTTTATTAATCTCTTGGTTTTCCTCCAGTCTCACACATTTCTTTCATGCCAATTCACAGACCCAGTATCTCAATACACATTTCATCCAAGCTGAGCTTCCTCCCCAGTTTTAGATTCAGAACCTTTTCTTGTAACCATCCCTGTAAGGGTTCTTAGAACTGATCTCTGTGTTTTGCCACCTACTGATCCATTGTGTCTTATGGAGACACTCCTGCTGCTGATTATTTGGCATACAGATGTCCCTGCTCTTTACTGAAGAAACCAGAGCTGTGTGTCTCTCAGGAGCTGAGGGAGACAGCAATGTTTCTTCAGAGCAGTCTCAGTGCAGACAAAACTTTCAAAGTATATTCCCACTAGATCTAACATCATTCTTGAGGTGCAGCATATGGACTTTCATTTAATATTTTTCTGTCATGTTAAATGTATGTGCTTTTTTCTTGGCTGTATTGATGGCATATTTCTGGTGTGAAGCCCATGGTCCTGCCAAATGTCATGTTCCCGCTACCTATTTGAGACCACAGAGCCTCCTTCAAAGTTGAAAGGTACCGACTTTCCTTCTGTTTCGTTACAGCATCTCAAACAGTAGCCAAGCTTTCGCAGAGGGGAACAAAATTGAAGAGGATGGGGGTAACCCAATGTAATAACTCCAGCGTTCAGTGCAATACTTCCCTCCTGTAAATCAAGCCTTGGAAGTTTCTAAGGAACTAAAGCAATGATGCATCAGCCATTATATAGGTACAGGCCTACCTGTAACAGATATTTTTAATATTGGCTTTGTTTTGAGCAGATGCTTTTACAAGAGACTATTATGGGACACCTATGATAGTAGAAGGGCTTGGCATAGACCTGGCCCATTGTCTTCCCTACAGCAGAAGCTTGTCTTTTTTCAGTGGTGGGGAAGTGAGATAGTGAGAGGGAAAATTTAGGGGAACAGGGAATGCTGGGTGGAAAATGTTCATTCAGAGATTATTGCATTGTTCAGGCCTCATCTTTGCTTTGAATTCATGACTTTTTTTTCTTTCCAGAGACTCTGTTTCTGCCTCCCCCATGTCCCCTGCTGCTCTCTGTAGCACAGTCTGAAAGGGGCTGTGAGCAGCATGTGAGGAAGGCTTAGTGCCCACGCTTGCTGCATGGGCTGGCCCCTTCTCCTTCATCCCTATCCAGGTGGCCACACCACATGCTTTTCTCAGAGCTTTGTAGCTTTTGCACGCTCCTTTCACATAGCCCTGGGCAGGGAGCTGGTAGGATGGATGGAGAAGATGGTGACAGCAGGAAAGAAGGAGGAAATGGGGAAGGAGAGAGGAAACAGTGGGGGCCTGCGGAGAGAAGATCATTGCCTCTGATCTATTAGGAATTCTCCTGGGAGACAGCCACTAGGCTGGAAAGTGGATAGCCAAACCAGACAAGGAATTGTTCTGCATCCCTGATGTATTTTATTCTAGACAGGCATTTAGTTTCTTTAACTATCAAACTAACTATTTCTCATATATATATATCACATAAGTTGTGAAAGATAAGACACACACACCATCAATCAACTCTCCCGTCAGAATTTTTTTACCTATTCTCTCTTTTTTTCTCTTTAAATTTTACTCAAAACAAGGGTATTGTTATGGAAAGTTGACCAAAATGTAATTGAGGGAGTGTTTAATCACTTCACAAATCAGAAAAAAAATATGAAAGAACAGGCTGCGGTATTGTTTTGAAGCTGAATATAGAAAATAATGGAGCAGTGGTGTATGGGGTTGTTTCTATCAGTTGAGAGAACTCCTTCCATACAAAATATATTTGTCTGGGCTCCTTAGAAATCTAGCACTGGGAAGGTGGAGTATGAGCTCTTCAGGATTACAGTGGTAACTGCTAATTCACCAAGAAACCTTCTTCACCTTTGAAAAGATAATTATTTTCTCTCATTTTTCACACTGATCTTCATACGACATCTGCACCCACAGAAAGAACAGAATCACAGAATCAATCAGTTAGGCAGGAAAAGACCTTTAAAATCATTGAGTCCAGGAAGACACACTGCTGTTATGTGTCTGGGCCTACTGGTTGGATTGTGTAGAGATAGGGAAATGTGCATAAGCATAGAGAGAAACTTTCAAAACATCCCTGTCATGGAACTGTCTGTTCCATGTATTCCCAGATCTGTGTTCCCTCTGTCCATATCAGACTGACCCACCCTCCACAAAGAGTGTAGTAGAGTCCTTGGTGTGATCTTGACTCTCCTACGAAGCACCCCAGTGAAAGAAATGGTCAGAGCCCTCTTGATTAATGTCACTATCTTTCTGACACATAGATTAAAGAGAAAAATGAAAAAAGGCAACAAGACTCATGGACAACCCTGTAATTTCTAAATGCATTTGCTACTTTATGCAATACATTGTTGTTCTCCATAACCCCTTAAAGCAACTGTAATTGCAGATTATTTGAGATTCAGTATGGAACTTCTAATGTAGTGAGAAGGAACAATGTGGCCCTATTCAATTTTTGGATCTTGATTTCAGAGTTGCTGAGTATCTAGTGTACCGTCTAAAACCAGAAAGAGTGATGACACTCTGAGAACCAGGATGGCCCTTGTATTTTTTCTTTTCTGATTTCACCTTAAATTAATCAGACATTTTTTCTGTGCTTCTTAACTCAGCCTTTTATTATGTTTGATAGAGTGAAAGAATGTTTTTTTCCTCCCCTTGTATCTTGCACAATGGAGAACATAATGCTTTTGCTTTGAAGTCTTTGCTGCTATCCTGCCTACAAAGTCAGGCCTATCTTTTGGTTTCCAGTTCAATTAAATGTGCCTACATGGAACAAGAGAGCTGTCATGAAGAGCCTGAAATGGCCCCTTCCTCTTATGATAGCACACTTCCTCTGACTACTTTGGAGTAAGTTCACCTTGTACCAGCACATGCTGGATTTTATAGCATGCCTGGCTTGTTTTATGTGCAGGGAACAGTAAGAAAAAATGTGGTTATTCTCTGGGCTAAGATCCTTTGTTGTCAATCCAAAATGACTGGGTTGATGCAGCAATTCTTTGTCTTTCTGCCTACACCAGAAGAACTAGCTGACCTCAACCAATCTTAGCAGAAGGTGCTTTCTTCAGCCAAGTCTTGCTAGGAATATTTGAGCATACTTGGGTTATTCTGAACTGGGTGTTCCTTGAAATTACGCCAGAGCTGTAGAAACTGAAGTCTTCTAAGTAATACAATGTTGTAATGTTTTTCTTTATCCATGTAGTTTAGAGCATCTGTGCATGTTTCTAGTAATTCTCAGTGGAGTGTTTTCTGTGGCCATTGCTGCATAAAAACCCCTCATAGTTAGGAAGTATACTGGATTTTCAACAGGTTTGTGGTAGAAGCTATTTGGTGTTTAATCCTGGCAGAATTACTTGTATCACTAGAAGCAGTTGGATTTGTCCCATTCAATATTGCATTATGCAGGTGGAGTGGCACAAGAAATCACCCCATCTCCGATTGGCAGGCAGTTACTGGAGGATATCTGTTTGAATGATGCTTGTCAATAGAACTACATTGGAATTAACTTAAGACCATAGTTTATTTACCAGGATTTCATATTTTTAATAACTTCTATTGATTGCTGAACTTTAGTTTTTGTCTCCTTATAATTAGAAATGTGCCCCATTATCCACACCCAGAGTTGCACCTTTAGTGCTCCATGTGAGGATACCTAAGTTGACTTTCAGCCATTGATTTCATCCCAATCACTTGAAGATAAATATCACATAATTCCTCTTAAAGAGATTCTAGCAACATTTTGGGAACTACCACTTGGATCCAATGCACAAACTGCCCTCATCAATGCTCAGCATGCCTGCACACCGAAAGAATGGTTTAACATCACTAGAGTAATTACCTTTGCCCCAAGAAACATGACTAATTTAGAAGAGGCTCTTTACAGCTTTCCATTGCTATTTGTGCATTTGTTGGCATAGACTTAATACTCTTACTTCTCTTATTTAGGGTAAACTGTCCCACGTGTGCTATGGCTGGCAGGAAAACCAGTCATCAGTATTACACCAGCTAACAAGTCTGTGATATTATGCCAGTAGAATGCTGACAAGGACCTCGTTCCCAAAATGTTTTCTGTTGTGATAAGATATCTTGCTTTAGAAGTTAGAAGAGACCAGCTGGACCAAACTGTTTTATGCACTATGAGCATGAGGTCTCATGTATAGAGGTCTTATTTTGTTACTCCAGCTTCAGTGTTTCCCAGCAGCAAGGTCATAGTGACATTGCTCTTGCACAAAAACTCTTTGCTTCATAAACAGCTGGATAACAGAAAACAATTAATTGCTGTCAGGCATTACAGAAAGGGTAACAGTATCAGTCTCACACGAGTGACATCACAGGTCATTCCTAACTTTCATTTAAATTGTACTAGCGTATATTTCAGTGCCAATATATAGAAAAGCTTTGCTATGTACACCTTGTAAATTGGAGATTTGGCAAACACATTGTAGGTTTTTCAAGTGCTTGGCCTCTTCAGCTTAGGACATACCCTCAGACGTGCCTAGTCAGTATCATGTAGCTGCTTCTTAGGATTAAAATTTGTATAGGGATCAGCATTTTTGAAAGAATTACCTGCTTATTTTGAAGCGTAGCTGGATGCCAAGTTCCTCTGAAAATTTGACTCACAGTGCCCTTGACTTTGCCTCAGTCCAAGTGAATACAGTGTCCGAGGGGAGGAGTTCCTTCATATTCCACAAAGTTTGCTACCCTATGCCCTTTGAACATCACTCTTACTTTGACAGTGCTGCACAATTTCTCTTTTGTCTGTATGCCACTACTGCCAACCTATGTCTGATTAATTTGCATTTGCTTTGGAAATACTGAATAAAGGCCTTCAGTGGCAATGGAGGCCTTGGATCTTCTTTGAAATTCTGAAGAACTTCTGGCTTGTCACTCTGTTCTCTCTTGACCTGCATCTTTATCATTTTTTGTCCAGTTCTACGATGCATCCTTGCCAGAACTCATGTCAGCTGCTACAGTATGAAATCTGTACCACAAAAAGAGCTTCTGTCACATAAGATGGACCCACAATGATTATCTTTTCAATTCTTTTTCTGCCCTGTTTGCCATGATTCTTCTACAAATCCAGCTCAATGAACTTTGCCAAGCACTCGCTATATAGTTAGTAAGCCATGACCTGATTCTAGCTGGGATGGAATAGAAAATTTACATAATATTAAGCTTTTCTAATCTCCAAAATAGGGATACACATCCAAACTGCCAACCAGTCCAGGGAATGGTCCCCTGTGAGTTCTCATTATGTGCCCTAGAACCATTTAGGAGACTGGAACTTGGGCTGGGCCCAAAGCATGCCAGGAGTTGCTGTAACAGTTGAAAAATGCAGGTTATGAGGTCCAGGTGCCTGGAAATGCTACTGATGCTGTTACTTATTTTAACAGATGAAGTCATGATGTGCACATACCTTTTGATGTGGTCCTTGTGTTTATAGGAGCCCTCCAAGCAGAATGAGGTCTCTCTTACAATGATTTGCCTTATTGCTCATTAAGCATGGTCACTACTTAATGTATTACACTTGGATTCTCTGAAACATCTTAAGCTGCTCTTTTAGTTGGCACAGCAATACCACCTGCTTTCTGAAAGGTCAGGGCTTTTTGGGACAACTGTGTCATTTTGATGCTTTCTTATGGAACTGTTACACTAACTCGTCCTTTTAATGAATACTTAAATTTATTCAAAGATCATAAACCTTGGTGAGCATCTTCAGTTTGGGTACATAACGGCCGGAGTATTCAGTGGGATTTTGATCACAGTTATTAAATTAAAATCCCTCCATGTTAACAAACAGCTTAGGAGTGAGAAAGGCTCCCATAGCATCACCAGAGTCTTAGGCAATGCAGTCCTCTGCCTTTCCCTTGTAATATAATCTGCAATATAACAGAGTTTGTTCTAGTGCAGTACCTTCCCACTCTCTTCTTCTCTTTCATTACCTTCTGTCACATGGCCCAGAGTTGCCATCATGGTAGTTACTGAGAAGACTGTTAATGACAAACAAAAGACGAGGAGAAAAAAAAAACAAACTTATTTCCGTGAACCACTGTTTTGTCTAATGGCTTTCTAACAAATACTTTTCCAATGCCTGACTCAAGATGTTAAGGAAATGAAAAATAGCCTTAATCACAGTAGGGGCTGTAGTTGGAAAATTAACCCCATTTATTGATGAGCTGTCCCATAATTCTCCTGTAGAAGGGTACTACTATGCTCCCCAACCTGCACTGTGTGGATCCAAGTGAGCCCAGGAAAAGCTATTAAGAAAAGTTTATATCAGGAAGCTTAGGCTCACACTGTTAGGGGTCCACACCTCCACTGTGAAACACGCAGGAAATTTGTAGGTGCCACAAACCCAAAAAGGTTGAAAACCACTTTTCCATAATTGATAGCAATTACCGAGTAGACAACCCCCAGAGGCACAATGGTTATCTCCTCAGATCTCATCTTCCTGGGTTTGGAACTTGAATTTAGATTTAGGCCCATCATGGTTTTCAACAGTATTGGCCCAATTAGTCTAATGAGAAATTTTATTGTTTGTTTTACTGTTGAATCGAAAGATTGAGTACATGGATTCTTTTTTTAATGGGGTAGGAAAGCTTGAAGACTTTTTCTGATGGGATTTTTATAACCACCATGGAGATGAATGGTCAAGTGCCATGGAGCATTATGTTGATCATAAACTGTTTCCAAGGAAACTCGGGATGGAGTTTCTAGAAGCCCTTTGTGTAGAACAGCAAAGCTGTATCCCATCTCTGTCAGAAGTAGAGTCCCAGGATAAGATCATGACTCAGCTGAAGAACTACATGCATCACCTAAAAGCAGAGATGTAGGATAAATACCTAAGAGAAGAACATCATGTCCTTGGTCCTTTGGGCCAAGCTATGAACAGCAAACAGATTTTTGCAGCCAAGCCTAGAAATGGTTAAGTTACTGCCGCCTAATATTCTGGAACAGGAATCTGAGAGATGCAGGTCACTTCAAAAGAATGGGGATTGACAGGAGAGTGCTGCCACCTGTACCAGGCAGCCAAAAATGCTCCTTCTCTGAGCTGGGCATGCAGCTCCGTGGAGGGTGGTACCCAGCAGCACTGCCTGTGGATCCTGGCCAAGAGAATGAAAAGCTGATTTAGCTGTATATTTCACTGTGTGGGCCACTGAAGGACAGCATTTAGCATTGTTTAAAGGGAAGGCTGGGAGAAGGTTAGACGGGACGTTTTTTGGGGCTGATTTTTTTTATTATTTGAATAACATAAACATACCCGCACACACAAAAGTACTGTTCTAAGCAAAAAATGTAACATTTTCTCAATTCTTTTCCCTTCCTCTGCAAAATTAATGGCTTTACCAGAGGCTTCAACCAGAAATCTTTCAATCTGTCCTACAACATATTGGAATAGTTACCGCAGTACAAATTTCCTTAGTGTAGATGCAGCAAAATCAGTAGAAAAGTTCTTTATTTTGTGCAGGAACAAGGAATAAAATGTAATAACATAAGATAAGTTTAAACAGGCATTAGCATCTCAATAGAAAGATAGAGATGATCCATGCATAATTTTCTATAAATAAATCTGGTTTAGAGGATAGTTGCTTGAAGGTCAGAGATACTGGTAGGATTTTAAAATATTTTTTAACACAGCAAACTTCAGTCCAGAGGCCATCTTTTAGAATGTACTAGTTCTAGTCTGTAAGTTTTGGGTGGCCAGTCATCACTTGCTGTAGCTGCTGGACAATAGCAATAAAAAGCTTATCTGCTTGGGAAGAAATGGAAAAAAAATTCAGAAACTACTCCAGAGCTGGTGGAAAAAGCAGAGGCTGGGGGCAACCAATTCTGAAACTCTGAAAGCCAAAACTGCTTGGAAGCATGGGGGAAGGACTTATTTCCCCCTCTTCAACCTACTTAATATAATATTTCTGTTAAGATTTTCAACAAAAATGTTTATCCATGTATAATTTCCTAGTTAAAAACAACAAAAAAAAAAGTATTTTAATACTTTTGAATTTTGACTTCATAGCACTATTTCTTGGTGAAAATTTTGATAAAAGTGATAGACGGAAAATGTTAGAGGGAAGATAAAAATTAACAGACTTTTCAAATAACTTTCCTGTTTAAACAAAATAAACAAAAAAACTTTCCCATGTCTTATTAAAAAAACAAAACCAAGACCAAACCAGCAAAACCCCCCCACCCCCAAAAAAAAAACCCAAAACAACCAAAAAAACCCAAATCCCAAACAGAAGCCAAACAACAACAAAAAAATTTTAAAGTTTTATCTACTTTCAGATCACAACTGATACATTAAAACTCACATTTTAAATCCTGGCTTCATGCCATTAACAAAGCACAGGTGTCATATGCTGCTATGAGAAAAGTACATGTTTTTGGAGAAGGCTGCTATGTTCTTTTTGTACAGCTTCTGTGTAGATTTAATGTCCAGCTGTTCCTGAAATATTTTAGTGCTGCAGCACAAAAGTCTGTCTAGACCCCATTAATAAGACCTCTATATATCTGGGATCTCGAGTGACATGCTTTTTTGCTTGTGCAAAGATGCTTTCTGCTCCTGGTTACTCTCATGCCAGCTAAAATACAACTGAGGATCCAAGAGTATCCCTGAGTCACAAATGCAGAACACAAGTGACAGGATGTGCTTTATGCATGCCTGTCTCAGCCTAGGAGCATAACACCAATTTTACTGGAGCCTCAGGCAGTCAGTTCTGGGCATACAAAGTCTCTGTTTCCTCCAACAATTTAGCGAAGCATTGAACTCTCAGGAATGACTTACAGTTTTTATCACAAATTTATCTCTCTGCTCCTTGTTGTGCATGTTTCTGTTTTGTTTCTTCAGACCTGTTTTAATGAGTGTGTTTTCTAACTTTGCATCCTTGGAACAGGCCCAACAATCATGTTACATGGTCTCTATCTCTCCATAATATGGGATTAGTGCCAAAAACCACTCCTTGAGACTTAAAACAACAGCAACACAAACAAACCACAACAAACAAACCATAAACACCACGGTGAGAGCTTTTAGTCCGGGCTTGTACTCCAGTTGGTTGCCAACTCCTTGCTTTCTGCTTCATCTTTTCTCTAAACTTTTATAGCCCCTAATCATCTGTAAAGCATTGCATACCCCTATGGTGCTATATAAATAACAATGATGTTCTTGAATTAATTGGGTGCGTTTGCAGACAGTAGTCTTATAATATCTCTTCCTTTTTGTAAGACCCTCTCATGTGAGGCTGCAGATCCAATTGCCACAGATAATTCAGTTTTAGACTGACGATGTATGGGAAGAATCTTATTTTTTTCTCTTATGGGCCCTTTGTGGGGAGAATATGTCTTACTTCATTAAAGGTGCACATTAGGCAATTATCTTCCCGTTTCTCATTTTTCCTCCTCCTTCTTACTCCTCAGCATTACATGTCTCCTTACAAAACCCTGAATCTTATGGAATTTTAGAGATTCCCCTAAATGTCCTTTTTATTTATTAGTTTTAATTTGGCAGGGAATAGACCTATCACCCCAAGATATGACAACATATTAATCCATGGTCCAAAGCTCATGACAACAATGCTCAAGTGGCAGCATCCAGAAGTCAGGAGTGACAAAGTAGATGTACAGGTGCCCTTGTGGTGCCCATTCAGTTGTTGGGTCACTGGTGCAAGGACTCTATCCTCATTTTGAGGGTTTGACTCATGAGGAGAGCAGGCACCAACAATGCCCTTGCTGGGCTGCTACCTGAGCTCAGATGACTTGAGTTCTGCTGCTGACTCTGGCAATAACCGTGGGTGTGCTACAATATTTCCCTGTGCCTAGATCTTGGGTTTGGCCCTCTATTTTTAAAAGCCTTAGTAAATAAGAGGTTAATTCAACCAGGGGACCTTGCTGGCACTAGAACATGATGAAAGCTAAAGAAAAATAGGAGCAATCCCTCTTAACCAGGCCTCTTACAGGTCCCTTATGACACCTAATGATGACTGTGATAAATAGCTTACATGTGACTTTGACTATCTACAATTAATCAACACATCTCATAGTATGTGATCACTGGTCACTGGGGTGCAAGGTCACGGGCTTGCTCCTGACAGAGTTTCTGAATGAGAATAATCCTTTTCCTGCCACCTGGTTTCACAAAGCTCAGACAACAAAGGAGTCACCCAAAAGCTGGAAGCTCTCTGTCACTCAAGCAAGTGAGACTGACTTCCATGGAGGAAGAAGCAACTTGGAAATGCAAGGTGATCATTTCCAGCAGTGTGGCAATGCTCCAAGTGTTGGCATTAACCACCCTCAGTAGGGTTGTTAGACCTGAGGAGCTATTTATTTATCAGGCATAGGCAGAGAAGCATGGGGAAACCCAGAATCTAACACCTGCAGAAGTCACTGGAAAGATGTCACAGACTTTTCAGCTCATGATCCCTAGACAGGAACCAGAGGAAAGGAAATCTAAGAGTACTCTAAATTCAGAATCCATTTGGAGAATAGCCATAGAGATTCAAGGTAATGCCCATCATAAGAGACCACTAGGTTGTTAAGATCCCTTTTCTTTTGAAGTTATGGTCTATTTTCTATTTTTTTTTTCTATTTTCATTGTATGATTTTCCAATATCAGTTCCTCACTCATCTACTGCTTGTCTGGGCAGCTGCCATCTAAATCTATACCTTCCCTGCCCCCGTCTTCAACAGCCTGGCAATTGAAACTACAGATGGCCTCTTTTCCCTGCTTTCTTCTACAAGACAGTTTTCAGATAAGCCCCTCCCTGCAAAATGTGAAGGCGAAAGCCACAGAATAAGGGGCTGATGTGCAGCTGCCTTTGCCAAGGTACCTGTGCAGCCAGAAACAAACTAAGCTGTTCAGTGCAGGGGACAAAGGAAAGACTGATTATGTCTTTGGAATATCTTTTTTCTCTATTTCTAGAAGATCAGTTTCCCTTGACCTGTACCTGGTGACATAGCAAAGATGCCATAAGGCATGCATTAGTGCATTTTCCAGGACATGGCATCCTTCATTCACTGATATTGGGCTGCAAAGACTGCATGTGTCACCAAGGCTCTGGAGGGCCAGAGGAAACTTTTGTGCATTTGTTCTTGGCAACTCCATTAGAATCTCTGTTATACTGATTACAGTACTACTCTGTGAGACACAACACAAGCTTTCCTTTGCAGAAGTGTACGCTACCTGCATAACTCTACCCAGGAGCTGTCCATGAAGGATCAGATTACCCAATTCAGACAGGCTTCATTTGGCAAAAGAAAAGCATCTGGAAAGGAGCAAAAGGAGCCTTTAAATAAGTTCCTGCTGTGACTAGGAGCAGTATTTTCTCTTTCTTAATTCAAGCTGTGCTCATTGATACTGAAGCAAGCTCCAGAACAATGCAATTTCCAGATCTATTTTTCTGACAATAGCCTGGTAGAGAACATTCTTATTACTAGGAGTGGGAAACAAGAGATTCAAAAGCTAAACTGAAGCTATGTCTGCACTGCTACAAAACTGGTGTTGAGACCAAAGACCGTGTACCACATTTGTATCCTGTGGCTGTTGCTGGCATGCATAGTGCCAACTTGATGCTTGCATAAACACAAGTTGCTTGTTGACCCAAGCAACTCACCAAGTGTGCTCAGGCAAACAGAGTGCTGGGGACTCTGAAATATGTGCCTGGTCAACACCCCAGCTTGCATTTATAAGTTTACACTCTGCACCACAGAGAATTTTGACCTTGGAGTAACTTCAGTCCATCTAAACTGAGCCTAAGAGTGTTGAATAAATTTAGTAGCTAACTATGAATATCTCTGCTATGACCTTCTTACAACTGTGACCACAGACAGTTTCATGGCAACCACAGTCACCTTCTGCCTTTAGTGGCAAATCTCTTCTGCTTAAGTTGAAGGATGGTTCTATTAGAGTCTTGTATTCTAAGTGTCAAAGTACAAGCAACCTGCTTCCCATACAGCCCCAAAATATGCTGTATTTTGAGTCGTTGATTTCTCAAGTGAAATTGTCGGGGAGGTGGAATCACGTGCAGCCAGATACAGAGTCATTGTTCAGTCTTGCATCTGCCCTGAGATCACTGGGGATGCAATGCAGCAATCTCAGTTTTACAAGATGCTTGCAAGGCATAACCTCTCCAGGGCACTTATTGAAATGAAACTCTGCACTTAGAGGGAAAAAGTTGTACAGATTAAATGCATTTTTATATATTTTCCAATTTCTTGTTCACCATGAACTTCTTAGTGATTTTTCAGAATACTCTTATCACTGTGCTCTGTTTTCACCATTTTAACCAATGAAAAAACAAAGCTTGATCCAAACTCCCTAAATGACTAAACAGACCCATGAAATCTGTGACAAAGGAAGGACTTTGAATGTACTTTTCAAAATTCTAGGACCTCATGGAATTTCCACATTATATGCAATAGTGTTCTGAATGTTTGGGCCCAGCAATAGTACAGTAAAATCAAGTTTTCCAAGTCAGTGGAAATTGCATTTACCACTGGACTGCCCTTCCCTTCCTCTCCAAGATGCTAACTTCTGAGTCTACTTACAATAGGGATGTGTGCTGGTCTCGTTATTTCACAATATTTGTTGACTATCTGGGAAAAACTGCAGCAGGGATGTTGTTCTCTTGGCAATAAAATGCTTCTACTAGTGGAAATAAAGAAATCCTTCTACTTGGAGAAGAAATGGATCTTCTTGGTGAGAAGCACAACTTAAGGATCTGTTTCAGGGCTCTTTGTGGATATAAAATAGGTGATCTTATGGAAAGCTCTTGCACCATTACATGCCTCAATTCCCCCATTTGTAAAATAGTAACAATGAGGTCCTGATTGACAGGTGAAGAGAAGTGTACAAAAAATCAGTAATTTCTGTCATCCTGGATGCTGTCACTTGTGTATGATTGTCACGGACTTTAGTGCATAGATCATTAAGTTGCTGGGAAGAGGGGAGGGCAAAAAGAAACACCACAGAACACCTTAGTATACTGGAAAGTGTTGTTCTGGAGAAAAACCCCAGATCCATATTTTCTGGCTGATCAAGTAGGCCCCTGGAGATAGCGTCTTTCATAAGCTGCAGAAGAGGTTTTTGTTTAATACAGTTGTTCTCCTTATTCCCTGCTCTCCTCTCCTCCCCTACTATTGATACATGATCTGATTCCTTATCATAAATAAGATTTGTGAGCTCTTTGGGGAAATGGACTATCTCTTTGCCTAGACTTGTGCAGCTTGTATAAGGATATAAATAATAATAGTCATTAATGCTAATAATGTGGTTTTTAACCTCCTGATCATCCTCTGTCTGATAAAATAGCTACAGAAAAGAAATCCTGCTTTGAAAAAGAAGCTAATGGCAGAGATTATTAACACTGCAAAGGCTAGCAGAGATCAGGTAGTGGCAAACTTAAAACTGTCTCCTCATGTTTTTCATTGAGTGAGAGTCTGCAAGTGCATCACAGACAATTTTTTGAAATAATAGGGGGGCTGTAGGCTCCTCTCTGACCAAAGTGCTATGTGTTTGTCTGTCTTTACACCTGCTGTCCACAGCTTGAAATACTTTCTCAGCATCCTTTTGCAGAGCATGTATCTCTGCAGGCCTTGGTCTCATGAGTGCTCTGTATCACCCCTGCAGCACAAGTGATCAACAGTGGCAGGGGAAGGTACACAGACACTCAACAGAGAGCAGGCAAGAGAAAGCGATGACCTGGTGACTTTGCTGTAGAGGGGACCTGGATCAGAGGCCACTGAGAGCCTTTCAACTGCTTTTATTTGGCTTGAGAGCCGATCTGTGGTGATTCACAGAAATGTGTGGAGCCCTGCCGACACAAAGATTACTCTCTGCACATTCCTGAAACACAAGCATTTTCATGTTACTCATACCAAGAAGTATCTTCTGGGACCTGTGTTTTAGCTGAAGGAAGACTCCCTCAATACAGCCATGTTTGCCTGTTTTCTGCTCTTTTGGATAATGCCCTCACAGATCTGACTTCCCTTCCATGTTCCCCTGATGTTTTTGCTAGGATGGGCTAAAGACATAAATGAGGGGAAATTTGTAGGAAGTACTATCACTTATTTGACATTATATAGTTAGAAGTTGGGATACACTTTTGGGCATGCAAGCCCATATGCCTGGAAAGTCTGTTTTGTTTTGTTCTTTCAGCTATATTTTCCAGTTTCATAAAAGATATCACCATTTCCTACAAATCTAGCCTCACATTATTTTGAAGTCTCTATCCACAGTAATTTCTGCACTGGAACTGTTAAAAAAAAGGGACAAATTGTTTCTTCCACTACTCATAAAGCACTCCCCCAGTCCCAAATATCTTGAACAGCCAAACCCTTGCTTGCTCAAGCTTTCAAAAATAAAAACAAAATCATAAAAAATACACCCTTGTGCATGAGACTAGGTCTGAAAAACATAAGCCTGGGAACTCATAATTTCTGGATGTTGTGAAACATTGCAAGGAGACTCTTGCAATGGGAATGCTCACATGGCTCAAACTCCAGCTGCCTTCTAGACTGCTGAGTATGGATGCCCTGACATAAAAAAAAAAAAAAAAAAATCAGTAAAAAGTGCTGCTTTTCTGTGTTTCTGTCCAGAAAATGTCACACTGTTCAGCTATGTGCAGGTAAGTTCTGCAGACAGTGAGACTGATGTCATTTGCCTCCCATATCTCATTTGGGTGATAAGTACAGACTTGACAGTCATTTCTTTGGGACTTTCCTGTATTGGGTGGATGTGCTGGAGCTCAGTCAGCCAGGCACAGGCAGCAAATGGCTACAATTTCCTTTCCTGCTTTGCCTAAACAACAAAGGACAAGTTTCAGGGGTGCCTAGGCGTAAGGCAGTCCTGTCTCTGAAGTCAGCCCACAATTTATCTAGGAAAGCCAACAAGCCATAGCCTGAAGATGGAAGTACCAGCTGGGGAGCCCAATGCTTGATTTGTTGGGACCATGGGTCAGGGAACTGGGCTGCAGCATCCAGCAGCTCCTCACCAGCAGGCCACAAACGTTAATGGAGGGAAGCACAAGGCCCCCAGCTGTGACTAAAGACCTGAAAAGCAACAACTGGGATTAAAGGCTGCTTCTGGGTAGAGTGGGGTGTGTGCTAGGGAAGCTGGGTGCTGTGTCAAGGAAAGATCTTTGGTGGAGTACTGCCTGTGGGAACACACCCTGAATCCCAGGAGGAGAGAGAAAGGTCTTCACTGCCAAGCTCTGGTGGAGATTTAAAGACCAGGGGGCTGCAAAAACACTTCTTAAAAGGCCCTCTGTAGTGCTGAGGGATTCTTTGTGTATGTGAGGAAGCCAGTTAGTACTGGCTGTGGCAAGGGTTTTGTGGTGTAACTGCCTCTCCCTTTGGATTGTGAATTCCCTGCTGCTCAAAGGAGCTGAACAGAATTATTATTTTTATTCCCAGCTTGAAAGAGCTGACTCTTTTCCCACAAAATACATGACAACTCAAAAAATTATCTGCCAAAGTTTGGGTTTTTTCCTGGGTTCTAGCCAATTTTCTTCTACTTGTTGTCATTCACACTTGCAGATTTCCCATAAAATCTTACAAATGTTGAAAGAGCGGAGGCCCTTTCTGCAGAACTTTGTGTGTGTATTTCCTTAAAGGCTGGTATCTACATGCCCGTGTTTCAGGCTTTCTCAGCGTGGCCTGGATGATGCTCCCCTTGGAGAAGGAGTTGGCATCATGGATACAGTGTGGTAGACATGCTGATAGCATCTGTTATGCCATTTATTTTATGTTCTAATTATGCGACAACGCCAATGTGTGAATGTATACTGCTGGCAAATGCTTTTTTGTGATGTATCCTTTTATGTGACCCAACTTGTAAAGGAGGTGGGTCTGCTAAGGCTGCTGCTAGAGAAACTCAGACATTCGTGCTCTACCAGTTCATGCAACACATTTGTCTCCAAGAGTTCTCAGTTCAGTACCCGCTGTGTCATTGCACCATTGTTGGAATTAAATGAGAGTTCTTTCCATCTCCTCCTTCTTCCCACTGCTCCTTGAGCGCTCTTGCTATCTCATTGGCTGGCTATTTCTGTGGATTTTCATCTTAGGGAATTGCTATGTAGTCATATGCAACCTTCCATAGTTGCTGGCCTGGCATTTATTTGTTCAAAAAAGCTACTTTTAGCTTGGAGTCTTGTGGAAACCCTGATGGAAAATCTCCCCCTTCAAGAAGCCTCAAAAAGACATTTTGCCTTTTTTGATGAGTTTCACAGGAAGACAGTAGAGAAGAAAAGAGATGGCAAGGGTAGTGGTGGGCGGCAAGAAGCTGAGAGAGGGAAAAGGTGGGAATATAGATGAGGAGTATAAAGTGGCAGAAAGGAAAGAACAGGTGGAAAGTGTGGTTTCAGTAGGGTTGTCTTCTCTTGAATGTCCAGCTGAAGGCAAATGAGAAGCACAAATGCTGTTTTCTCAGTCTACACAAAGGAGCTTAATCAGGTGTGAGACCATTTAGCATGGTCTTGAGGTCCTTGTGTCCCTTCTAAGAGAAGTCACATTTCTGGACACTGCAGTCCTTGACCTTGGACAGTAGTGGGTTTCACAGAACCACATGACAAATGAGTATCTCTTGCAGAGAGAACATCTCCTTCCACCCCCCTTCCCAAGATCACATGCAGCACATGCCACAGAACTCTTCTAAATCCCACTGAAATGCACTATTTATGCATAGGTGCACTAGTCCAAAGCCATGAAACCCACAGAAAGAACACTCAATAAAACAAGTAGTAATATACATACGTCAGAGACAGACATATGGGACAGGACACTAAAACACACAGAAAAGCCACTTCTGGGTAATCTATGGCTCTTGCCTCCTGTTCACTTTACCAAGCTCTCTCAACTTGCAATTTCAGGAATGCTCATTCTCTTATGTAAACCCTGCAAAATTTGCATGGCCAACTGTGTTTCCAATACTATTTCTATTACAGTAAAAAAACCACTAAGCCTTTTGCTAATGCAACATTACATTTGCACAATTAAATAAGAGTAATTTGAAAAAATCTGTAATGGAAAAGTTAAAAGTTCCTCCATCAACTTTAGCGTGCCTGCTTGAGAAGTATTTAATGGTAGGTTCAGGATAGAAACTTGGAAGAGAAAATATTATGTGTGTGCTGCACAATCAAGTTAATATTGATATTGCTTGAAGTGACTAAAGCTAAGATGAAATAGAAATGGAAGTGTGAGTGCTTAAACAGTTAATTGCACAAAGTACATTTATATATTAAAAAATGGACAAGCATCCATGCTCGGTGCATCTAAATCCACTCACTCAGCCCTAATGAAACACTTTCACTATGCATTAAGAGTAGCTGGCTTTCAATCAATCAGAGCTCTGTCAGAATTCAACCCTTTTTTTTTTCTTTTTTTTTTTTTTTATTTAAATATAGGATTGTAGATGTGCTCTTCTTGGCATTTGAATAATGGGTGAAGTGGGAGAATTGCAGTAATTTAAAAAGAAAGGACTGAAGAATGAGGTCTTTTGCATGTTTGGGGTTTGGTTGTTTTATTTGGTGGTGGTGGTGTTTTTTTTTAATGTTTGGGGGATTTTGGGAGAGTTGAGCATAATTCTTGATTCAGATTTTGCCCTCACAATATGTAGGTAGCTGAGAGATTTGGCTAGAGGAAAATGGACTCACTTTTGGCCAGAAACCAATCCCAGAGAATTTCAGCCCACAGAATCTGATACTTCTGCTCATATTTAGTAGTCTAATGTCCCGAATAACCCCATTGGTATGACTCAGCATGCGCAAGGGAGCCAAAATCCAGTCCTGAATGTTTTTGAAGGTTAGGAGTATGTCAAATACATTGTAAGAAATAGCTGCTTCTCCTTTCAGTCATGCCAGCTTCTCCAGGGAAGTGTAAGATGCTGCAGTCTGAGAGAGTGCTTCTTCCTTTGTGTCATTTCTCTGGACTTGTAACTATCACTGCCTATTTTGGATGGGAACAACACCGGGTTCAGCATCATCTCACATACATCCCTATGGAATTTATGGAGCAGAGATACAGTTCTGCTATCATTTATTATTACTTATTACAAAAATAATTTTAATTATTATAATACATATAATATTGATTAATAATTAGCACAAGACTAATTACTAGGCTATATTATTAATTACTGGAATCAATATAAATTGCTATCATAAGTGTTATAATAAATGTTGCGGCATTTCAGTACTTAAAGGGGGCCTGTAAGAAGGATGGGGACAAATTTTTAGCAAGGCTAGTTGTGATACGACATGGAAAAGGATTTAGACAGAAGGAGGGTTGATTTAGATTTTTTTTTTCAGGCCATGGCATATTCCTATCTAAAGTCTGAGACAGTCATGTGCTTGAGAGCTGCGTATTAGGGGATCATCCATGGGATCTGTAGGTAAAGTAGACTTTGAATGGTTGCATAATGATCTGGTTTAATCGGGAAGGCTGTGGGACCCTATAGGATTATGTGTACGGCAGGTGGGATGTGAGGTTATGTATGCGGCTGTGGGATAGGTAGCAGGTGAATTTTGGTGCCACATATGGGATCTGAGGAGATTTGTGAAACAGTAGAAAAGCACAAAATGCTGTGTATTATATCAGATGTAGATGGTGAGCACTGAGGTAATGGATCACAAAGGTATAGGACAAATGAAGAAAGGAATGTTGAGCACATTAACAGCCATGTGTCAGAAATGTATAGCGCTGGTGTAGTATTAAGATGCTGGCCTAGCTGGTCCCTGAACCCAAGCTAGATGTTTGGGAGGATTTCTGCAAAAACCCCCAAAAACTCCTACTCCAAGCCTACTAACTGATTGTCACCACTTGATTTTGGCATGCTAAGCTCCAAATGTATCTTGAGTGCCGAGTTTATTTTTGACTGTGCTCTCTTTCAGACCGTGCTCTCATGGTATCTGTGGTGGTTTGATGCTGGCTGGCCTCCAGCTACTCACCAAAGTTGCTCCATCACCCCTCCTCAGCTGGACAGGGGGATAAAAAATACAGCAAAAAGCTTGTGGGTCAAGATAAGGACAGGGGGATCACTTCCCAAGTACAGTTAGAGGCAAAACAGATTCGATTTCGGAACAAATTTAATTTGTTACCAATGAAATCAAAGCAGGATAATGAAAAGTAAAACCAAATCTTAAAATATCTTTCTCACACTCCTCCCTTCCTCCTGGGCTTAACTTCATACCTCATTTTCGCTCCCACCTCCCTTGCAGTGGTGCAGGGGAACAGGGAATGGGGCTTGAGATCACTTCATCACAGTTGTCTGTGCTGCTGCTCCTGCCTCAGGGGGAGGATCATCACACTCTTCTGCTCCAGTGTGGGCTTCCTCCTGCAGGAGACAGCTTCCATGAACTTCTCCAACATGAGTCATTCCCACAGGCCACAGTTCTTCACGAACCACTCCAGTGTGGCTTCCTCACGGGGTCACAAGTCCTGCCAGCAAACCTGCTCCAGTGTGGTCTCCTCTCTCCGTGGTGCCACAGGTCCTGCCAGGAGGCTGCTCCAGTGTGGGCTTCCCATGGGGTCACAGCATCCTTCAGGTATCCACCTCCTCCAGCAAGGGGTTCTCCATGGGCTGCAGGTGGATAAGTGATCTATCCTGAACCTCCGTGGTCTTCATCCCAGGCTCCAAGGGAATCTCTGCTCCAGTGTCTGTAGCACTTCTTCCTCATCCTTCTCCACCACCCTTGGTATCTGCAGGGTTACTTCTCTCACATATTCTCACTCCTCTCTCTTGGCTGCTGTTACACAGCTTCTACCCCCTCCCTTCTTAAATACATAATCCCAGAGGTGTTACTACCATTGCTGACGGTACACTCGGACTTGGCTGTGGTGGGTTTGTCTTGCAGCCGCCTGGCCTTGGCCCTGTCAGACACAGAGGAAGCTTCTGGCAGCTTCTCACAGAAGCGCCCCCCTATCAAAACCTTGCCATGCAGACCCAATACAGTATCTGAGCATGAAAACCGTCTGAAATGGAAACCACAAAAAAAAAAAAGCATGCCCCTCATTGACTAGAGTCAGTTGACTTTAGTCCATTTTAATATTTTTAATTTGATTTCCTTGGGAAGTGAAGCCTAGCTGATAGTACATGTGTATCTGTTTGTCCATATGTTCTTCCTCCTAATAACTTTTCAGTGCAACCAATTTCAACCACATTTAAAAGAGGGTGGAAGGCTAAGAAGTAACTTATTCCTGTATGTCTCTTAAAAATTGGTGATTAGGTAATGCTCCACTCCTTCCATAGTGGAAAACACTAGAATTATGTAGGTGGTACATGGCAGTAGCCAACCAGGCTAAGGCAAGTGGTGTCCTGCATTTTGTCTTTCATTTTGGTCCACTAGGAAGCAAGACTAACTGTAGCATGGATTTCTTCTTCCTACAGGAGATGTCACAGGGGATATAATGGGTTCTGGCTTTTATTAGAGCAGGGGGATTTTTGAGACAGCAGACAGGAACCCACGGGGAGACAGGCTTGGTGCACTCTGTTCACAGAACAGCTTGCACTACAGCAGTCTAATAAGAAACACTTCTGGAATGGCATCATTAGTGACGAGAATCCTACAGACCTTTCCTCCATGTGGACACTCACTTTTGCTCGCCCACACACTCAATGCGTAAATTTAAAATTAGCATCCTTTAGTGTTGGCATCATCATAGGCTGCCTGGTGACCACAATGAAGGGCACCACCACAATGTGGCCTGAAGAGGGGCCACAGGGCTGCCTGGGCAGTCCAGCTGGGTTGTCACACTGTGTCCCAGGGACTGACCTCAAAAGGTGTGCACTCACGCTGCTTCTACGTCCCCAGCTGTGAAAGGACATCCTTTGTGAAATGCCTGGAGAGTTACTGATAAAAAGCCCTGAATGTTAAGCAGTACTTTGTTACTGGTGTTCCTCTAACTGGAGGCAATGATTTTAGGGGGAAATTGAGCCTATTTCTCCTAGAGAAAAAAAAAATCAATTGTACTACATATGGCTGGAGGAACCTGTATTTGAAGGAAGGGTAGTGGGGGAAGCCTTCTGTGAGCTAATGGTTGCATTTCAGGCTGGATTTCCATTACAGAAGGATTTTTTCTGGTCCCTCTGAAATTGTATAGAAGTCACAGGAGATCCAGCAAAGATTAATGCAGACTGATGCTTGCTATTTTTTCCTGGAGGACTTGGCAGCTCTGTAATTACAGTTGGTGCGTCTGAATCTCCCTCTGGCCCCTGTGTACTGCCCGGCAGTGACACCAGCATCAGAGAGACCCTTGCATCAGAATTTGTCAAGCAGAACTCTGCTGAGAAACCAAACCTGCCCTGCTGTGCCTCTTGCTGTGGCGATGAGGAATATTCCTTTGCTGAATAACCTCCCCGTGTGCACTGGAGCTGGAACCTCAGGGACTCTTGAGCCCAGAATGGCTCATAGACTGTGATCCAAGAGATACATTTGTAGAGGAATGAGGGAACCATATTTCTATAGCATAACGTATATATATATTTATATATATTAAAATGAAATAAATGAGCTGGCTTGCAACACTAGGTGGCAGAGGTGGGATCTGTTCTGCTCTGAGCGCTGTCCTATAAGGCATTGCTTGTTTAAGTACAGTCGCATTTAGTTGGAGCTGCAGGAGAGAGACAGAGAGATTCTCTGTGTTTACAGCCAGCCCAGGCTACGGTGGAGCATCCAACCTGGCCCCCCCTTTCTCCAGCACTTGAAGGGGAGAGTGAGAGGTTATTTGGGAATCTGGCCACCGCGGGTCAGCTTGTGCTACGACTGGATTGTCAGAGCTGGCAAAGCAGAGCCCAGAGGGACTGAAGGGAGACACGAATCCCATTTTCTTTGAGAGGAGCGAAGAGGGAGGAAAAAAAAAAAAGATAAATTGAGAGAGAGAGACAGAAGCGAAGAGACGGAGAAAAAGGCAGAGGAAGCGGAGCAAGTGAGAGAGAAGCATGAGGACCTACTGGCTGCACAGTATCTGGATGCTGGGATTCTTCCTGTCCCTCTTCTCCTTGCAAGGTATGTGGTGAGTTCCTTCTCTCAACCTCCTCAAACCCTTCTGCTTTAATTGAGGCTGATGGACTGAAGATGGCCTGAAACATGGAGCTGGAAGCTGGAGCTTCCTCTCCCCCCCCTTTTCCCCTCCAAACCTTCCCCCTCTCCCTTGCCTCAGGAAATAAGCCAGGGAGAGATCGCTGCTGGTGAATCCTTTGGTTAGAGGGCACTGCATGTGACTGACTTTGCTGGTGTATTTATGCTTTTGCAGAGGGGGAGTTGGTGGGGGGAGTACAGTTAAGATTTGCAAAGGAAAAGAGTGGTGGGTGAAGGTGGGTATCCCCTCCATCCACAGCCGCCGTTTCTCAGCACTTTGGGTCACAAGTACTTATTGTCCTTGATTCTTTACCTTCCTGAGGAGATAAATGTTAAGTTTCTTTTGGGGTTTTTTGTTTGTTTGTTTTGTTTTGTAGGTTTTTTTTTTTTTTTTTTTTGTTTTGGAGGTTTTTTTTTTTTTTTTTTTTGGTTTTGTCCAGCGAGGGGGAGGTTAGAGGAATCTCCATGCCTCTGGTCTGTCTGCGAAAACACTATATCCTTCCCCTCTATACCAGGAGGGAAAAAAAAAAAGAAAAAGAGAGAGAGAGTGATGGAGGAAAGACAGGAGATGAAAATGTGTTGGGTATGGGGTTTTGTTCAGTGGAGATTTGCCAGCTGGGTTTCTTGCTTTAAGAGCCAAGTGTGAGTATGGAATTTAGTTCGAAGTGATGACAGGCATGCTAGCTGGTTTTGAGATGCTTTCTGTAAACAGGAGTTAAGGGTTAATGCATTCCATGCAGTATGTATTAATACATGTCACACATGTACATATAATCATAGCCTTCAAAATTGCAGCTTGTGCGTGATCCACACTCACTCACACACATCAGTGGTCCTTCCTGAACACACACACACGCACACACACACACACACAGACCCACACACACACAGACACACACACACTCAGGAATATAGCAGGGAAGATGAATAAACTCACTCTGGAACATACAGTTCTAGCTCCCTAGCACATGCAGTTCCTGGGGAGTCTGCTTCTCTTGTGCTTCCTTCCCATTTCCCCCCCTCTCTCCTTCAAGCCTCCATCCTGTACACTAGTGTTCGAGGTTGCTTGCATATTAAAATCCCTTACCTATCCTGCTGCACTAGCCTTGCAAGCCTGTGTGTGCACACATATGGGTGCACACCACACATGGGTGAAAATATAACTAAAGAACATAGATGTACTCTATCTGGCCTACTCTGTGCCTCACAGTCTTGCATTCACAGTGAGCTGCCCCCTTAGAGCGTATCTTGCTTGCACACAGCTTTTTTCACAGTATTTTTTTCTCACTCCTGTACATATCAGTGCAGGAGTGCTGTGCATGGAGATATGCCAATCACAGATTCCTCACTTCCCCTTAGCTCCTACTTTTACACACAGTCTTGCATGTACTGTCTCTTCTATTTTGTGTCTACTAAGCAAATTCCCGTACAGGCAGGCTCCCTCTCACACACACGCTTTCTATTGCAGCCTCACACCTGTCACTCCTGCAAGCCCTCACTATGGAATCCTTAATTTTTTGCCACCTTCTCACATTTGCTGAGTGCTCCTTTTCATACATTCTCACTTCTCCCATTTCTGGGTCTTGTACACATGCTTTTTACTTTCACATATTTTCTCTCAATTTGCATTCTCTGAAGTCTGGACTATGAATCCGACACCAGCACCTTCCAGCTGACTTCCTTCCTTGCTGTGAAGTGGCTGTTTCTGACAGGGAAGGAGGATTTTTCCCAGCATGTAGGTTGTATGTGGGCTAAGAGGAGAATCAGTACCTATGTAGCATAACATCAACAATGAAGTTGTGTAGCTTGGTGTGAACTTTGCCCTGCTCTGGAGGATTAGACAGAGAACTGTCAAGAAAGATGGACAGTGGGAAGTCACACTGACTCCGAGCATTGCCTTTCTGATGCATGTTTCCTAGCCTGTAGACCACGGTCCTTGCTTCACGCAGTGTTTTCAAGTCACAAGCCTTCCCTGAGTTGTGACCAGAGAATCCCGACGCTAGCACAGCCAGGAGCTGTTTTAGTCCATCCTTATAGCTGGGGCTTATGCCAGGCTACAGGCATGGACAGGCTTTTACCTTCTGTTTTAGCAAGTTAGTATTGCCACAGTTGTATCAGCCACATCTATTCTCATTTTGAAGGCTTCAGGGAAGGTCTTTTGAGATCTGTGTTATCACATACCCTCTAAAAAGGCAGAGGCAACACAGCTGCCCTCCCTAGGTTTTGCAATGGGATAGGATGGTGTGGTGTTGTGTGAGTGTTTGCAAACCTGGAGCTGCTTTTTCGACTGCTCCCAAACTTCTGTCATGATATAAACCAGAGCACTGCTGGATCTAGTTTCATAGCCAGCGGTAATTTCCTTTCTCCGATGTGAACAGTGAGAGAACAGGGAGGCAGGAATACAGGGGCTGCATGGGAGGATAGGGCACTGCCTGAAACAAGCCTGAAGATATTTGATGGAGTTAAAAAGGGGTGGCAAAATATTGTGCCCTTAAAAAGATCCAACAAACCGACACAACCTCCCCACAACAGTTATTTCAAATTAATTGTTTTTCACTGAAAGCCGTGGTAACAAGCCTTGAATGCTTCTCTAACCCTACTGAGCACAACTCAGTGGCGCTCTTACCCGAGGAAAGGGCAGTATTGGCTTTGACAGGCAGTGACCCCGGTCAGAACCCTTCCAAGACCTTTGTGCGCACACCCCTCCAGAGCCAGACAGCTGAGCCTACACCTCTGCGAGCTACCCCAAACTTGTCCGTGCCCTCTCTGCCCTTTTCCTCGCCGTCCACTTGGGGGTGTACCGGTGGCCGCAAAAGCAGCTCCTTGTCTTTCTCCGCTCTCCCCGAGCCACCAGGCGCGGGGGAGCAGGGGAGCGCTGCTGGCACTGCCGGGCCAGCCGAGGCTGAATAGCAGGCGCTGGGGGTTCAGGGAGGAAGCGCAGCTGAGCCTGGCAGGAGAGCCACGGGCTCCACGGTGCCAAGCGGCCAGCGCAGGCTGCCTCCCCCGGCGCCTCTGCCAGGCAGGAAGCAAAGGGCTGCCTGTCCTCTGCCTGCCTGGCCTCAGGGGCTTTGGCACAGAGTCAGCCTTTGCTCCTTCTCCCCTAGGCTAGATGCTCCAAGTCCTGCACAGAGGATTTCCTCCCCCCCCACCCCAATCACTACGTTTCCTCATTTTGGTGGCTCAGGATTCTTGCATTTCTGTGCTGCTGCACTTCCAGTGCTCCTTGGGAGGCAGGTAGCTCGGAGGCGGGATGGTTGTTCCTCCTGCACGGTGCACCGGCCTTCCTGCCCTGTGGGGGCTGGAAGAATAAAAGTACCTACACACCCCAGTACTGCTGGTGGCTGGGATTTTCTAGGATTTTCTAGCGGCATGCTGCAGCTCTTCCCTCGAATGGATTTCTTTCTTAGCTCAGTGTGCCCCAAAGCATCTGAGAAATATCAGATTGTTGAAATGGATTGTAAAGCTGAATTTTTATTTTCCTTTTTTATCCCCCCAAGTCAAAAATGGGTACATGAGTATGGGGTGGATAAGCAAATGATCAGGGTCTGAAAAAAAAAGTATTTAGATAATTTAGAAGAATTTTATGTTGATGTTTGCACTTTCACTTACTATTAGTCTTACTTAGCTGTCAATATGAAAACTAATTTTTATTTCCTCACCCTGAGCGTTTTATTTAAAAAAATGAATGCCTTGACAAATTATACATTTTCTTCAGCATTGCTTTAAGTTGAAAATTCTTCTAAACAAATTCTCGCTGTTGAAAAATAGCAGCTGTTTCAAATCAGCAATTTGCTTTAAAAATCCCAGCTTGTTTCAGTGAACCTCCCTGACAATCCCACCTAATTGGTTAATTGTAAAAGACTTTGTGTTATTAAAAAAAAAAGAAAAAAAAAAAAGAGTAAGACACCTCCACAGACAATTTAGTGGAGTGGATGGGTTAGGAAAGGACATGCTGAACTGGCCTGCATAGTCCTGGCAGCATTTATTTATAATGTGTTTTTTGAGCTGCTCAAGGGTGTTCTTAAATGAGGAATGAGTCTGATGAAAGAAATCACAGAAACAGTCGGGTAAGTGGCATAGGCTGCTTTAGGTTGGTACACAGCATGAATATTATCTGTAAAGTCTCATGTTTTGTAACGTTACCGGGCAGTGCAGGTGTGAAAAATGATGTGTTTGTAATGCGTGAGGTGTGCGCAATCTCTCTGGATGGAAGCATGTACCCGAGTGTTCCTGTGCTGATAATGGGTAATGGATGGGGAGAGAGGAGCAGCAATGTGAGTGCAAGTGGTGACATTGTGGTGTATGGGGAACAGCAAGGGGCGATTGTGATGCAGTTGGATAACATTTAGATACTGCCAACTGGAGAGGAAAAAAAAAGACTTTTCTTGCTCTCCTGGATATACTTTTCTTCCTATCTGTTTCCAGTTCTCTCTTCTTGAGTAAGGCAAGGGAAACTCTCACAGGCTGGACTGAATTGATGAGGTGACAACTCACTCAGCTACCTTGCATTCCCTTAAATGATGAAGAGGTTTATTACGTGAAACAATATCCTTTTCTTGTAGGCTTAGGACAGGGAAGAAGTAGAGAAGGCTTTTTATCTGCAAATGGGTAGCATTGAAAAAATATCCCAAGTGTTTCTTCCAGTTCTATCCAGTGATTGCTGACCATAATAATCAATAATTACACAAGTAAGAACCCATTTCCTCTAGTTGTTATGAATCTCAGCACTCAGCTACCTGCTCAGAGGGCTTTGTTATGATAAGTAAAAATTTACTTCATCTTTTATTCTCAGATATCTTTTCTCACACAAGTATTTTGCTAGGTCTGTAACAAAGAACCCAGTTCCCAATGTTTTTGGGCACTCCTTTTCAGCCTTGGAGCACACTCATGCGTACGCTAATGGTCTGAGGAGAGGGTGTGTTCTTTTATAGTTACTCTTTTCACTTTTTTTCTTCCATTAGCGATAGAGGTCCTTCCAGTCAAGGCGAGCAATACAGCTGCTCTCATCCTAGGCTGCTGGAAGAGCCACTGCTCTGGGAGGGCACACCTTTTCTGTGTGCTGGCTGTGCCTCCTGTAAGCCTTGAGTGTGCCAAGGCCCTTGCCTTGCTGGTGGGAACTGGACCCTTCCCCCAGCAGATTTACCCTGTGCAAGGCTGAGTTGCTTAGGACTGGGTTAGACAAGGGATGGTGATGTAGGGGTCCTGCAGCAGCAGTAGCTGGGTGTTGTGTGCAGTTGCCTGGCAAGGCTGGTGGGGCTGGGCTGGTGATGAGGAGCTGTAGCACTGCTTGCTTCCCTGTGTGCTTTAAAGAGAGGACAGGTGGCAAAAGCTGATGAAGAGTAAGGGCAAAGGACGTCCTTTTTTCTGGGCACATCAGAACACCTGATGGGTTTTTCTGTGGAAGAGGATCAGCTGAAGTGGTTGTTGTCTGACAGAGGCTGTTAAAGGACTGAATGATCTGAGTGAAGTCTGTAATGGCACCAGACAAAGATATCCTGGAGGAGTCTGGAGAAAATCTTTCATGTGTGCCTTTGAACATGGGGATGTGTTTTGCCAAATATCGTCTCCTATTGTAAATGCCCCTCCATAAACACAATACAACAGTCTCCTTTGTGCATAAGGTGCTGCTGGAAGGATGCAGAATTTTGCTGTCTGTGGTCCCCATAAGAAGCTTGACTCTTTGCCTCTTTGGTATCCCCTTTTCCTTCAAAAGGTGCATAACAGTTTCATTTGCTGCTCATACTAAATGAGCAATGGTTTTGGCAGCTGACATACTCTTCCTGCTGTCGATTTATCCATGATAAAATCAAAAATATCAAGCACAGCACAGACCATCCTGTCACACTCTAAGAGGGAGCTAAGGGCACATGTAGGTGAGTATGTGAGACACAGACCTCTCCTGGTGTCAGCGAAGGGCACACATCACTGCAGTCACCATGGAAGGGAAAAAAATGCTGGGAGTACATGATTTGTACAGAAATAGGCACAGGAAAAAGAAGCCCAGATTTGATTCTGTGCTATGCTGTTGCACTGTGGTGCTTTGGCTGATGCTGAATTTCCTGGAAGCTGCGGCATTTCCTTGTGAGGCAGCCCTCCAGTAGGCTGCCTTCCTGTGTGGCAGCATCACCCTGCTCACCTGCATGGAAGGAAAAGGAAAATACTACAAGGGCTGCTATCCTTAATATTTATGAGCCAAAGGAGTACCCTATCTCACAGTGAAGTCTTGCTGGCCAAATCTACTGTTTTAACGTTCCTGGGGAAGAAATTCTGCATGATTACATGCTGAGGGTAAAAAGGACCCTTTACCCTTGCCGTGCTTATTGGTCACCCATGGGCATAAAATAGGATTTTTCAGTGGTTGTCAGCTGTAGAGGTACTGGACTTTAAATGGTACCTCTGAGAGGAGGTGGTTTTGGAGGCAATGCAAGGGTATACATATCCAATTAAGGTAGGTTGATGTGGTTTTTTGTTGATGTTTTTTTTTTTTTTTTTTTTTTTTGTTTTTTGTTTAAGGATTGGTTTGTTTTATTTTAAAAAAAGATAGCATGAGAATGCAGGCTTCAGAGGAGGGGCTTTGGCTTAAACCAAAGGTGAGTGTGATCACAGCTGTGGGCTCGCAGTCTGGCTTTTGCAGTCCCTAGGTTATATAAAGCATCCAAAGGAAACTCAGCTCTTGGAAATTGTTCACTTCCCTAGAGTTTGCCTCTGTGTGACCTCATGGATGTAGGTTTCTGCATTTCTTTCCGGTTTGGCAGAGCTCTCCCACAAAAAGGGTGTCCCTCTCCTTTTTCAGGTGATGGTGATTGTGCTGCTGGGAGGGGAAAGATGTGGCAGGCAGGTCATGAGCACTGGCATGAGGAAGAGGAGCAAGCAAGGAGACAAATGAAAGGCTGTGGGCCTTTCCAACTGGGAAATCAATAGCATATGAGTATGCAATGTAAGTGTGTAATCACAGCTCCCTCCTCTCTGCCCCTAAGCACTTACACTGATGGGGAGTTGCAAGCCAGAACCAATTAATCCTTGCAACCTGCTAGGACAATAACAATTAATATTCTTCTGCATGCACTCTCGTTGCTGCACCTCCTTGGAGCCTGGCTGTGCTTGACCCTCAGCAGCTGACCCAAAGTTCCACCAAGGGAGCAAGACTTTCTGATCATGAGCCTTGCAGCCAGTGCACTGTTACCTGACTTCCCCCTGTGGGTGTTGGAGAGGCTGACTGGGGGGATATGTACTTGAGTGTCTGAAAAAGGAGGGATTTGCTGGTAAGGTTTTGCCTGCAGGAAGGAGGGGTTATTTTAAGGGGCATCTGTGGAATTTTTGAAGTGTAAATGTATTTAGACTTTTCTTATGCTGGTACACCTTCATATAATGAAGCATCTACTCTTTGCCTTGTAAAGGTACTTTGTACAATGAGATCAAACCATTCAGTTTTATTTGTGCCTGTATACATGAGTAGCTCTTCCTTGGCTTTTGGGAAGGTGTATGCATGGAACATAAGATTTTATGCATATATATATATATATATATATGTATGTATGTATGTATGTATATATGCATGCACATTTGAGTGTGTGCATGTGACAGAAAATGCACAAGTGCACAAGTTGCATGGTAAAGATGCTTGAGACTTGTTAACAAATCTGGTCCAGAGTTGTGTTTTGTGCAAGGGACTTGCCATGAATGTTAGTGTAGGAGGTGAATGCAGCCTGATTGCTGATAGGAATGTCTGTGTAGCTATGTGTGCTTTTGGAGTGACCATTATTCATAGTGCCTTTGCATCCTATCTTGACATGGCAAGAGATTGTTGCAGTGAAACAGAATTGTTTCTGTGGCTTGGCTACCCCTCTTCATCTTTCTGCGATAGCCTCAGTGTAAGGTGGCAACTTAGTCACACTTCGGTCACCTGGGCAGGAACTATAGCCTGGAGAATGGAAAGGACATGTTTGACTCCTACACTTCCATGGGAGAGTTTCTGGGAATAGAAGGAAGAGGATAAAAGGAGGCTTTCTTACATGCACAAATTGCATTGTTGTTTATTTAGACCAACATGTTCAAAATAGTGCAGCCTGACTGAACCCACCTTCCTTGTGTAGCTATGCTATTTTATGAGCTGGATGCAGCCTGAAGCAGTAAAATCAGCAAGTCTGTACTCTGTCTGTTACCTTCATTAACACAGCCTTGCTGGTTTAACTTCCTCAACAGCACAGGCTCTGTCCAGCATGGCTGTGTTCTGTCCAGTCTCAGTTTGGGTAGCTGAGCAGGACAGACCTGCCTGAGCATGCCCTCGTGAGATGCTCTGCATTCTGATCTCCTGGAGAGGAAAGGAAACTATTTGCCTGGAAGAGTCGTGCTGTGTTGATGTTGGGCTTTTATGAACAGTAATTTCTTGATGATTCAAAGAAAAAAAATCATGCTAGCTCAAGTGATGTAAGAGCAGGAAATAGTGGGAGCTAAAGTGAGGGTACATAAGCTCTCCTCCATGGATGGTTTCTGTACTATCCAGCAGCCACAGAGCTGGGATGTTGATTAAAAAAACAAAAGCCCAGCTGCAGCATGAGGTAAATGAGCTGTGGCATTGCCCCAGAGGGACCTAGAGCTACGGTCAGCAGTGCAGTCTTCCTTCTCCTTTGGACTGCTGTGTACCTAGAGGAAAGAAAGAAAGAGAAGGCCATTCTGGCTGGCCTTGCTCTTTCTATCCCAATGTAAATATTTGTAGCAGCAGCCTTTTCTTCAGGCTTCAAGGAACCTCACAATACCCTTGCATGTAGGCTCTCCTCATCCCCTGGTCAACCCCAAGAGTTTTTGGGCTCTTTCTCTTCTTCTTCCTGCTGACCAAAGTGACCCAAATCACCACAGAAATTGAAATGAGCACCTCAAGCTCTCCTGGATGCTGAAGCTTTGTTGTAGCTGCTGTGAAAGAGGAATGGCCATGTGAAACATACTGGGGAGGCAGAAGACTTCAAGGCTCTGCTTTCTTTCTATGCACAGGAGTAATAGCTCTTTAATTCTGTCAGACCTGGGGATGCTAAGTGAGAAGAGGTTTTGAAATTGTTGCAGGGAGAGTCTTAGGGTGATCTTGATCTAGAAGAAGTCTTCTTGTGGAGCCGCCACCTTTCCTTGGTGCCTTGGTGATAATAAAGTCAAGGTTTTGGGTTCAATCCCCATGTGGACCATTCACTTTAGAGTTGGACTTTATGGTCCTTGTGGGTCCTTTCCAGCTCAGAATATTCTGTGATTGAAATGTCTTGAGAGCTGGCAGAAACCTTGACAGGTTTCTTTGTGAACTCTTTCTCAAGTTCTCCAGAAGTTTGTTGAAGCAAAGCAAAGATCTTTGCACAACATTTCTGCTTCACCAAAATGGCATTTTTCTAATAAAGAATAAAAAGGTGTTTTGTTGGAAAAATTCCAACTTGAGTTTTAAGAACAGAGGCACAAGTGCTTCAAGGCTTTCCTGTGATGTCTTATCTTCTGCCATAAGACTACATCAGAGCCTCAACTGTCATCTAAACCAAAAAGTTCTGAAAATTGTGGCCTTTATAGGTGTTATCAAAACCTTGAAAATGTTACCTGAGTGCAGCCAATAGCTAGTGTCTGTCCTGAGCCTGCAGGCAGCTGAAAGTGCTGTACTAAAGATCTGCCCTCTCTTTTTTTGGAAGTGGATTTCCTTGAAAAAGACCCAGCTGGTGTCACTGTGGAGGAGGGAATGTCCAGTGAGCAGAACTTGTGTCCTCTAGTGATGCTGTGCTTGAACCAGAGGACAAGCATGTGCATGTGTCTGTGTGTGCATGGCATGTACATGTGCTGTGATCACCAGAATTACAGTCTAGCCAGATAACAAGCTGTTGTTGTTTACAGCACTTGGTTCCGGGCACTTCAATTCCAGAAAGATGTAAACAAAATTAGAGGGAATTCAGAGGATTGCAAGGAGAATGATTATGGGGCTGGAGGGACTGACTTATGAAGAATGCTTGTGAGAGCTAAATATATAGCTATTTTGGCTAAATGACTAAAGAGGAGCTATGCTAATGATATAGGCATACTGGGAAGGCATGAAAAATTGTCTAGTGTGGACTCAGAGCTAGAAGTGTCTCTCATGATAGAAAAT
Source organism: Peucedramus taeniatus (assembly GCA_013400575.1). Classification (NCBI taxonomy): domain Eukaryota; kingdom Metazoa; phylum Chordata; class Aves; order Passeriformes; family Fringillidae; genus Peucedramus; species Peucedramus taeniatus. The sequence goes on along the minus strand of WBNO01022936.1, from coordinate 340,013 downwards.
TTGGAGGAGGAAAGAAAAAATTGTGAGGAGAGGAAAAATAGTTAATGTAAGAAAGAGATTAGATGGTGATATAGCTTTGTTAAGAATCATGGTGGAATTGCTGTCATTTGGGACATCTACAGTTTGGCTGGGCAGAGCCCTGGAGAATAATCCATGCACTACAAGCATGAAAAGGTCCCTTGAGAGACAGTCTAGATGCCTTAATAGATTTTTATGCTGTCATTAATTTCTGAATCACAGCTAATACTTCCAGTCTGACAAAGAGCCATATTCTTTAAAATGTTTTTCTTTCTTGCCTTGTATTATTTGTGCTGTGATGCAAATACTGGTGCAAGACATGCGAGGAAGTCTTCTTCTGTATTAACAATTGAAATCCTGATTGCATCAGCTGCTTAACTCAAAGACCTTTTTCCTCTTTCTTTTAGTACAGTGTTCATTCAGATTTGTCTGATAGGTGGGAAAAGGCTGCCTGCTGGATGCCCAATAATTTGAAAACCCCGTGTCTGTAGCTCAGTCCTGTGAGTTGTGTTAGGCTTTGACAGGTTCCGCATTGACACATGGGGTACATGTAGGCTCTGCTCTTTCTTTACTTTGCAAATTCTCAAAATGAGTAACTGAACGATGGACTGCTCCCTTCAGGCTCAGGTGATGAGCTCATAGCATTCCTGGCATGTCACAAGAGCTGAGCCCTCCCAGGGCTGTCTGTGAGGGAGGCAGCAGCAGAAGATACCAGGAGACTGCCAAGCTGATCAGCAGCACGTGGCAATCACCCTGCTGGTTTGCTCTTATCTCACCTACAACAAGAACTGAAGAGTGAGATTGGTGGTGGTGGCTTCTTGTTTAAGTGGGAATAGGTGCAGACAGAATTGAGAGCAAGTTTTGTAGTGGATGCTGGCTGGCACCATGGATTTCCAGAGGTAAAAGATATTGCAGCTTGAGTGAAAGAGCCAGGATACATAATGGGAATTATCCACACTGAAGATTATTTGTGCCATGGATGCAGACCCAGAGAGAGTTCATCATAGTTTATTAGCTCAGGTATAGCACATTGCAAATTGCAATCTGTTTCCTGGGCAGGAAGTAAGGAGCACCATTTTGCATTGCATGCAGTTCAGACTGTTCAGTGTTGCTGGATCTTTCCCAGGCAGTGCAAGGCCTGTTTGAGGGCCTCAGCAGCTCAGCGGTGCCAGGGAACAAAACATGGACACCACTGACTCTGTGTGGAAATGGATGCTACTCAGCTTGGACTTTTTGACTAGCCTTGTTATGTTCAAGGTGCCTACTGGCAATGATATCCTTAGCACGTGCACCTCAGCAGGGTGGGGGAGCTCATTGTCTCAGATGTGGTGCAGTGGGAGTGCAATTGGGCTCTGGCTCTGAACCAGAGACAAAAAGCATTGTAGACTTGGGTTGATCTGTGGTGAACGTGTTGATTTTTGATGTTGGAATCTCCTCTTTGAAAAATATGTAGGCCCTGGAAAGAATAAAAAATCCCCCCTTACCTTCCACCTTTGCATTAGGTAGAGGTTCTGCATTTGTGCAACAATGGGAAAACTGGGAGATGTGAGAAGTTAGCTAAAAGATGATGAAGTGGAGAAGATTAGAAACGCCAGAGGTGATAATCTGCGTTGGCAGATATGAATTGCTCTGGAATGGTGGCGTGGTTGCTCATGGAGGTGGAGAACTTGGAATACAGGTTCAAAGACCAATGGACCTATTGTTTCCCCTGTATTATTTTGGCAATCTGTGTGCCCTCTAGTGGCACAGCTCATCAAGAGAGGTGGAGAACTACTGCTCCTACCACTCGCAGTGTCACCTAAGAGGAGGGACTATATGTTTGCAGCCCAAAGGATGAGGTTTCTCAGCCCTGGCTCACTGCAGAGAGAGGAATGGGGTGAGAGCAAGATAATTGGTGTAGTAATTGTGTTTTTTGCATGCAGGAAATTGATTTGTTACAGCACCTTTGAATCATTGTTCCGTAGGATTTTGCTAATCTCATTCTAACCCCGGCAGAACATTTGGTGCTTTGCACCCAGCAGCTGAGCTGGAGCATGATGCCTGCTGCCTCCTTTAGTTATTGGGGCAAAGGCACAGCAGCAGGAGACCTGGAAATACATTCCTGCAACTGGGTTTACAGGATGGAGCTCTAGGTCCCCTCTCTGGGTTGCATGAACTGCAACTCTGAAAGGAAAAGAGAGATCCAGGGTGTTATAAGGAAGAGGACAATTGCTGGCAAACTTGTGGTTGTTTTGCTGTGCTGAACTTCTGAAAAAAAAACCCCAAGCACTTCAAAGGCAAAATCAAAAATCATCCAGACGTCCATTTTCTCAAATTCCTGTATTGATGACTAACAGCAGCATTACTGAATAGCAATGTTCATAGGAAGGGGAACTCTTCTCAAAGTAATTTTTTTTTTGATTTTCTGTCATTCACATGTTTGGACTAAGTGAAAAAAGTGGATTGATACTATATAGTCACTACTTTTGTTAGTAGCCAGAGCTGGTGCTGTAAAAATGATCACATGAATAGTAAAAAGAGAAACTGTTTGGGAAAATATGGTTGTTTTGTGAAAACTGCTACAAAGAAGAATTTCTCGTGGCTAAGATGGCCTTTTTGAAAGAACTGGAGACTGCTTCTAAGCCAGTACAATATAAGACACTGAAATCTATTTCTGTTCCAAAATAGAGCAGGATCTGGAACATGGTTGTCCCACAGTCCAGAAAGCACATTAATCCCTGGGCCCTGGCCTGCTTTGGAGAGGTCTAATTTTTCTCTCCAGTGGTGTTTTTAGTCACCCTACATGTTAGAGCTCTGTGACTTCCACCATTCAGTGGGGCTTGCGTTAAGTGCTTGACAGTAGGCAAGCAAAATAAGTCTGCACCTGCCACATAGACACAGGTAAAGGAGTTCACGTTTCCAAAAGCACCCCAGTCCCAGATCTCTGTTCCTTGGCTTGCTGTGCTGAAGACAGGCTGGGGAAGAGCCCCTACTTGTCAAAGCAGATGGCTGAGAAATGCTTGTTGGCTCTGTGAGCAGAGGTGGCAGCAGCAGCACAGCCCTTGCAGGTATCTCAGCAGCAATACTGGGGATGGTGGCCACAGAAAGAGAGCTGACACTGTGTATTTCCCTTGGCAGTTTTGGAGTTGGGCAGCTCTGTTGCATTTGTAAAATGTACAGTGTGGTGTCTGCTCTGCAGTGTGCGTGGTCAATTTCTTTTTACTCCTGATGTTGGCTTGCTGCAGCTGCAAGGAAGGGGAAAACATGGCTCTTTTCTTTCATCTCCCTGCATTAAACTTTAACCACATATCCCACTTCATGTTTCCTACTGCTGCAGCTTTATGACCAAATCAAGAGACCAAAGATGTACCTGTAGTAAAACCAAGTAGTCCAACAACGTTTACGATGTCTACCTCCTGCACCAGGGTTATACTGAAAATGTGTGATCTAGTGTTTTTTATAAAACCATCAGTTCTGTGTTGGAGTTTGAGTTCTGCTCTGTGGCCTTATTTGTTGTTGTGAGGTAGGCGATTGCCTAACTCCTCCTCAATGATTTTTTTGCTTTTTCAGAATATTTTATGTGAAAAAAACAAGGAAGAAGAAAAAAAAAAAAACCTGTTAGAGCTATTTGTCTGGCTTAGGTAGACCCAAAGTAGAATCCTTAATCCAATTTAATGGAGCAGAGGCTTCAAGCCTGGATTTATGCTGTCTCTCTCTAGGAGGTTAAGGATGAGCTGTTCAGTTTGGTTGTCCTTGGCAATACCTGTTCCAACTTGATGCTACAGAAATCCTTAACTGGGATGTGTCTGTGAGGGGAAGAGTTGTAACCTGTGTCCTTTTATCAAATATTGTTCTGCCCTACTGAGTGAGGGCAGACCCTTCTGCTTTTACCCTTCTGCTTTTACCCTTCTGCTTTTTCCCAGCAGTTTGTTCCCGTCTTGTTTGTTCCTCTGGTTGAGGCTACTCCATCCAGAGGATCTTTGATCCACTCCAAGCAAATTTCTTATAGGGTCTGATCTGGAGCTTAAGGGTTGCATTTGGGAAACCAGATACAATATTTAGTTTTCAGAAACTACAGGAACACTGATGTGAATGCAAGAAATAAAGCATCTACTCAGATTCTTGGATTCAATAGTGTCTTGCAGTGCAGGCTGGCAGTTGGAAGAAACGCTTTCTCATGCATATATTTGGACACCTTTGAGTTGCAAATGACTAATAAACAATAAAACATACATTGCCACTTTCATGGGGACACCTTTAAAGCTAGGACTGCGCTTTCAATTAACTCTGCCGTATGTGGCTAAAGTCGGCAGTGCATAAAACTTTGATAATTTCACATTTTAAAAATGCATCGGAAACTCTCATTCATATATCTTCACTAAAAATTTCATGAATTGCACATTTCCTGGTGTTAGATGTTCAATAAAGTTAAATTATGCAGCAATTTATATCTAGAAGATTTGCTTTAAAACTGAAGACTGGTTTCTTCTCTTCTCAGTTGAGAACAGCTCTTTCTTTTTCTGCCTCCAACAGTTAGAATGGGCAGGTTTGTTCAGAAAGTTGTTTGGGATCTGTACTGACTACTTAGTAGGAAAAACTCTGACATGAGGGAGATGTGAAAGGTATCAGCAAATGGTTGTACTCAGGTGTCTCCCTCTTGTTTGAGCCTGATGTTGCATTTTTATTCATTTCATGGGCATCAGTATTGGATCCATCCAGAAATTTTTCAGCAAGACTTTTCTGTATTTTACTGTATTTTCAACTAATTGGGGAACTTGAGATTAGAGGGAAGAGCAAACTTGAATAAAACCAGTTTGTGAAGTCCCAGATGGCAGTTATTAGGAAAGAGTACTTCCAGAACAGGAGTAGTCAGGTTGCTGGGGACATGTCCTGAGATTGTAGACTCCCAAGGTAAACTCCCAGTTGGAGAGGATGAAATTATGGGGTGTTCTGTCCATTGATGTGGGCCAGTTTTTGAAGTACCCTGCTCATCTCAAGAAGTGCTTTATTTCTGTGCCATATTCCAAATTTGTGCCTTTATCTGAGTCACCTCAAAGGAATAACATGCACTGTGATGAGGAAGACTTTAAACAAAGCTCTCTGGAGCTATTTCCTCTCTTTCAGTAATCTCATTTCAAAGCTTTTCATGGTTACCCAGCTTTCTCATCCTCCTTGTCCTTATTGAAACCAAGCTGAGAGTATAAGCAAGTTCTAATACACTCCTGCTTTTCCATAAATGATCTCTATGCTCAACCATGGATGAAGAGTATGGAAGAAAAATCAGAGCCCAAGGTACCTATGTACAGTATTGGGACAGCACTGATGCTGACAAACGTGTTCTCAAGGTGATCTGTTGACCATGACAATGATGGTTTGTAAGAGAGGTGTCTTAAAATTGCCTCAGATGTCCCAAAGAGTGCTTCTAATCAGGAGATCGCTTCAACTTTCTCCTGCAATACTGCTTAGTGACTTCCATCACCGATCACATCTAGGAATAGAAAGAAATAGGATGCACTGCACAGTTTTGTTTGCCATCAACTTAAAAAAAAACCCAAAACAACCCCAAAAAAACCTTGGGCCCAGTTAATCCCAGCTGACCATGTAGAAACCAAAGGTTAAGATATTTCTCGAAAGTTGTGAGCTAAGCTGGTGTCAGAGAAGAACTTGGAGGACTTGTTCTCTGTCTAGTCCCCTTGCACAATGCTCCTGTGTCTAATGCAGCACCTCCCTAGTTTGAGTCTCCCTGGGCAGGGTAATGGGCAGCACTGCTGGCAGAAAAGGTGAAGGAGAGAGCAGAGGTGCAGGGAAGTGATCAAGGAGAGGGAGACTCCCTGTTGTCTGTAAGGAAGATGTCTGAAGGAAGGAATGGGATGGATTTGACAACGGTGCAGGAAGGAGGGGAACAGAAGTGCCTGACAAGCTTTTGAAGCTCTGTTTGCTTAATGGGAGCTCTTGCAAAGACACAGTCTGCATAAGCCATCAAGAGAAGATGGCTTCTCACAGGGCCCTTGCAGCTGCACCAGGCTATGATAACAGAAATTAACTTCATCTCCTTTGTCTTGCTTTCCAAGAGCCCCAGAATAGTAGTTATGAAAACGGTGCTGTTTAATATTGTCTTTGATCGAGCAATCCAACGGGAGCCCTGCGCTTGTTCAGCTCAGCTTTGTTAGTTTCAGACCCCAAGGCAATAAGCCGTTGCCTTCAAAGCCCAGGCAGGGCTGCATTAAGTGTGAGGCGTGCAGCAGAAATCCCAGTTTGTCAATTCAAATGGCGCTCACCTAGCAGCAGTGCCTGTACGTTTAGATCCACAGCAAAATGTGGGAAGCAGGGCACACATATATCCCCTCTGGAAAGAGCCTATCTCAGGAGCCAACAAACAAGGCAACACCTTCAAAACACAGCAAAACAGGGTGGATCTTTCCTGCTATTATCCAGTTTTAATATGCTGACTTTTATAGTTGCTGCCAACTGGTGTCCCAGTATGCTACAGCCAGGCAGTGTGTGATGCATGAGGACATCATCACTGGAGAAGAAAGCTTCCATTTGTCTCCTTCACCTCCCTGTGGTAGATGTGCATATTTCCTCCAACTCTGCCCTGTGGGCACTGCATGTACACCTTGGCCAAGACCTCTATTCTAATCAGGTATAAGCACTGGAAGACGCCAAGCATCTGACTTAGCAAGAATCAGCTCCCAGAGATATTTGCTACTTAACCAGTAAACAGCATGAAAGCAGCTACTGAAAAAGGTCTATGCTGGGGGTGGTGTGCAGGAGGGCTTGTGAGAACCAGGAGGGTATAAAGAGCTCATCTGCTTCCAGATGGATGGTTACCTGAATGCACCACAACCCGTGGGGAACCAAGTGCAGGGACTAATGGTCTCTCTGCAGGCAGTACTGAGAGATGGAACTATGTGCTAAGGAAAAGACTGGTGCACTTTTTTTGTATCTCTTTCATTGCTTAATTATGAGACTCATTCTACTTTGTGTCCCCCTGTATGTCAAACAGGGGTGTGATCAACTTTTATTAAGTGGTTGTATGGGGCTCATGAAAGTTATAAATAGGGCAGGGATTCTTTGGATGCCTCAAAGAGCCCACTTCTCAGTTTACTGAGGAGCGACGACCATGGTGCTTGGCCTCAATCTTCACATCTCTGAAAACTACATCTAGAGTAGATTTGATTATGCAATGTCCTGGAACCTGTTGTGCTACTTTCCTCTTATTATGGAAACCGTGTGCTCCCATTGAAATAAGGGAGTACCAAAGGTATAATATTTTAGATATACAATTTGTTATAATAAAATTTGGAAAGTTGGAGGAGTTTCAGAAGCAAGTAGTTTAGTGAAAATATTTCATGTGACAAGGATAACACCTGCCATTACTGCAGTCAGGGAAAGATTTAGACAGGCCATATAAACACTTCAGGTATATGTTCTCTCAAACCTGACATAAACAAATTGATGTTTAGTTTCCAGAACCAGGTGTTCCTGAGCACTGTTAGAGAAAATAGAACAAGGATCTCCCTTCTGTTCCAGCAGTGCTTATCCTAGCACTGCACATTGTTTTGTTATGTGCAGTGATGCTTGACACCTCTCTTCAGCTTAGCAGGCAACCAAAGGGACTACAGCGTGCTCTTGCGTCTATTTTAGGAAGGAAATCTAAAATCTCTTGAAATTACTGTTGTTTCTCTGATCATGTCCCAGTAGAACTTTTATTTCTTCTCTGTACCATGTAAGGCAACACAGTGACAGTGAGAACTTCATTGATCCAACTAGAAAGAGAAACATAAATGATGGCAAAAGTTTTGTTGTTTAAAGGTAACTGAGAACTGCAGAGGAGGGAGTTGCTTTTGCTGTGGTGAAATAAGTTACATTTCCTTTCTGAACCTGCTCAAAAAGTGATTGTGGTTTAAAAAATGCTCATGCAAGTATGAGTAAACCAAGACTTAGTGTTAAGAGGAAAAACTTTGGGGTCCTCATAAAGTTTTGTCCTTAATAGGAACTACTCCTGTCTCAGAACGTCAGTGTCCTCTCCTGTTAATGGAGCAGAGGGACTCTGTTGAATTTTAAGAAGAGGTTTCGAATAGTCAGATGCTGAAGAAGTACAAGGAATTTAGATTATGAGCTGCAGGAGGAAAGATTCAGCATGTAATTTCTAGCTTCAGTCCTGGATGCATGGGAGGTGGATGGAGGGTAAAGGAGGCTGGAAATGAAAATATGCCAATATCCTAAACTATATTTTAATTGAATTTTCAATATCTTCACCTTGGATATTATCATAGCAGGCATTAAACCCATGCACATTATTCTGTGACTGTATACTATGTGCAGTAAAAGCACCAGCTATTAAAATGGGAGAGTATAAAAGGATCTTTCAGTATGCCTTCAGAATTGTTCAGTACTTATGCAATATTTTCTATTTCTTATGCAATATTTCGTTGCTTATGCAATATTTTCTATTTCTGAAAGCTTAGAAGCCTGGAATTAAGTAGAGGAGAAGCCTTTTTGGGTTGGCAGGGCAGTTCCTCCCCACTTGACCAGTGCAAGCTTTTTCAGTACAATGATAGCTAAAATCAGCCCCCTCACATCCATGCTGTTTAATTACAAAGGAAACCCACAGCATTTCAGAACAGAAAGATATGGGTTTGTTACAATACTGGACTGATCCTTAGAGGGAGCTGAGCTTAATTCCTGCCTTTGCCACAGGCTCTCTTTAAGTCAGTCAATTAATCAGTTTGTGCCTTAGCTTACCTGTCTACACAATGAAAATGAAGACAAAGGAAGTTCAGCCCCATCTTCCCCATTCATAAAAGATGCTCTCTGTGTGATGGGTCCCAATCTTCTCTCTGTTTTTTTATTGCTATTTGGTATAAAGGTGTCTTCTTTCTAGAGGGAAGTTCAGTTGATCTGTGCTTTCTTTTTTCAATGTTTCTCTAGCTCCATGGATAAATGTGGTACTATACTGAGTCAAGCTGAAACAAAGTCTTTGCCTTAAAAAAAACTTGCACAAGTGAAATCTATTGGATCATTTGATCTATCTTGTCAATTTTGCTCACCTGTACCTTGTGGAGCAGAGTGGTAGTCTGTGCGTAGTTAAGGATGTGATTGAATTTTCATTATAAGGCTAATATTTGTTCCTTGGCACTCATCACAGACAATAAAGAATCAGTCAGTTTGGGGGATGACTTAGCAGTTTTTTAATGAAGTTGTACTCAACGGGATTATATTTTCATGACTTTTATGTGTAAAAAACCCAAAAAACAACATGTGAAGTATGAAATTTTATCTTTATAAATATTAATGAAAGCATAAAGAATTTCTTTCAACTTTTAGTTGTAGTAACAACAAAGAAAAACAGAGAGAAAGCAAGACATTTTATTTTCCTGCAGTTGTTGACTGCAGATGAACACAGTTGGATCAAGATGAGTTGACTAGGTTTTAATTTTAAAAGTTAGGATTCCAAATAATGAGATCAAAATGGTTCATTGACTTGTTCCAGTGAACAACTTCTTGAGGTTAGGCTTTCATTAAAAAACTATGTAATGCTGTCTTTAACACTGTCTCTATCCCTTTTCCCCTATCAAGAGGAAGTTTGCTCTAATCACAATTCCCTGGAGAGGTCTTTTATTGGTGAAAGGCAAAAAGTTTCCACTAAATGCTAATTAGAGAAGCTGATTGGAAATTGCCACTTTTGTAAATTGGCATTTTTCAAAGACTCCTCAATCCCTGGGCCTTTTCTTTGGTGGGGGGAAAGGTGAGACAATTACCCTTCTGCTCTGACTTGCTACGTGCAGGATGATGTAAGAAGGATGGTCACCTCTCCTGTTTTGCTCTTCTGACATCAAAGATCATGGCCAGACCACTCCTCTGTGGCCCTCCTCAAAGCTGTAAAAACTGCAGCAGTGTTGGGCCTGTGAACTGGCTGGATCACAAGAGAGCACAGATCACGATGCACTCTTGAAGTAGGACATGCAGAAGGCAACAGAGAAGAAGGTGGAGAAAAGATCAAAAGGAAAGCTGTGGAGCTGGGCCCGTTTGTGCCTTTCCCGGCTGGCCAGAGGCACATCTGTGGCTTATCAAATGCACTGGGGTTTATTGCAACATCCTTTTAAAAGCAGCTACGCACTTCTACCTTTTTCAGCTTTTGCAAGATGTCTTGGTGAAACAAAGGTCCTTCAAAACCACCCTCAATCAGGGCTGGCATTTTCTTGAGTTCACAACAGCCTGATGAAACAATGTGTGGAGGTTGCACACTTCTTTGTTTTGTAAGAGGAAGAAAAATCTTCAGTGACAAACTATCCTTATATTTTGTGACAAAGACTGGAAGCAATTCTGTTCAGTCACTGAACTCACCTTGACTCCTCTCATACAAATGCCATAATTCAGAAGTTCTTAAACAGCGGTGTGCAGTGCACAGCCATTGCCTATGGATCTGTACCATCTGGGATGTTTTCACTTAACTGATGGCAAAGGTGCAGGGTATCACTAGGGAAACAAAAGGCAGTCTCTGGATTATCAATTCAGTAATTCTGGAGCTGTGGCTTCTTTGCCAGGAACAAGGCTTCAGTATAACTGGTCTACTGTGTAATTAGTGACTAATGGAACAACAACTGCCAGTATATTAATTGTTATTGTAGCTGTATACAGAGCATCATTCTCTCTGTGACAGACATGTAAATTGTGTGCAACTGTGTTGTCCTTTCCAGAGTAGCTCTCTCTAGAGTTAGGTGTCAATAACGAAATGCAGCTGTTCCTCGTGGATGGATAATGTAATCTCTAAGGGCTTGTCTAGGCAGAGCACATGGGAAAGTTGATCTGAATTAAGTAACAAGGTGGGTTTCAAGAGGATTATGTAAAATGTATTAAACTGATGCATGCACTCACACTTGTTTGGAATTAAAAATGGCCTTCATTTGATTTAGTTTAATTTTCCTTTAAAGGGAATCCAACTAAATTGAATTAAAGCCAGTCTAATGCTGGCTGAAAGTGTGAAAGTTAATGTTGCTGTGATACAAAGTAAAAGTTCACCATGTTATTTTCCTAAGAAGAGGGCAAAACTTCTCTTGGCATTCCTGCACATTGCGGAGCAAATGTGAAAGTTGGCTTGAGTATTTATTTTAACACTCTGAAATTCAGTGTGAGTTCCATCCTTTAATTCTTTTTTTTTTTATTACTCTCCTTTGAATCTCCTGTGCAACTAATACAGAAGGCTAGTGAAAGTGTACATTTTAATAGTTTGGGGGTGGGTTGTTTTGTTTGTTTTTTATTTGTTTATTTGTTTGTTTTTTAAATCCTATTCATCCTGTGGTGAAATGGAAGCACAGAAAGTGTAAGTAATTTCCCCACAGAAACCCAGCCTGAAATCTGCTGTGCCTGGCACCAATGCCTGAATGCTGGAAATTTGTGTGTCCACAGTCTCTTGTTTGGATCCTCTTGTCTTTCTTAGAGGAAACCTTGGTCTTAACCTGTGAAAGGAACCTTTCACTCTTCCCGATATGGGCTGCCTACCTCATGTGTGTGCTGTTGGACATCTTTTTGGAAGCCTTGCTGAGAACTGATGTTTCCATGCCTGAAGATCATCTTTTCTGACCTACAGCATTGGCTGCTCAGTGGGTCACACAGGCAGAGAGTGAGTTTGGGACTCTCATCACTCTGCATTCTGGCTGAGCTGAGAGCATGCGAGAAGAACAGCTGGGGTGTGGGGAGGAGGAAAGCCAAGCCCTGAGATCCCTTTGTAATGAAAAGCAGAAAGCTTTTCATGAAGTCACATTAAAATGAACAGGCAGGCCATGATTTGAAATGAAATAAACCTTAGGAGCCCTGGAGTTTTAATATACTGTTGATAAATGGATTCTGTTCTTATTTATCCCACCCTTGCATGATGAAGAAATAAACTTTTTCTGTGAATTGACCCGTGTTTCTTTCAACTCTACCTTCCTAGATAAAGCTGCAGTGAGCTCCCAATTCCGTGACTAGTTAATCCTGGCCGGGAGTTAGGAAGACCATTGGTAATGACAGCCAGAATTGCATTAATGGAGGAGGGCTGTATTCAGCAAATCCAGTGAAGAATTCCTTTTATATTTCTTGTAACATAGTTCTACATTTCCTTAATGCAATGCACTGCGCTTGTATAAGTACTTAAATCTGTATGGGCTCTCTTCTGTTTATTAGAAATAGCAGAGACAATTTTTATACACATCATGAACAGTGTGTCAGAGGCTAATGAGAGCATGTATTTTGGTTTGGTTTTTGCTTTCATGAGAAAGGCAGTATTTTCTCGAACACTAACAGATGCATTTCCAGTGCTTAACAATAGAACCTCAGCTTAAAAGGTCCAGGCATTGTTCAGATGCCACTGTCAGCTGGAGAGATGTCATCTAGAATAGAAGAGCCACAAAACTGCAAGTCCAAAAATCCTGTGCTGCAGCCTCTGCAGAGCAGCCTTTGTACTGATTCTACATCTGTGGGTTTGAACTCTTTCTTTTCCCAGTTCACAAGTGATTTTAGTTCACCCCAACTTTCAGTAGGTCTATATTTCTGGCATCTCCTGTCTTTTAAGTGTTCAGTCTGTTGGTGGTCTCACTGGTTGCTTTGTCATGTGGTGTGGACCTAGTGTTTAGAGAGTTAAGAAAAATGCATCAACCACCTGACAGCCAAGTACATCAATAATGCTCAGCTGTTTTGTACTCAGGCATCTTCAGTGAATGCCCATGGCAATCTGTGCTTGAGAAGTTTTCTCATGCTGTATTGATATGTTTCTAGTATGTTCAGGTGCAGACTCAGCTTTTGGGTTTTCAGGTTTACATTGTGTTGGTTGTTGATTTGCTGCTTTCTTATTTGTAGGCATGGAGGTCATTATTGAGAGGTACCACCTTGCAGCAAGTCACATCCTCCTGTGTGCTCTATGCCCAAGAGAGATGGTTGACTTGTTTTAAATCAGATACCGCTGTGAGGTCCTGTGATATGCAATGACTTTTTAATGAGAACTGTTTTATACCCTAATAAATGTGAGGCCAAATTTCATTGTTTGTTTTCCAGCTGTAAGAATCCTGGAAACATCCCCGTGATCGCACCGGAGTTAATTTGTACCCCACTCTGGCACACACAGCAGGTCTCTATTGTTTTAGGTAGACATCTGAGGCACGGGCACCCTGACTCATGAGGAGGAGGACAAGCTAATGCAAATACTGTGTCAGTGGTTGCACAGAGCTTATAGGATATAATTTGCTGCATGACATACTCATGGAAATTGCCAAGAATGTAGTCCTTTGTTTTCTGTGCTGTAGTTCCAGACTTTTAAACTCTAAATTTTTCTACAGGGAAGATCCTGTTCTGCAGATTATCTTATACTGGCTGATACTGAGATTGTCTTTAGAAGAGACACTCTATTTAGGCAGGTCAGAAGGCATTCTGTCAAGTGAAGGATTGAAGACTTCAACTTCTGATATGATTAAGGAATACAGAGATACAAATATAATGACTTTTTTTTTTGAGTATCTATTTAGCTTCACTTGTGGATATTTATTTATATTGCTTTAAACTTGGCTTTTTGTGCACTAGATTTAAAGATATTATTAAGGCATTTAAAGAGCCTTTAGGAATCTGGGCTTTGGCACTCAGGAGGGCAGAGCCCATCAGCTGTCAATCAGATTTGAGCTCTGATGCATCTCATTTTTGAAAATGAGTCATCAGTTTGTGAAATGCATGGGGCATTCAGTGAGAACTAGCTTTCAGACACCACTGAGGTGAAAAAGAGGAACCCAAGGCAAAGGAGAGAGGGATGACAAGATGGTGGAATTACTGACTTTCAATTCCATGGCTTGAGTCCTAGCCTAAACTATGCTAGAAAGCAATTAAGAAAAAACATCCTTGTCTATAGCCCCTAACTTCAAGGGAGCTCGTTGCTAGTAATCTTGCGTGCCTGCAGCATCCCTGTGACAAGTGTGGATAGATAAGGCAACAAAGCTATAGTGACAGATTTATCATGGTTATGACTCTTAGTACTTTTTTGGTAATCTTTGTTTTGTGTTCCTAATCCATAATTACAGTTCAAGTAAACCAACAGAACTTAAAATTTGCAAGGCTCTGAGTGTTGTCTTTGATTACTAAGAAGAAAAACCTCATATTCTGGCCTTTTTGGTACTTGTTAAAGGCATAAATTTAGGTAATAATTATGTATGTTTCTACAGGGCCTTTGCTGCTTAGAGTTATGATTTTTTTTTTCTTCCCCAAGGGAATTTCCCATTTCTTTCACACATCCTATGTGTTCTCCCACACAGGATGGGATGCTCAAGAGACTTGAGAGTTTGCAAGGCCTGACAAGCTCTGGAGGGGAGCAAGTGGGGTCATGGTTATTTAAATTCTTGGTTTTTACTGCATACGAAGCAGTCTTGGATACTGTAACTTACTTTACCTGCCTCTCTTTCTTAGCCTGTAATCTCTGGAAGCAGATAAATGCTGGATGTGGCTATTACATGAATGAGGAAGGGGAGTTTTGTTCTGTAGATTGATCATAAGTGATGCAAATAAAATCAGCTATTTGGTGTTTAGCTTCAGTGGCTTCTTGCAATTGGATAGCTCTGGTGGGGAGAGTGTGACAGGATAGCTCCATGGATGGAGGCAGTAGCAAAACAGAGAGGAAGCAGAAAGGGAGACCTAGAGAGCTGACTGAGCTGAGACCTTTCTTTTTGTAGAGCACACAAGCCTCGCATGCAGTGTCATTCCTAGAAAAAAACAGATTACTGTAGGATTGATCGGCTGGGGCCAGAGCTCAGATGTAATTTTCTCCCATCTCATTCAGAAGAGCCCCAAGTAATTGATTTGGTGTGTGTGAGTGCAGCTCGCACAGCCCAGCGGTGGAGGGTGTGGCTGTGTCCTGCTCTGGCTCATTTAACTTGCGTCTGACCCCGGGCCGTGGCAAATTAGGGTTTGTCCCTTTGAAGTGGAAAGCAGCTCCCATTTACAATATGCTGACTGCATTATCAGTCATCAGCATGCAATGGAGAGAGAGCCCTCACAGAAGCAAGTCTTCCAAAGGGACTCGATGGCAGAGAGATGCAAACAGCAAACTCAGAACACTGTGCCAGTACAGGTTGTGTTAATCTGCCTGTTTCTCCAGCCAACAAATATTTGAGTTCTCTCTACCCACACATTTTTCCTAGTAAAACTTCTGTAAATATTCACATGTATGCCCTGGGCGCAAGCAGGTAATTTGTGCTTGAATCTAGGAACTCTGAGCTGCATTGAATGCATTGTGGTAGAAAATGGAAAAAGAGTAGCCAGTCCAGTGTACTGACAAAGACCTGAAAGTCAGGTTACTATGGCTTAACCTGCTACTGCTGATTAGCTGGGTTGCAGTAATTCCCTACTTTTGACCTATTCTGTTGCTCTCTTGATGCACCTGCCAGATAGGAAGGGTACTTGGCTGGAGTGAAAAGGCTCAGTTCCACTGCATTCATCTACCATAGGCTTCTTCCTTACCTCCATCGTTTGTTGGTAACGGGACAGTAATACCCAATCATGTGTTCCATAAATACTAGATTCTTTCTACATTGTGTGATCTCTGGAAATGGTTTTTTATGCCTATTATACATTTTAACCACTGTTAATGGTGGGGGGGGGAATAAAATCAACCTGAATATTAACAGTTCTTTGTGTTTCAACTCACCCTTATAAAAACAGGAAGAATGCTTTCTCTGATCCATTCATATGAACAAAACTCAGCTGGGAGCACCAATTGCAGCAAAGGCAATGCATTATGCATAGGAATAAATTTTTATAGCCATATCACCTCGACTACAAGATCACCCATTCTTATCTTCTTGTGCCTCTTTGTCTTTGCAAATTAGATATATGTGTAACAGTCAAGATACCTAGTTAATTCAGTCAAGATACCTAGTTACAGATTGGTGCATTCCCCCAAAGAGGGAAAAGCAAACCTTTGCTTCTCACTCTAGCTGGAGTTCTAAGGATAGTATCCTCTGTACCAGTGATTTTACACTATAGCCTATCCACAGTGGTTCTCAAGTGCTTATCTCTGTGGCTATAATGGTAGGGAAATGTGCCACCAGTTTTATAGGCTGGGGAATACAAGGTTGTTTTTTTTAATTATTTAGGGATTTCTTGCTGTTTAGGATGGTCTGTTTCAGAGCCACTTCTATTTTTTATTACTCTTTGATTGGCAAGATGAATGTGTCAGTGTTATGAGTTTTTCAATTTTTGCAGTAGGAAGACCTTTAATCCAGCCTTCCAGCAGGGAAATCAGTTGAAATTCCCAATGACATGTGAGTTCTGTCTGAAGGAAGGCCTTGTAGGACTGGGGCCCAATTATATTACTTGACATTTTACATAGTGGTATCAGAATGCTTGTCTAAGAAATACAAGACAAAGCCTGACCAGAGACAGCCTGCACCACAATAAAATAATAACATACACAACAAGCCAATTACTTTACTGTTAAATTGCATAGAGCAAGAATCTACCGTCCGCGTCTTCTGGCTGTTGGTCTTGTTTTTTTTCTTTCCATGTTTGTCAGTTCTAACCCTGAAGATGACCAACCAGTTCCTGTTTCCAAATGTATCTTTCAGTTTAATTAGATTTGGCATGGGAAGCTTTTAGAGATAGTTGTCATTTTTAGGAAGTTGCATGGGTCAGACAATGCTTTTGCTACTTCTCTCAGGTTAGCATTTAAATGAGTATTAATAGTTTGAAATCTATATTTTAGGCTTGTTCTTCATAGAACTCACATCCCTGCCTAAAAGAAAAGAGGGTTGTTACTTTTCTAGTTGCTTTTAATGTTACCTTAATTTGATTTCCCATTTTTCCCCCTCCAGGACAATGTTTAGCATCTATACACTTAAAAATGGGAGTTTGAGGGTGGTTTACACAACTCCGCTCTGTTAAGCAGAGATGCTCATTATGCTCTATCCACAAAATTGTTCTATTTTTTTCAACTTACTGCAGCAGAGATGCTAAAAATAAACTATTTAGAGAATAATATTTTGTTATGAAGAATATGGATGTCTCTAATGGTATCCTGTCCCCTAATTGCGTTGCTGGAAGGCCTGACAAGTGGGTGCATTCATACATTTATAGTTGACAACTGCATTCAACTTCCTGCTGAATAAGTTTGCAGCATGTGAGACACTCATGGAATGAATTCTCTTCCAACTTCTTGCCAAAAAAGAGCTCCTATGCAAAGGAGTCCCCAGGTTGTGTCTTCTTGAGGGGGAAAAAAAAACGCAGCAAGCCACTTCCTTCCAATGCTGGCATCAAGTGCCATGAGCAGAGCCCTGTGCCTGTAGTCTGGGGAATAGACTTGCCGTTTCCCTAGCCTTTGGTGCTGCCTGCAAAGGGCATAGATTGATCCCTGGCACAGGCAAAGTGGGGGCCTGCAAAGAGCCCCTGAGCCCACAACCCGCCACGGAGCGGGGTGGAACCGCAGTTGGTATAGATCCGTGCCTGAGAAATCGGCGACTGTTGTATTATATAATTATTGATGTAGCTGGAAAATGCCACAGGCGAAGTGCAGCTCGCTGTTTGTTATGCTGCATTGTCTCTCTCGTCTGCGTTGGGCCTCTGTGTTTTGCCTCTTCTGTTCCCATTGCATGTTTATTTATACCGTGTGCCTTTAGCTTTCATATTTCTCCTGCGAATCCAAGTTGGAAAAACCAGCTCTAGTTTTTGTTCAGGAGAAGGAGGGGTGGACTGTGAAGGAAATCAATTCCTCTAGACACTCCTGGCGGCCCTAAGCTGAATACAAAAACCAGGGAGAAGGCGTGAGCAGGGAAGAGAGGCTGGAGAAGCAGAAGGCCCTTTTTATCTCAGCAAGGCCCACAGGGACTGCCAATCTTTTGATAAAAATGTAGACTTTAGAAGCAGCCATAATGTACAGCCTCATCTATCATGTGGTTGGGACAAATGGGCTTGGACCTAATTTGCAGTAGTAATTAACTGAAGTCCAGCCAAATCCTCTCAAAGTCCTTTAGGTTCGTATGCACTTGTTTCCTATGGGTGCCCAGGAAGGGGTGAGGACAGGCAGTCACAGGCTTCAGCAGATGGGGCAGGAGAACACTCTCCAACAGCCCAGGAGTGAGGAGAGCTGGGAGATACTGCATCAGCCCCTGAGAGGTGTCTTGTGCTGAGCTTTGCTAATGAACTTCCCTTGATGAAACCACAAAGAGACAGGTTGAAAGATGGGTCTAAGGTGTCCTGGCAAAGGTGGAAATAGGAAAGTAGAGACTAAAAGAAGTTGGCAGAGCTGGGAAACCCTCAGCTGGGGGGATACCAGACAAGAAGAGGGGGGCAGCAGCAGAGCTGGTGTGAGGAGTCTGCAGCTGGAGTAACCTGTGTATATGGGCACAGAGGTATTTTGTGTGGAAGGTTGCTGGGGCAGCAGTGAAGGGTCAGATTTTTTGAGGCAGACAGGAGGTATCTGAAGGTAAAGCCCATGGTGTACCACAGTGTGTGAGACCCTCACAGCATGACCCCCTCTATTCCTGGTGCTAACACATGCCA
Organism: Peucedramus taeniatus; assembly: GCA_013400575.1. Taxonomy (NCBI): domain Eukaryota; kingdom Metazoa; phylum Chordata; class Aves; order Passeriformes; family Fringillidae; genus Peucedramus; species Peucedramus taeniatus. The sequence goes on along the minus strand of WBNO01022936.1, from coordinate 321,503 downwards.
GTTCTCACTCACTTCCACTGGAGCAGAGTTATTAGCCGAAATGTAAAGATAAAAGATTATAATGTGCAGGATTAAATAACTGCACAGACTCCAGGCATCTGCAGGGCAGTTCTGTCCTAGTCAAGAGAAGACAGACTGGCTGAGGATGTTAGGATAACAGGGCTTTTTCATTAGGAAAGCCTGATTCATTTCCAGCATGTGCAATGAGTTACCAGTGTGTGAGTATGGGACTGCCCTCTCCTGGAGGAAATATGCTCTGCTCTCCTCTATGTTTTTCACCATTCATGACAAATTTTATAGTTTTTTGATATAGATAAGGTATAGATTTAGTCAGTAGTCTCTTTTGTATTATGCAGGAGTGCTCTTGACCCTCTGCACCATATGCCATGATTGTTGTGTGGCTGATAGCTGTGGGATGGCAGCTACAGATAGTAGTATTTGAGCTCTACCTCAAAATGCCTGAACTCTGGGAACAGGCCAGTGCTGGGATAGGAAGTCTACCTGCTGTGAATACAACTGTTTAGGGTCAGCTTCTTGATATTTCATGGGTCTTGGCTTCAGCAGTGACTCCTGGCTGCCCAGTAGCAAAATGTAAGCATCCTGCAGGCTGTACTGGGGCTCAGTGAAAACTCTGTTTAGCTCAAAATCAGAAGGCTGGTGTAAAGGTGGGCCTTTACACAGAGGTGGTTGCTAAAGAAAAGCAGAGGGATGGGGCCATTCCTGGAAATGTTAAAAAAATGCCGAGATGTGGCACTTAGGGACAAGGCTTAGTGGTGGACCTGCATCAGGCAAACAGTTGGACTTGATGATCTTAGAGGGCTTTTTCAACCTCAATGACTCTATGACTTTATAACATTCATGCTCTACAGGTGCAGTTGCTGAAGCTGCCTGGGTCTATGGGTTTCTCTAACACCACTCTGCCTCCAAAGGCAATACAGCTTTTGCATTGGGAAAATGGTCAGGCCACAGCCAGAAATCCCTCTTTGGCACCAGTGGGTGCTCTCTGAGCACGGGGAAGAACTTAGTTTATTCCCCAACCTGCAGCCACCATTGGGGTGATATTTTAAAATAGTGTTTTTATGGCTGTTCAGGGAGGGCCTTTCTCTACTTAGCACTGCAGTGCTGCTCCAGCTCCAGGATAAAACATGGTGCCACCCCACACCTCGGAGCAGCCATGCTGCTGTAGGGAGGCAGCAAGTAATCAGCAGAGATTCACTGAGGGCTGTGATGTTGTAAAATAGTCTCTCGGCACAAGATACAGGGAGGCGCTTACCGAGGCGACAGGGAAACTATACATTTCTTTCTTCCAATCCATTAATCAAAGCGCCTGCAGTTCCCATTCCGGTGAGGCAGGTGAGACTCTAATAAATATTGAGCAGCAAAACTTGATCTGTATCCAGGCTCTCCGAGCATTTTCATAAATAGAAAGTTGCAAAACAATAAAATAAACCCGTCTGCTTCCCAGCCGCCTCTCTGTGAGCACTTATTGTGGCTTCAGGGCCATGCGGCTGGCAAGGCTGGCCCAGTCCTGGCTGGGGATGAGGGACAGGGTAGCTGAGGCTGGCCCTCTGGAAGGAGGGAGGTTTACCTCCTGCCTCTGCCATCCACGGATCATGTGCGACCTGCAGCTGGATTATTCCCTGATGCTGCAGCTGTGGCAAGCTGTTTTCTCAACGTCCCCTTTGTACCGGCTTGATCTTATTACTGGTGATGGCCTTAGAGTCGATACAGCGTTGGTTTGACATCTCAACAGAAAGAAGGCAGAGGAGGTCCCTTGCCAGGCCTGATGCTGCAGTCCTTGTTTGCTGAATAGCTCCATTGATTTATGCAGGACTATTCAGATAAAGAAGCATTCTGTGTTATATTGCTTTTATTTCAGGTAACTCTTTCAGCTAACGTAACTTTCATTTTTTCTTCTCAGCTGTTTCTTAGCCTGTTTTCATACAGAAACATAGCTTCTATGAGCATAGTGTCTGGCTGTCTTTCAAACTCCTGTAATTACTGAATATCTTGACTGATTTCCGTTAAATTGAAATCTTAAAGACATTTACTCCTTTAGTTTTCAGGAAAACAGGAGGAAAGTGACCTTATTAGCTCTGCAGTTGCATAAGCTCAGCTGTATGCTTGGACAACAGAGACTCTATCCAGAAGAAGTGTTAGCAATGTGGAAGTAGTAGGAAAAGCCTCACTCAGACTTTTTTCCCCCTCAAAAAAATTCCTAAAAACAAAAACAAGTTACCCTACCCAGGGAAAAAAAAAATACCCTAAATAATACACGCAACACTTACCACCCCTCTGAAAAACAGACGTTTCTAATTCCAATGCTTATAGAAGAATTTCCTAGGACTGTTGGACTGCAGTTTTCTTCATGACAAGATACTGTTTACCTCATTGGGCTAATGATCCACAAGACCCTGTGATGTCTGTTGCGTTTTTGACCTCACCATTCAGAGAAAAGGGAAGAAAGTCTTGTAATGTCTCTGTCCAAATGTATATTGATTTGTATTGGGAAGGTTGGGAGCAATGGGGAGGAGAATGCTCCCTTGAAAATCCACCTATGTTTCTGAAACCTTAGGATTTGATGTCTTACTATTATCCCACTCTGCCAATAAATAGCCAAGCAATATGCAAGGTCTTCTTAAGGCAGGGGAGGTGGAGCTCAAATATTACAGGCAGATGATGATGCTGGAACTGCTTGTGCTGCATATTTACCATATTTTTTTTTTTTCCATTATTTTATTCTTTTTCCCAAATAGTGCAGGGTGATGCTTGGTCAGCTTTTTTATAAAGTGCTTTGAAATCCCAGGATCCCAGGTGTTCTAGGAATCCAAAATAGTATTGTTGTTACTGGTGCTCTATTAATAGCAATAGTGGATATAGTGTTTTCTGTTCCTTTTTAAAAAACCATCAATCCTTTTTTTTCATTTTTTTTGGAGCAGAGTCAATGTAACAGGTGGGGTTTGTGCTCTCCTGAATTGGTTCAAACTTTTTTTTCTATGTTGCTTGCTTTTAGTGCAGGCATGTGATTGGGGAGATACAAGGTAGGAGGCTTTGGGAAATTTTTGTCATCCTGCAATGTTGTTTTCAGTGAGACTAGAAGCAACAGTTTTGGAAATCTCTGAGAAAATCCTAGCCTTGTAGGCTCATTAACACGTAGACAACTAGCACTAACTCAGGTAATTAAAGACTTGTTTTGACAACTTCATGAAAGTTTCTAGATTTTTTTCTTGAACTGTTTGAGGTTCATCTATATTAATATAGTACTTTGACCCCTGGTAACTGAGTTTGAGATCCAAAAAGATTTATGTGACTAATTTGTTCAGGCCTCTAGACTGTCACTGGTGTCAGTGGAATTAAGTGCCTGCCAGCATTCATGTCCCTGGTTCGTGCCTTCCTGTTCTGTAGAGGGTTTGGTGTGAAGGAGGATAAATGCATGTGGTAAATCTGGGACCTGGGTTGAATGGGACTTGGTTCTCTCTGCTTTTACATGTGTGAGAGAAGAAGCCAGCCCCCAGTGTTTGCTGAAGAGCCACAGTCCCATTTGCTTTTGGGTAGCTTACAGCAATGCACACAATTGAGGATTTTCCCTGGCTTTCCCTAGCACAGGCAACATTTTCATACACTGTGCATTTGTAATAAGCGTGTGTTGTTTGTTTAAGAACTTAAAGCCTATGCCAAATTTCTCTTTCCTTGGCTTTAAATGTGTGGCCCAAGGGTAGTTTTATCCCAGCTATCCATAAATAGGAGCATGTTTGTGTTCCCAGTGACCAAAGTTTTGAACTAGAGCTGAGCTGCATCTTCAGCTCCTGCTATGTCACATGAGGTACAGCCAGAGGTAGGGATGCCCAGGTGTTTTAAGCCATTTCCCATGTGCTTGCATTTTGCTGTGTCAAGAACTGGACTGTGATTAGAGTAATCACAGCGTCTCTAAAGCAAATTGCTGCCATTTTGGCCAATAGTCTTGCCCCAGGAGTCATGTAAGGGAGAAGACCAGCAGAGAATTTTGCTGTGGGTACTTAGCAAGTAAAAAAATACTCAGTCAGTAGAAGAAAGGCTTTAATGGTCTTCCTTGCTTTAGCCTGTCTCAGAGAGATGTTTCTTCCTGGCATGAAATAGAAAGCAATGCTGCACCTAGAAACTTCAGCAGTCTTGAGAGCTGGAGCTTGATTACCCGCTGTGGAGTCTGTCTGTCTTGGGATTCCCTGCCTGGGATGTTCCCGAGAGTCCTTTTTCACAGCCAAGTGATCGAAGAAAGAGTCAGAGCTGCTTGGCTTTTGCTCCCAAGGTTATTATTTCTTATCTATAACATGTTCTCTCTGACCAGCCGCGATGCGTTCAGCAGGTCAGTCCAAGGCACACTGCCTGCCCTCAGGGCTGTGTTGTCTTTTTATACTATAAACTACGTAGACATTATTTACAGTTAATTCCCAATACCTATCACCTATGTTAGACAGTGAGTTTCTGCTCTAAACCAATCCAAAAATGCCAACATCACCAAGAAAATGGAGACGATGAAGAAGAAGGAAGGAGGGCAGTACACACCCAGATTCCTCCATCTTTACCCCCCTGTACACTTCTTGACCCCCCTGTATATTTATCATATAAATCTTAACATTCTATTTCTCTACTCAATGATAAGCTACTCATTTTATTCTACTTTCCCTGGTTTGTAACTCTTCACATAAAGTTGGTAATTTTTTCCATGGCTCAAGATTGAGGGCAGAAGGGTCTTGGGCTCTGTGCCAACCTCTTCAAGCCCCCTGTGCAGGTCTCAGCCCATCCAAAGCCACCAGAGAGGTGTCCTGGTTTCCCACATGCCTGGACGGGGCAACCCAAAGCTCTCCCACAGTCAGCATAAGCTGTGGATTGCTCTCTGCAGGGGGAATGAGGGCAGTATCCCCTCTGGTGTTGCACTTCAGAGGACTTGTGACATCAAGCTTTCCTTCTAGAAGATGGAGGAGCAATCTCAGCTGTGTTCCCAGCTCCGCTTCCCTCAGCACTCCAGGTTTCCCTCGGTGGTGTCCCGTCCAAGTATTGACCAGGGTGGACGTTGCTTATCTTGGAAAATCAATGGGATGACAGGCCAAGGTATTGCAGTAAGAAGACAAGCAAGGAGATATGTATCTACCTCTGACTTTTTTCCACCTCAATAAATATGTTCCCCTGATCCAGTGGCATTGTAACAATAGGCAGTAATTATTGTGGCTGCATCCATCTCCTTTGATTTAATCAGACAGATATTATATGTTAAGTATCAATTGATTATTAAAAGTATATTTGCTGATGCTTCCAAATCCACGTAATGATGCATAAACAGTTATTTACTGCACAGCTATTAGAACTCAGCAACTTGACTTGCTTTTTACAATCAGTATTTATTTAACATGCAATGACCATCCGGTCCCATTAAAACCGAATGTGTTAACTGTGTTTTGGGCATTTAATTTTAAGGCTTTTCTTACTATAATATCAAGTGATTACAAAAAGCCATTGTCTTAGCAGACATTTGAAGCTATGCAAACATATTTCACAAGAGTCACATTTTGATAACCATGACGTTATTCTGGGTCAGCATTGACAAGCTATTATGGTGCCTCTAGTAAAGTAATAGTAAAGTAGAACCTTTTTGGTAATGTGTTTGAGTTTTAAAATCCCTGTATGACCTTGTGTTCTCTGAGAGGTTGAACACTCTAACTGAAGTCCAAATTGCTTGGTATGTTTGATATTGAGGGTTCCTTAACCAAGCAGAGCCCAGCTTTCCTATGTGGACAAAGCAGATCTGCTCTTTATGACAGGTCTCAGGATGTTTAATGCCATAGGTAGATTATTAAGATGGGCAATATTTTTTGACATCCCATTAGCCTGAGGAAAAACTGGACTACTTTAAGAAAACAGGGAGGAGTTCACAATCAAAGTGTCTTTTCTTGTCTTCCTCCCTTCCTTTCTCATTGCAGGCTCAGGAGCTCCAGCAAATATCCTCTCAGTAGTTCCCTTGCTGTTGTGATAGCTGCTGGGGCAGAAGGCCCTATAGAGGTTGAGAATTTATCTGTAATACTGTCATTTAATTATGAGTTTAACAAAATGTGGTGGTGATTTGCTATGCATAGGTGTTGTGTTTTGCAGCTGTGATGGTTGGTGATCATGGCTGGCTGTGAAGCAACTTGGGTATTTCTCTGTTCAGCTCCTGGAGGTCCTCTCCCTCAGCTTTCTTTTCTACTGGCTTGGAGCAACTCAGGATGTGTTTACTTTTCTTGCCAGAAGATGTTTGAAGGCTCAATGGTAGGGCATGTGTTCCATCTGCCTGCCCTTTCTAGAATCTGTAGATCTTCCTTGCAATTCCCTTATGCTTCAAAGCAAATAAATAAATATTTGCAGAGTTATTAAAGATTGATTGAAAACACCATATATTTAAACCATCTTGTGAAAAAAATAGATGTCTGAATATTTATTATTTACATGTTAGGCATCCTCTACATATTTATTTATTCCTCCTTAATCCAATCCATGTTTTATAAATATTGCAAAAGACCCATCAATAATAGAACAGGTTTCCATTAATCCAGAGGAATAATTAGAAAACATTTAGAATAATATTGCTTTGTACAAATATTGCATGAGCCTGTGAAGAGAGAAGTTTGGAACAGCCACTGTTGCTGTCACGTAGCTGGGGTATATGCCAGCATGCCTGTCAGGTGGGGGCTGGCAAGCACCTTGGCTTCCTGCTGTGGACTACTCTACCTCCTCTGATCACTCATGCCTTGCAAAGAGGTCCTTGGAATTACAAGCCTGCTTTTCTAGGGAGAGACTGCAGTATTTAATCTTTCTCTTGTGAAGCAAGACAGTCTCTGACTTGCAATCACTCTGGGACTGCCCTCAGCACGGCAGGGGCAGGGCAGTTTATGCAATTTCTCTTGCAGGTTTCCCAAAGCTCCTGCCCCTTGTGACAGGATCTACTGCTCAGTGTTAAATTTTGCCCAGGCACATGTAATCATCTTTACCAATACAATATTGTGAGCAGGTGATCAATTATTGTTTCCAAAAATGATAACAAGCTTCTAGTTGTACTAATATTCAAGATCTTGAGGAACCATCACCCCATAGCTGCTCATTCCTTTTTTCCCCTACCATTGCCTCAGTTCAGAGATTTTTGGTTTCGGATACTGTGCTTGGAATCATACTTATTTAAATATTTTTTTAAATTAAAAAAAAAGTTATAGTTTGCTTTGTTCCTTCCCTAGTCCTTTTAAAACTATACTCACAAGGCAAAATTAGTAGTCTTATTCCCTATGCTGTACTCATTAAAGCTTTGACCTTCTAAATGCTAAACTTTGACTGGAGGGGACTCTTCTGGCTTCTTCACTGTCCTGTAGCATGCAGTCTTTAATGTCAGGAGTGCAGAAATATTTTAATTCAAGTCTCATCTAGTACAACTGCATGCCACTTTGAAAGGAGATTTTAGGTATGTGAAAGATGCTCGCACCTCCACTTTGAGATCATACACATAGTTGATGAGAGAACCTAATCCTTAGAGCAAATCAAGCTATGAAGCAAATGAGTTTTGTGGGAGCTGTTAATTGATTATTACAGCCATGATGGTTTGGTTTCTTAAGCGATCTAACCTGTGTTTGGCTAGATTTAAGCAACCACTCATGGAACGACTGATAGGCAGTATGGCTGTAAGATCGTGAAGGGCAGGACAGTATCACTCTGCTTGTGCCTCAGCATTGCTCAAGATCACCTCAGCTATTTTGGGAGCAGGATCACCGTGTGGGAAGATGTCCTGTCAGATTACTTGGCTGCCTGGAGAAGCAGAGCACAGTAGCTTGATCAGCAATGCTGTACTACTGTGTCTACGCTTTTTCTAGGACCTAAGTTAAATCATTCTGCATGGCACAGAAATCTTTGCTGTCCAGAGCCTAGGGCCAAACAGCTCTTGCCTTTAGACAATGCAGACTATAAATCTTAATGAACCTAGTTTGAGCTCCAGCCCTTATAAGAAATGTGACTTAGCATTATATTCCTTAGCCTAGAGCAGACAAATAGCAGACTGCTTTGAAACTTTCATTGGTACTGTGCGGGGTGTAATTTGATTGTTGTTTGGCAGGGGGCAAAGGGTTGTTTGATTCACTGTTGGTTTGGGGGGTTTTTTTGACTTAGTTGACTGATGCAAATGAAGACAGACTCACAGATAAAGGCTGAAGGAATTGACTGTAATGTTTGGCTAGCATATGCAGCCAGCCTGTCTTCTGCCTGAGGAAACTGAGAGATAGGGAGCATATAGACTTTATATAAAACCCTAACAGGAATAGGATTTAGGAACTTCTTATTCCCAAGGCACTCTTAAGCTCATTATTTCACCTCTCTGTTACCCCCACAGTATTTTTTTTCCAACCTTCTTGTTGTTTGCAGCCTTGAAAAGAACACCAAATCAAAATTTCAGTCATTATTTGCTATGTGTTATCTCACAATCCCTGTTGAAGCCAGGCCTGGGCTATTTTAGGCATTCCAGCTAAACAAAGGAGGAGCTAAGGTGTAGTTATTTGGCTGATATCGCATGTGATGTCTCCAGCAGAACTAAGAGCCAAACCTCAGCTTCTCCTAAGTATCTCCTGAGCTGCCAGGCAGAACTCCATCTCCCCTTGTTGTTTCATTCCAGTTTTAGTAGACTGACAACACTAAATGTCTGCCTCCCTCCCTTCCTCCAAAACGTGTCTGCCCAAATAAATATGAGAAGAATTGAGTGTACACATTTGCCCAAGCTTTCATATCCCTGTCTTCCATTTACCAATTACAATTTGAGCTGATTATGCCTGGTTGGCTTGGGAATATCATCCAGCTGTCTTGTGTTTTTACGTCATCTTGCCTGGTAAGGTGCAGTCCCAGTTGGCCAGCACCTGGTCTTTGTTATGGTTTTTCCTGAGCATTTGGCTCAGGAATCTCAGAAGAGATTGCTGAAAAGGGAGCCATTAACCGGATTAAAGGAGAATCCCAAAGAGTCAGAAGGTTTGCAAGATAAGCTTAAAAACAATGAGGAACTTTTCTGACAGGAATGATAGGAAGTTTTGAGCTTGTACACAGGAGTACGTTAGGATTTAGCCTGGCTTAAGTGGGATGGAAGATAAACTATGCTTGCAGCAGCAGATGAGCAGAGTTTGGAATACAGAATGGGAGAGTTTGATCTGAAGCTGGTGATGGGAAATGTATTAAGCATATAAAACAGCAATGGACAAATGAGGACAGCCTCTATAGAAGGACCGTAGAGAGATGGAATGAGAAAATATGTGACTTCCTCCTGGGATAAAAAGCCAAAATACAATTGCCAGTTTGGAAATAGTAAAAACTGAGGATCAGTTTCATAGTTCTACAGGGTGCTTAGTGCTCTAATAAAACACTCAGAAAAGCTTTTGCACTGAATGTCATCATTCTTATGGATAGCAGGAGGACTACTCCATTAGGGTGAGGACATGGCTGAACAGTGTAGTCTCTTACTGAGCTAAAAGCCCTTGGGTGCCATTCTCAAACTGGCACAGCAAGAATAGGAAGAGCAGCAGAGCAGGCTGTCTTATTCCAGGAAATGTCAATCCATCAGCCAGGGCATGTGAAACTGTACTGACTATGGATACTTTTAGAACACCTATCCCCATCTTTTAAGCCTAGTCCCACACAAACCTCTCCATCTTTCCTATTCTCTCCTCTTGCCATGTTGCAACAGGCTCCTTTCTAGCACCCAGTGATGTTTGTGTTTCAGCCCATCCTGTGAGATGATTGAGTTGGGTGTATCATGAGAAGTGGCGAATGACAGCAGGGCAGCAGTGGAAGGATAAGAAAGGAGGTATTTTTTAAATTTAATATTTATAGGAATGGCTTGCAGCTGTCTAATGTCTTTCCATGAGCTCTGCATATGGAGAAAATAGTAATTTTGCCAGTAGGAATGTGATAATTAAAAAATAAATTTTTCCCCTTTCTGTATCAAATCTGTCTTCAAAAGAAGGGAGGGCATATCAGTTAAAGAGGGCCCCTGTGACCTCCCTAGCATGCTGCAGGGACAAGCAATAAAGTTGGAGAAACTCGGCACAGAAAATGCATCCCAGTGTGAAGCAGAGGAGAGACTGTGGGCAGAGGTACATTGGCATTAGAAGCTGGATAGAACACTTATTGGCATATTCAGTGTGTTGGCTTTTTTGGCAGACGACTGAGCTTGGATTAATAAAATGTTCAGATAAAAATCAGGGTTTTATTAAAGTGTGCTCACACAGTGGCAGCGCCCGGCTGGGCTCCTGGAACGTGAGCTGGAAGCCTGCCAGCTGAGTGCTGGAATGCCTGCTTATCATACCTGATAAGGAGGCCCTGCTGTGCCAGAGTGCAAAAGGGAGCATGAGTGGGCAAGAGGAGGGGAAGCTGGCATCAGTCTGCCTGCTTCTTGCCCCAAGCCTTGTTCTAGCACGCTGGCCATAAGGGTTTTCCCCCTATATAAATACAGTGCACGATGGAGGAAAAGCACACAGAGGCTTCCTGGAGAGCAAACAAGGCCAATTGCTCAGGCACCAGCTCCCCTCTCCTTCCTCCGCTCCCCCTGCTCACCATTCCACAGCCTGCTCCCTGCCGTATTTGAAACAAGACTGGGTCTTTACTTTCTCTCTTCTGTGCTGGTTCACTCAGTTTCAGATCTCAAAGCTAATTAAAAGGGGCATGGACTGAGCTTACATTTTTTCTTCAGGAGAGAGCTGTTGGCAGAGTTTCTGAGCTGCCAGAAATGGGGACTGTGAACAGAAAGTTGATACCAACTAGGGAGTGAGAAGCCAAAAACTACTCTAGCTCCTCTGAGCAGGGAAATGAATAAAGCACAACTCTCAAGTCCTTCAACAGATAACGCACAGGCCTGCAAGAGCAGTGTGTGTCACAGTCTTCTTTACATACTTAGATTTTCATTGCACTGAACTCTCTCAGCCTGTTCCTACTGTTTTGTATTCAGAGAATGTGCATGTGAATCTTGTCTTCTCCACCATATTGCACTCTCTCGTACCCTATGTGTGAAAATGTGACAAAATCAGCTTTCTCAGAATATCAGGCTCCTCCAATTTCCCAACAAAAATGGCTCTCAATCCAATGTTGGAGAATAGCTGAATAAAGGAAATATTCAGCTTGCTGTATTACCGACTTAGCTCAGTAGATTGCATTTGTCCAGTCTTGTGACTTGTCAGGTCAGTTGCTAAGCGGTGACACTTTAATTTTCAGGCAAGGGAGGAGAAAGCTACTGTTGGGTTAATTCATGCATTCAGGAAAATTGTAGATGATAGACGTGATATCGGCATGAGCGTGCTACTCTGCAATAATATTTCTGGCCGGCTTCCAGCACTTATTCTAAATGTGCTGTAGAGAAGTACAATAGCCTTCAGACATCTTACTTAGACCATTCTCCTTGGTGTAGCTTTTTCCATTTTTAAGAAGACAGTGCTGTTCATCCTTTGTTTGTCTTTAAACTTGAGGCCTGTTGTGTCCCTCTTTTTAAGGAACTTAAACTAATATGCTTAGACTTAGTATGAATTAAAAGAGCTGCCACCACTTTGTTGAATGCATCCAGCATGGCATAATTTCTACCTGGCACTAATTAACATTTCCCAACTAGATCCCCATCTGAGTACCACATCTTGTGAGTCACCTGCACTGGATTATCTTCTTCTTATTCTCTGATTCAAGAACCCCATCTCGGGGTAGAGCATGGGAAAGACATTGGGAAGCAGCAGAAGCTTTGCCTCATCACAGAAACTGCTTTTATGCTCGTTTCTGCACTTCAGTGAGGGCTGCACCCTCTGGCATAAATGATGCTGGCATTGTTCTCCTTCCTCTTATTCAGCACCATTGTAAAATTCCAGGTGAATTGCTGGATTTTCCTACTCCATCCTCTAGGATTCATGTTGTGTGTGTGTGTGCAAGCAGGGGGAGAGTTCTTAACATGCTTGGGATTACCGTGTATCCACACCACTGCTCAAAGACTCTCCTCAAAGCTGGGCAACTTTCCAGCACCTCATCTGCCTGCTGCATCACTGCACCTCACCCCTTACCTCCCACTTTCTCTCCTCACTGCCCACGCCCTAAATGCGTTTATGCTGACGGGCACATCTTTCCTCATCCACAGACAGGAGATGTGATTAGAGGGAATCTAATTTGTTTGGAGTGCTCTGGCGACGGAAGGAAATTATTCTGCAGCAATATTTGCAAATGCATTCATCATGGAGTCCCTGGCAATCCGTCACCGCAAGCTGATGACTTCGTGATCTTCATGAAGGTCTGATTAAAAGTGCGTTCTAATGATCAGCCAAACTTCCCATCCTGCTCTTTCTCTTGTGCAGCAAGACAATAATAAGGAATGAGGATGGAGGCCACTTGTCTACTATATATCCTTTCTTTCCCCTGAGTCCAGTCTCAGACCTGGTCTGATGACATTGAACTGCTACTACAGTCTGAGGTCCCTCAGTTTTCTGGTTTTCTCCACGTTCAACAGCTTTGTAAAGAATTGGCTTCTATTGTGCTCATTATATTTGAGTCTTCCACCTTGCCCAGGGTGAGGAGTGGTTTTGCATAAGCCGTGGAGCTCTGTCTGCACCAGAAGTTCAATTTTAGATACCTTCTCAACTTGACTGTCCTGCAAAATAATGTTTATAGATCTTCCCAACACCAGAGCTCTGTCCCAAACAAGAAATGCAAGGGGTGGGGGCAGGGCAGGGGAACAGGATTTATTGAAAAGGAGCAACTATTTAGGTGGGGCTTGAGTGGTTTAACAGGCCTTCCCTGGCAGCACTATCCTGAATATTGTGTGGCATCAGGGCTTCTCTCTTATCCTGTAATCTTCCCCACCAGCCACAGACGTCCTTAGCCAGCTGCATTTTGGATGAGACTTACACAAGAAGAGAAGTCGGGATGTATCAAAAGCAGAGCCTCAAGGCTAGCCCCAGGACAGCAAGGAGAAGAAGGTGATTACGTGAATTGTATGCCAGGCATGCAAGACTTGACAGAGTCATCTCATGTCTGCAAGGGTTGAGGGCATGCCTGGTAGAACCCACCTTCACACCCAACACTGAGAGTATGTACATCTTGTTTTATGCTGTCTGTGGCGTTTGTTTCATTTTGACTGAACTAAATAGGCCTCTTTATGAGGAGAAGTCATGAAAATGGCAGGCCAAAAAAAGCAGATAAGAAAACCAGGCTAGTGTAGAGCTAAACAACTGTTAAGTGTGCTTGCTGTGACCTGAGCAGCATACATGAACATGTGTAAGCCTGGGCTGTCTATGGCTTGACAAAATTTGGTATCTTGTTCCCTCTCAGCCTTGTGATTTTGATCCTGTGGGTGCATAACAGATGCTCTACAGTAGCTTTGTGTAATAATCTCTCTATCAAGCCCACACTTTGATGGGAAGGTATCCATTCCTAGGTGTTGCAATAGGTCCCATGCAGCACTGGGGCTATACCTATACCCCTTTTGGCTTCAGTCCAGATAATTGTGTCAGAGCCCCTGTCCTTCTCTTTCTCTGATAGCTGCTGCTTCAGGATAGCTGAACTGGTTCATTAGACATGTACCAAAATTACCTGTAATGGTGTGCCCTTCCCCAGATTTGCAAAGCACAGCTTTACACCATTTTGTGATGTGCTTCCCTTTTCCTCTTGTATATACCCTCTGGCTGGGGGAGGTTTGGGTGACATTTGCTTACTCCACACTCTTCTGCCATGACTTGGCACTGTGATTTTCTCCATCCATCTGGCTCATGATGGTGACTCAGACTCTATTGTACTGATCCCTGCTAGTGTGCAGTTAGTACAGCTGTGCACTGATGGGTTCTGCCACCAGATTAATCCAGAGTCATCCTGACAGGCCCTTCTCACTGCTGCATCTTGCACAGACCCTGCAAAGTTTTCTTCAAAGGCTGATACCTCTGCTTCACTGCTGCACACAGCTAAACCAGTTCAGTTTGGTTTAGTCTAACCCCTGAATATTAGTCTCTACTAAAAGATTACCTTACTATGGGTTTCCTTCTTTCTTCAAGGTCCTAAGAAGAAAACTGCAGCCCACCATAGGAAGAAGCATGGATGGCATCCTACTGAGACAGCTTTTGCCCCTCTGCTGGGAGGTGGGGAGGTCACTCAGAGAGGACACATTTTTTATGCTTGTGCTGAGGACTTTTGCCCCATCTGGGTTTCCTTGTCTCTTCAGCAGAATAATGCATCTGTGGTGCCCCTATTTGGTCAGACTGCTACACATACACGTGTACTTAGGGTCTGGCTAGCTCAGAGGTCCCAGCGCTGGGGAGCTGTTGAGTATAAATATGAGTAAAAGCACTTTGCCTGGTTGTTATGACCTGGGGTAATAGAGTTTATCAGCATTGTGTAAACCTCGTGGGGGAGTGATGATCTATGTATTCTTTAACAGCGAGGTGTTTGTATGTGTGCAGGCACATGAAATAACTGTGAAGACCCATGGATTGTTAGTGACCCAATGGGCCCTAGAGAACATGGATTCTGTGCAACAACAGCACATAACCCTGAACTGGGGAGTGCTTTCCTTTATGACTCTGGCACAGTTTCTGTTCGCATCTAGCCTTGAAAAAAATTTTGACTCCTCTTGAAGTGAGAATGTGTGAGGTTGGGAGATGGCTCTGAAGCACAAAGGAGGGAGGCAGGAGGAAGACCAAATAAGGAGAGTTCTTCACGTGTCTTGAGTGCATGGGGAAGCAGTCAGCAGGCTGTGTCACTGCATCAGAACTGAGTTTAAAATTTGTCTGAAGTGTTTCAGCTCTGACTCCTACCACTTCTACCTTTAAAAACATAGTGCTTGTCAAGAGCAGTTGTTTTCCCAAGATATTACTGCAACTCAATGTCTAACCCACCTTTTGTTCAAAATGCCCCAGCCCTTCTTTCTGTCTCATCTGGGCAGTTGAGTGAGGGGTTTTTTGTTTTGTTTTGGTGGGGTTTTTTTTGTTTGTTTGGTGGGTTTTTTTTGCTTGTTTGTTTGCTTTTTTTTTTAACATGTGGAGTAGACTCCAAACAGCTTGATTCCTCAGCTTGTGGGGAAGGTGCTAGGACTGACTTCCTGCTCTCTCACCTTGCTTAGTGTACAAAATAGCTCACGCTGACATTAGCAAGAGTTACATTCTCCTCTTGCTTTGAAGAAAGAGCATAAGGACAGAATGTGGTTTTCTTGTAGCTGGTGTTCTCTGACTTCCGTGTCTCGATTTCCCCACACCCACAGAACTGTGCTTCCTTTAGGCATGAGGGTCTGGACTCTGAATTAGTTTTCATGCACAAGTTTCTCCAGTGGTTAATGGAGCTGTCTCTTACTTCAGCTAGATTCTGTGTTACAGGTTGGAAGATCATGCTGACAGATGGGAAAGAAGATGTAGAGGGAAGTCAATGCTTAACCAGAGAGAGAGGGTTAGGCACTGCACTAAAGCAGGTGGCCAGGAGGTGCTCTAACCTCTCAGTTGGCTTATCTGGCTGTCTGGATGAATAGACATGAGGCTGAAAAAGCAAGTACCTCTACATGTGTGGATCTGCAATGGATGCAGTAGCAGCAGCATTTCCACCAGTAATCTCCTCCATAATATTTACTGGCTTCTCCCTATTGCAGATGTGAGTTCAGCATTGCAGGTGCCACTTTTAATGCTGAAGGCTCTGCTTGTTTTAAAATATAAAAATGGAGGTGCAACCTAAATAGCAATGAGGAAAGCTGCTAAGTTGTTTGGACCATTTAGCAACCTTGAAGTTCTGAGGGATACTCCAATGGGCATTTTCTAATGCTTGATATGTTACATAGGCAGTCTTCTAGCTAAGTTGTTATGCAAGACTTATCCTTAGTAAAGTTTTTCTAGCAGAGGCATTAGTTCTTGATTTGCTGTGGGCTGCCTCCACATGCCTTCCGGGGAAAGAGAGCTAAGGACTGACTAATCAGTTTTTCTCAGTGGAAATGGATAGAGTGCTAT
Organism: Peucedramus taeniatus; assembly: GCA_013400575.1. Lineage (NCBI taxonomy): Eukaryota > Metazoa > Chordata > Aves > Passeriformes > Fringillidae > Peucedramus > Peucedramus taeniatus. The sequence continues at coordinate 305,532 of WBNO01022936.1, read as the reverse complement.
TGAGTGGTGGATCTGCAACCAGGGTTTTGGAAATGTCCTTCAAGAGACAGCACTTCATGAACCAACAGTGAATATAAGAAAAAAACAGACAAGCTTGACCAGGACTGTTCTAGGAAAGGTGTGAAGCCAAAGTGATGAAGTGAGCAATGTGTAGAAGCAGGGAGAAGCCTATGTATCTAAAGTCAAAAATAAATAGTCTAGCAATAATTCTGCAAACCATTTCACACTCACACAATCCCTTGCTGGCAAATATTTCTAGCTACATTACCATCACTGTGTGGATTAAATATAAAGAAGGATTGTGCAGCAGAGTCAACTTTGCTAAGGAGTTTGGAAGTTCTGCGTTTTCCTAAGTCCTGAAGAGAAAATGCAGGCAGAGACACTGATATTGCCACAGGCGTGGCACCAAAGTAAAATGCATTAAGTTGGGCTGTGGATCTTTGCTCTTGACCAAAAAGGGCTTTTACCTCTCCTATGCAAAGTGACACTGGAGCACTGGATTGCTGAACAAAATTTGATAGCCAGGTCCTCAGGTTGAGGTAGGCAGGATAAGGATACACTAAATAAGCAGGGTCTCTCACTGTGCCCTAAAAATTTCATTTATTTACGGAAATATGGTTTTCTAGAGAGCTCTAAGGACTGTCAAAGCCATGTGTGTTTGACTACAAACTCTGGAAGAAGCTTTGTTGTCAGCCACCAACAAAAGGTTGCTGTCCAACTTGTCTGCAGCTACTGACATTCCAGTAATTTTTGCACTGTCCCTGATGTTTGGATGTACACTGTGGCAGAAGTGAAGTGTGCTCAGAGGCAGCGGGTCCCACCCTTATCAGCTGGAGAGAAATTACAGCCTCTCTTGAGATCCTTGACACAAGCTGAAGAGGGGTTTTCCCAGGACCCTTCCTGAAGCCCATGTCTGCCCAATTAACGGCCAAGGAAGAGAAATGAATTTGCATAGATTGAATTTATGTGCAAAAAGTGTTCCTGAAGGGAAAAAGAAACATAGAAAGGTTGAAAATTAACTTTTCTGGGAAGGAGAACAATGTCAGTTCTGTTAGAGGAAAAAAAAAAATAAACAGTTTCCTTGGGGGAATTTGAAACAAACAATTTAAAAATCAATGTTTTGATTAAAAATATTCCATTTCTTTTTCTCAACTTAACAAAAAAAAAAAAAAGAAACAAAATGATAGTTGGAGTGTAAATACCACTGTGTCACGTTTGCTTTTATTCCATTCCAAAAAAATAAAAAATAGGAATATGACACTTTAAAGCAAAACAGAGGAAAAAATTGTCACTTTGAATCTGTTCCAGACTTCAGTGGAAAAGCTGTCAGCTTTTTGATAGAAAACTCTATCTCAAAAGAATTTTCAGCTGAAATTTTGTGACCAAAAATGTTGATTTTTTTCCCAAAGAGTTTCTGGAAAAAAGGAGGCACTGCAGCTTGGGAACTGGGTGCTGTATAGGGACTGGTCTGATGTGCTTTAATATGATATTCTGCTGCAGATGAGCTTTTCTTCCATATGCACAAGAAAAAAAAGATGGAATGCACCATCGTACTCTAAATAAAGTACTGTACATAGGTAGGAATGGGCTGAAGCAAAAGTGAAGAGAGCTAAATGTGCTTTTCCCATGTTAAGGAAAGCTCAGGAGTTGAATTCAAGAGTATGTTTATAGCTCCTGCTAAAAAAACTCTCAAGTTTTCACTTGGAAAGCACTGTTTCCTTGATACTATAATTGCGTGAAGAAGGCTTGCAGAAATGCTCGATTTCAGGTAAGCTGAAGAATTTTGTTTTGATTTGCATTTCACAGAACTGCAGACATGATGGCTGGGAAGGGCCACTGAAGGTCACAAAGTTTGACCTCCTCTTCAAATACAACTGTTCTGCTGATCATGTCAGATTAGGTCACTATGGCTTTATCTGGCTGAGCCTTGACAAGGTTGCAGGTCCTACACTTTGAGTGCCTGCTGCAGACTCTCTGGTACAGAAATTTTTCCATGTATCCAGTCTGAATTTCTGCATTTCAAACAAAAAGTCTGTGTAGCCGCAGCAGAAACTCTCTGTTCATATCAAAGCAAGGGACTTCCACCTCAGTGAAGAAAAGGATTCTCACACTTCCTAAACAAAATGGGTTTTTCCCAATATCTTNTAGAGAGAAAGAAAGGTTTTGACGAGTCCTGACAGTGTGATGATTTTAGGCATAAGTATAATGGTACATGCTGATCAGAAGCTGAAGGCAGACAAATTTGTATTACAGAGGAGGCAGAAGATAAAAAGGATAATACCACAATACCAGCTGGTCTGATTTGGTTTATGGTAGACAATGCTTCAGCTGGAGTCTTTTAGGCAAACCTGTATGCCTTTCTAAGAGATGATGTAATGCAAACAACTTTCTCCACAGAGTGCTGAAACTGCTGAGTGAGTTGCTTTCCCGTCCATGTTATCCTGGAAGTTGTATTAGCCCAAATGACCCCTTCTGGCTTTATATGTATTTCCTGTAGCAATATCAAAAGGCATTAAGTGGTGATGGGGACGCTATAAGCGCATACAGCAGTCCCTGCTCCCAAGGGTCAGCAATTTGGGACTGAATAACAACTAATTTCAGACCTGCTCCTTTCCATCAAGGCCTGTGAAAGAAAATGAGTCTGAGACCAGGATGGAGTTGAGGGGTAAGAGTTGCTGGAGAGTAGGAGGAGAAGGTGTGTCTGAAAGAGTGGTAAAGGCAGGGAGGTACAGTGCTGCATGTGTCCAGGGAATGGGGGAAGGAGACAGGAGGGGACCAAAGAGGGGAGTGGATGGTGATTTCTTGGTGTCCAGAAGGGAAGTGATGTTAATCAAAGCAAACACCAAAGGCAGAACTGTGTTGCCTCTCTGACTTCTTTAGTTTACTTGTGGGGTTTAGGATTTTTTCTCCTGCTTACCTCTCTCCTTTCCCTTTTTCCCTTTTCTCTTCCAGCTTTTATTTTTCTGCCAGCAAGCTCCAAAAGCCCAAGGTGGTTTAATGCCAGCTTAAGTGCCTTTGGTTTGTTGTCTGAAGGCGGGTTTGTGAGGGCAAGGGCTGTTTCCTTTGCTGTGGCTGTTTGCTTCCCATGGACACATTCAGCAGCCTGTGGATCTTTCTCTTCTATTCTGCATAGTTGGTGTGTATCTTTGCCCTTGCAAGATGAGAGAGAAGGAAAAAGAGAACCTGGGAAAGTGGACAAAGAGCAAGTAAGAAAGGAAGAGGGATCAGCAGAAAGACCTGCAGGGATAGGGGTGAGAAGGGTTGTGGGTAATGTGTTGGCTCAATTCAGTAGCATTCAGTTGCATTCACAGCTACCTTGCAGGTGTCTCAGCTGGGATACAGGAGCCAGACCAGACCGTGGAGGAAACAGGATGAAACCCTACCCTGGCACTCGGGAGCTGAAGTTTGCACTTCCTGCTTTTCCACGGGTCTTTTTATTTTATCTTAAAATAATTCCTTAATTCTGCTGTACTTTAATCCTTGCTCTGGCAGTGAGAATGCTAAACTAGAAGGGCATTTCAGGATATGAAGTGCTACAGTATTGCTGTAGGGCTGAGCTTTGTGGATTCTCTTATTTTCAGATATCAACCCTGGTGTCTTTGGAGTGAGATGGCCACCAGCTGGAACTTGAGATCCTGATGGTTTGAGGTGTTAAAAATACTTTCACCAAAAGGCAGGAAACCTGTGAGTCGGAGGTGAGCTATGCCTGGATAAAGCCTCAAAACAAACTTAATGCTTGTGCTACCAAGCAAGGAGAGACAAAGTGATGTGCACTTGGGCTGGATGTGGGCACAGCTATTTTCCTGAGAACCCACTAGTTTTTCAGTAACTCCTGTTACAAAGCTTTTTCTTCCTCCAAAATCCTTTCTGGAGCTGCTTCCAAATCCTGTCTTGCTTCAAAGCCCAGCCTGCTGGACAAGAATCAAGCAGAAGCTTCCCACTTGGCCCATCCTGAACTCAGAATCCATTTCTGAAGTAAACTTTCTGTGGCTTCCTCTTCTCTTTCATGGAAAAGCAAGTGTCAAAGCAGATTAGATGATAAGGATTTTGATATCTGCCATCAGAAAATAGGTCAGAGGTTTCAGAATTACTTCATTTGCAATGAGAGAATTCTGTGTCACCAGAATTAGTCCAAAACATGTTATCAAGCATGAAAGTCAAGTTGGTAATATTGGTTTTTTCTTTCCAGGAACGAAGGACATTATCAACCTATCAGTCCTCTGTTTCTCCTGCCCATTCATTTTCTCTCTCTGTGGTTCAAGCCTGTATTGTATTTTTTCAGCCTTAAGGATTGCAAGTATTCATGGTGAAATTGCACAAGCCATGCTGTTACATTATACAACAAGCACTTAGGCTTCAATTTCAGGGGTATCCAGCCTCCTCTGTTACAGCTTGTATTAGATTTATAAGGTACACCCACTAACATGTGCCCAGCATTACCTAAATTAGACAAACAGGCTGACATATTTCCTCAGGTCATATTGTTTGGCTTTGGCAGGGGTAGAGGATTATTTTTAATTCTCACCCACAAATAAAAGCTGTTATATGGAAGCCAGCATATAATTGTCTTTTAAGACATATGTGTGGGTGCATATGAGGACTTGTACATGTCAGGCATTAAGTGTGTAGGTTGGATGCCCTGCTTGTATGGGCAGGGCTTGTTGGTTGGCAGGAATGGTACAACTCCATCAGAGATGGTCATATCACCAGGAAGTTCAATGGTGGAATTTTAATGATGACTTCAAGGGTGCTACTCAGGGCTAGCTTAGTATTCTCTCTTCACTTTCCACATGATGGCTGAAGTTGGATATTTTTTGCTAAAATAGTGTTTTTCAGTACTGCCCTAACGCTGGAGCTCCTGACTGTGAGACTTTAGAATCTTGGTAATAAAACAATAAACTCCCTCCATACTGGCAAGCTGAAAGCTTTGCCTCTAGTAGAGATATATGATTATTTTTCAAGAAGGGATTTAGAAAGAGTACACTATAACTGCTTCTAAAATGACCTTTCTCACAGTGTCAAGATGCAAGGTAATGCATCTTCTGCTTCTTCCTGGGTCACAGATGAGTCATCTAACTTTAAACATTAGGAGAAAGGCCAGCCTAAAGTCTGTGTCGGCGTATGTAACCAAACTCAACCAGAGCTAAACCATTTACCTTGACTGACAACATCCACTAATGTTAAAAGCTATTGTGTATGCAGTAAAGGACCAGGAGCCCTTCTTTCATCCTTGGGTAAAGATGTGTGTGTTATGTTCCCTATCCAGCATCTTATTTTGCTCCTTGCAAAGCACGAAAAAAAAAAAAAGTGCTTACCAATTTTTTTACTGCAGACAAGGCCTAAGGGACAAAGCATTGTTTGGAAAGGCTGTTCTCTGTAGAAGCCATATCGATTCTTGAGACAGAGGGAAGGGGAAGAGACAAAGCTATTCCCTCTGAGAGTAAAACGACAATTGCCATTGAGAACTTTAGCAAATCTTGTCAGAAGCCTGAATGCAGGGGGTCAATTCATCCCTTTTTTGTCCCCACTGAGCCCTTGTGCATTGCATAAGCTTTCAGCCTAGTCTGCCACATGAGAGAAACCCCTTCCTGGGCTGGGACAATGGGACCTAGCACAGCTGGTACAGAGAGTACTTCACACTGTCAGGAGTGGGAGGTCTGCAGAGAAATTGGAGGGTGCACAAAAATCAGGGAAGGAGAAGGAATGCTGTATCTTCCTCCAGAATGGGTGTAGGATGTGGGAGAGACCCAAAGACAGCACTTTTATTTCCCACTTCCCAAGCACTCCCTTCCCCATGCAGCTGTGAGATCTATTCCCCCATCAGGTAAAGCCAAGCAGCCATTGATTGGCAGCCACATGGAGCAATGAAGGTGGATCAATGTGAATTGGATTTTTTAAACTTTAAATAAAATTTGTATCGGCATGAAGTTAATTAATAGAGAGCTGTCAGAGGGCTCCTTGGCACATCAGTGTATTAGGAGGCAATGATACCCTTTGGGGAGGTGGTGGGAGGAGGCTGGAGGAAAAGGGATTCAGCTAGCAGCAAGCTGAAATTAAAAAAACAGGCCTGTCTTTCTCTCGGTCCTGTTTCAATGTTGTTTTCATCCTTTCTTCCTTCCTTTGAGATTGCTTTGTCTTTACTGATACATCTTCCCATTTTTTGGCCTGTTGATCTTCTTGTTGCTTGCCATCCAAAATCTTTTCCTAACAGAAATGTTGCTCTGTTGACCTCTTGTGTCTGCACAGCTGTTTCTGGGTTTGGTACTTACTCCACTCACACTCTCTTCCGTTTGGGGAAATGATGAGAATCCAGCCAGCAGTGGCAAGGCACGGAAGAGCAAGGCTGCAGAGGTATTGGCTGTGAGGTGCCTTGTGTACCCTTCAGCCCTAGGCTTGCCAGTGTATGTGGTCTGAGGCAAGTCCTGAAAAAGAGCATCTCTGCTCTAGCAGCCTCAGGAGGGAATGGGGCAGGTGATGGGGTATGGATTACCTTTCAAAGAGAAACAGTACATCAGTCTCACAGGCTCCTCTGTAGCCAGCTGGGGGTAGATTTCAGTGTGTACAGGGCATGGGAATAACCCCAGCATCTCCTGACAAAGCTCCATGAGGGCTCGAGGTGTGTGCATGTACAGGCATTTATCATGACCCTCTAAAGGATGCTGCCTTAAAGGGCCTGGTTCTGCTTCACTTTAATTAAAACTTGCCTGAAGAGCACCTTCTCTTTGAGGCAGGTGGTGGCTGGGAGGCCTGGGGTTACAGGGCAGCCTGGCTCCCGTGGGGATAGTTCATTGCATCAGTGATCAATGTCTCTTCGATGCTGCCTCTGACTCTGAGCAGGGGCATGACTGAAAGACAGAGAATGGAAACCAGATGCAGTTTCCATGGCAACACCCAAAAAATGGGAGAGTGGCTGGGGGTGGGGAGAATTGGAAAAAAAAAAAAAAAAGGGCTGAAGAGGAGCCTCATAGAGATTTAGGTTTCACACATCAGTGAATGAGCTTTGACACTGGCTTGCCCAGTGCAGGAGGATGCTGCTTTATTCACTCACTGCCTTTTCCTGCATGAGGAGGAGCATGCAGGAAACTCCCTCAGGGCCTGTTCCAGCTTCAGTACCTTCCTTTAGCCAGCAGAGACAGGACCGGGGTACCAGAGCCCTTCAGCACACTCCCAGTTCAAGGCCTGCACATGCCAGACAGGATGAGCAGGGTGAGACCTCCCAGTTACTCCAGTCCCTGTCTCTTCCTGTGAAGAGTGTGTTAGGAAATGAAGTGGAAGAGACAGCTGGGGGACATTTCAGAGCTGCTGCAAGCCTGGCTGCTTGGTGAGGTGGGCAGATCAGGGCTTAGGGCATATTCCCAGGCACAGGAGAGCTTCCAGCTCCTGTGACAGACCGTGGAGGAGCCGAGGGTAGTACTTCCAGCCTTTCCCAACAGGAGGCACGGGAAAAAAAATGGTATAATGGAGCCAGCTTTGTAAAAGGCTTTCATCTCCTCAGAAATTCTCCTTTCTGTGATTTCCATGCATGCCCACTTATCCCATTATCTGTGTCAGGAGGAAAACAGAATCATCAGCAGTCGTGATTTGTATCTCTTAAGATTTTCTTCTCCGTGCTTAAGTGAAATCCCCTCTTAACCACTTCTTGTCCTTGCCTTCATAGGTTAAAGCATTTCAGTTCATGATTTTTCTTATATTCTTTCCTTACTTTAGAGTTCAATCCTGTTGCTGCCTCTTACAGCTGCTTTTCTTAGGCTCCCAGATATGACCTAACATAGAGTCCAATAATACGGTATACTCAGATCTGGATCAATAAAGCTTTTAGGCGTCTAACTCCTCGCTTTGGTGCTTTACTCCTTCACATCTTCCCCGTGGAGCTGTAAAATTCCCATTTTACAGAGTGGCATACTCAAGTAGGAGTTTGCTGATGCTAGCAGAGGAAACTGTGAAAGAGCTGCAAATATTGTTCAGCAGCTCCTATGTCTGTTTTGAAAACCTTAAACTGTCTCCCCGTGTGTCGTGAGTTACTAATCATAACTGCATAGGGATCTGGCAGGACTTTCCTGTTATCTCATAGGTGTAGCTGTGATCCCTGCCACTGGAGCACACTCCTTCCTGAAGAGGACCTGCCAAAGCCGGTCCTGCTGAGGAGAGTGACGCGTTACATCCAGTGGTTACTTCAAATACAAAATCTATATCACATTGCTCTCACATTTTGGAGGTCTTCAAAGCTGAGTCAAGGTTTACGGCTCAGCCATGGTCTGTAATGGCTGCTGTTGATGATGCCAGATATCTGCTCAAGCACTGGGAGTTTGGGCCTGCTGCCTGCTCTGGCTCTTTCACCCTCTGAAAAAAGGGTTGGGTCATAGCATTTGTTGTCTCATCAAGGATGTGGTGGGTGGCCTGAGCCATACCAAACCTGTAAAGAGAGGGCAGAAAGGTTGGGCTCCTCAATTTATAGTGTTGCAGTGAGGTGCTTGCTTTGAAATGTCCAAGTTAATAATAGGCAGATATAAATAAAATGTACAAAGCAATTACAGAATATGAATATATTTGCAAAGATCAGATCAAAATCCAAGGTGCCAGTAAGGTTCCTACATCTATTCCTGTTGGAAGTAGGCTTTGCTTATAAAACTGCTGCACTTGAGAACTGCAGGAAAACATCAGCTTAGCATTTATTCTCAATAAACAACACCTTGATAAGAGAGTTTTTCTGACCTTCTTTTATTTTTCAAAAACCCTTACCCTATGTTTAGAAGAGATGAGGTCTTATCACTTCTTACTTTTCTGTGTTTCTGGTGTTACCTAAAGCAGAAGTGGCCTTACTCGAAGTTGTGCTGTCTGTGTGGAAAAGGGATGCCCCTCTGGCTGGAGGTAGAGCTTGTTTGATGGTGCTACCGTGCAATTATGCATTTCTTTTCTAATGAGATCATTAGGAATGCAGTGCTTGTTGCTGATTAGAAGTTCCTAGAATAGAACTTGCTATTTTCTTCTAATTACATTATATAACAGTGTAATTCACAAGGATAGTAGTTAAGACAAAGTATATGGATTTAGGAGATTGGTTTCTGGTTCTGTTATGATTTTTTTTTTTTTTTAAGACACTACCGCAACCTTTTTGTATGACATTTGGGTAAGTCGCTTAATATTCTCTGCAGCTGAGATCCTCAAAAAGTAAATAGACACGTAGATCATTAAGTACCTAATTATCTTAGAGGATATGGACTTCTGCTCCCTAGATGCCAAATGGGGGGATAACTTCAGAGATGCACACAAAGCCCTTTTGGATACCACGGTAAATATTAGAAAAGCCAGTAAATAGTAGTGTGTGATATAAATCTTTTTTACTGAAACTCAGCCTGTTGCATTAATATTGGTTTTTCATGAAAATTAAGTTTGATATAGTTCTAAAAGAGACAGCTCCAAGTTACAATCAAGCCATCAGCATGCGGAGTGTAGGGGATGCAAAGACTGCAAAAAATGGGTGAAGCTGGGAACAAGTTTGCACCTTTTTTTGCTGTAGCTGGAAATGATGTTTCTTATCAAAGACTATACATTTGAAGAACTTGGGCCATTATCATAATTTTCTAAAGAAGTGGATAAGATAGGGGGGAAGTAGACTGTGAAAGATGAAAAAAATGTGAAAAAAAAGAAAATAAGTATATAAAAAATAAGAAAATAGAAGAGAAACAGTATGAGCTAGGAAGCACTGTTTTTTAAAATATGTATATATAATATATATATAAATCAGCGTTCTGTTTCTCTTTGTTCATGTATTTTTACACATATACAAAGAGAACACTGGAAAATCTTCTGACGCTAGCTGAGGTATTTGTTACAATGGAAAATGTGCCCAGTTTGTATGATAACATCAAGGTCATTTGTTAATTATGTGGCTTTATCAAAAATCTTGTTGAAAGTACTGACTTTCCAATGACATCCAGATTAACTTGTATCCTCCTGAAGAGGAAATCATAGCAGACAGTCTAAAGCCTTTGGACAAAACTGTATTGCAAATTTAGGATGTAATACTTTTTTCAAGCAGAGCTGTTTTAACCTTGAACCTGAAGAAAGCCATCAGAATTCACCTGCTTCAAGAAGTAAACAATAAGATTAGAACCAACAGTAATAGCAGAAACAATACACAAGTGATTTGGAGTATAGGGCTCCACGGGACCTCTTTGGGCCATCAAATCCAGTCCTCTGGTATTACTGGCAGTCTTGCTGTAACCTTTTTCATAAGCCTTGAGGACATAGAGGAATGTTAGCACACGCTTACAATAATCAACAGTCTGTTCTGAAGGGTTTAGCACCTAAACCCACCCAGTTGTAAAGAGACTGATGACACCAAGAGGGGCCCAGGGGACAAATAGGACAGAGGTAATGATAGGTAGGTCAGCTTAGCTGTGGCAGTTGTGAGATGGAGCAAGTTACATGCTAGCAACACTATTCCTAACTTAAAGACTGTGTCTCAGATGGCAGATTTCTGAGTACAGGTTTTTGCAAATGAAATAGAAGGACAATATGGTGACAATGTGATCCAGGGATTTCTATGGATAGACAGGACTGGTGAAAAACATCTTGGCTTCGTAATGTATCATGCATTGTTCTTCCAGAGCAAAGTTATGAGACCAAAGCTGCATCCTCCCTCTTAATTTCTAGGCTCTTTCTAGTGTAGGACATCAGGAATTAGGGCATTGAATTATAGTTGAACATTTCTAAGATGTTTTCTTGCCTACTAGCTGCCCACTACGGATTCTTAGCTATCTCAGATGCCAGCTAACAACTCACTGTACTCAGTCCTGCTTTTGCTGTGGTTTTGCCTCAGTGGGAGTGGATCAGACCCATAATGTGTGTTCAGTCTCCAGACTGGATCATGTCCCAGGATGGATGTCTGCAGACTCTTGCTGAATACATCCTATGGAAGAATTTAGTCCAGAGAGCCTTAATTTCTCTTGCTTGAAGCCCTGACCCTCAGGACTCTATTGTTGTGCTGTACTGTCATTTTACAAAATAGTTATTTCCTATTGATGAGCTTTCATCTTCTTGACTGGCCTGACCTACACCATCTTCCCTTCAAAGGGTGTTAAATAATTAAATAAATGCCCAGCAACACTTCCACCCAGCTATTGTTCTTAAGCACTAAATCACTTGCACATTAATCGAAATTTCCTCTTCCTTCTCTTTCTTCTCTTTTCCCTCCGACCCCCAACAAGGTATTTGCCTTAATTTGCTTTCATGGGTCTTTTTTTCTTCTGCCTTTTCTTTCATTTCAGGCATTCTCAGAGGGCACCTAAAGTTCTTTGGCTATGCAGTTTTGAAACGTGCAATTTGGCAGCAGCATGAGCCTAGGATTGAATTAAATTAACACAAGGCACTCTGAATTTTTTTATTAAATTACTTATTTCAAAGTTACTACAGAAGATTCCACTTATTAATTTTTTTTATTATTATTAAATGAAAGGAAGAAAGGGGAAAAAAAAGACATAAAAATCAGGAAAAGTCTGAAGTCAGGACTTGTTTAGTTTTTAGGGTTTTACTCTTGCAGACTTCTCTGTGGTTTTATAACAAGCTTCTTCATTTAGAAGGGTTATGGAGCCTCACAGATCTCCTCCTTCACTTTTGGCATGTATTTAATAGCACACTTGTTTAATATGTGTAAGAACAGCCAAAGCTTATTTGAGCATCACTATCATCTGTTAAGGATCCTTCAAATTTACATGCTTGATTGTCATGGAAAGTACATACCAGTCAGGCGGGCATTTGTGTCGTCAAAGAACTCAGAGGCACTGTGAGACAAGACAGACCATAGCAAGAGTCTAGTATTTTGTGCTAGTGCCAACATACAGAGAATTCATAAAAAGGACTGAAGAGGCAGATCATACGTGTTAGGGAAGAGAGTTTTGATTGTGATGATGTCAGACAGTCTGCTGTTGGAACCATATCAATGGTCAGCACGTGAGTGGTGGTGATGGTGGAAAAAGCTGGGATTTGGTAGTTATTTTTTGGGTTGTTCACTTCTGGCTATGGATGATCTAAGGAGATGTGTTTTTTTCAAAGTGGTTTTGTAGCTTATCACTATTCAGTTTAGTTTTGGTCTTGGATCTTTGTTGGCCTTCTTTATTCCAGAAAGGAATTCAGCTGTGCAGTGGTCCTGCCTTCTCCTTATTGTTCTGTCAGAAAGGTGTCTAGATCCCACACGTGAGTTACATTTTAAAACAAAGCTGTTATTATCTTTAACAAACTCCTTAAGGCTGAAGATCTAAGGACTCAGCTCTATCATGAGCTGAGATGTTGTGTTGTGATGCTGTAATGTTTAATGTGTGATGGCACCAGCATTCTCAGGATCATGCAGATGGTCTTGTCCTAAATAAAATTGGGCACTAACTTTGTCTTGTGGCCAGGGAGAAGGTAGAAATTGGCTTGAGCTAGAAAAAGATGCTTGTAATGGCATTTCCTCTAGAAGCTGTTGGGACAGAAAGAGAATGTAATGATTTTGTGCTGTAGCAGTGAAAGCATCAGAGATGCAACAGCTCTGTGTGACAGCTGGTCTTTTAAAAAGGTGAGAGGAGAGCCCTTTCCCTGGAGATGAATATGTCCCTTCAGAGAAAGGAGGGATGGAATGGGCCCACCTTTGGGTCACCTGGGGACATAATGAACTGAGGGCTTGTGAGTGAGAAGCACCTTGTGCCTGCACTGCTAGCCATGGCCCAAATCAAGCTGTGGGTGCTGCTGGCTGCATGATGGCAGCACTGTGACAGCCTTGTGCCACCCATCTGCAGGGACTCATGCACCAGTGCAGCTCTCTCTGAAGGGATGGAATATTGACCTCTCTACTGAATGAGATGGGGACTACTGGTGAAAGACTTTCCCACACAGATTGCTTTAACTATGGGGAGCTGTTGAGGGAAAAGACTGTGCTGTAAACAGCAAAGAAAATTTAAAGGAAAGAAGGTTAGATTCTTCTTTTCCCTTTCTTGTTCTCTCTCTCTCTCTCATTCTGCTCCTCCTCTTCTTTCAAGTATTTCCTCATTTTCCTTCCCTTTTGGAAGCCAATCTGTGCCATTTGCTTTACACTTAAAAAGTTCTCATCAGCTTGATTTGCTGTTCTTTCCATGTGCCCCTAATCCTTTCTCCTGAAGTAAACCAAAACCTGAAATACATAAATATGAGTTGCCAGAAATGGATTTAGATGTTTGTAGCTCTAATTCTATCTGTTTGTGTCAATACCTGGCATTGTTTCTCACCAAGAAATGCCATTTTCCATAGGAGTTATTAAATTGGAGAAATGTGACTATGGTTGTCGTTAAAGAGAAAATAACAAATTGACCCATTTCAGCTCCTGTTTTCCTTGGAAGTAGAAGGACATCTGTGTGAGTGTGTGAGAGAGAGAGAGAGAAAGGAGACTGCCTAGAAAGCACGTTCCTGGTTTGTTTACTATAATTGATGAGGAACAGTTTGACCTGGAGAATCAATCTTGTGTCTTACTCCTGATAACTTCAAAGGACAGGAGAAATCAGAAATAAGCCACTGAAATAGATGAAGGAAGAAACAAACAAGAGGCAAGAGCAGGAGAGGCAGGAGAGGACCAAGCATGCAGACTGTCCCAGCTCACTGCATTTCTAGAATGATGCAGCAGTGCAAAACTGGATTTCCAAGAACACAATGTGACAAATGACCATCGGACTTTACCTGAAACTTATTTCAGAAACCAAATGGATATCATTAACCAGAACTTGTGTTTTCTTTGTCCTTTCTAATTTTTCACTTCATACTTGAGTATTACAAAGTGGCAAATGTTTTAGTTGTGTTGGTTTTTTGTTGTGTGTTTCTTCCAGTACAGATACACTGATGAGGGTATTATTTTGCTGTATCATTCCCTTTTTATCAGCCCAATATTTTCAAAACTGCCCGCCTAGCTATGACGGTTTCCACAAGGAAGAGAACAACATGGTCAGAACCCTACAGATGGTGGAAAAACCAATATAATCTTGGTATTGAGGACAGCTCTTGTCTTGGGGATAGCCATCCCCCACAGAATTTTAAAACCATCGCTAAAAGCTTCAGAAGTATTTCCCTACTGTGCTAAGTGTAGACAGTTGAATTCTGTCCTCAAGCATGGCACCACAATGTGCTGGAACAGAAAGCACACTGGACCTGTCCAGTAGCCATCAGGGGGTTCTAGTGCCTCTCCCCAGTTTTGCAGAGACAGGCATGCAGAAGCTTTTGAGGAGGACAAAATGGGGAACATTAGGAGAAAAGATATAAGGTCTTCTGTGAGGTAATGGTCACTCTTTCTGTTCTCCCACATATCGCGCCTAAGTCATGTTTTCGTAGCAGTATCATGTTGATAACAAACATTCCAAACTGCTCTTGTTCTGTGTGATGTCACTTGAAATCCCTCTTGTGTTATATACTTGCATGAGCACACAAGTCTTCTGCAAAATTTGATCTTGAAATCCTCATCAACTGACTAGTGACAGAGCTACACCTGTATCATATTGCACCATTCCCCTGTGGATTACATGTGCCTCGTGTAAGAAACATTCGTATATGACTTTTTTGTGAAGTATTAATTTTTGCCTTGCTGTGTCCACAGGTTCAAACAGACTGCTAAATGTGCTGTGGCTGCATCCCTAATGGAGTCTCTGTTAGATCAGGAGGCAGAGTTAGTTTCTTCAAATGAAGTGAAATAGATTTGGGTTGGGACAAAGATTGATTGAGTAGGGGAAGTTGAGAAACGCCAGTGGAATATATTTATGAAGGTTTCCAGGAAAGGGTAAAGAACAAAAAAAAATCTACTTGAGGTAATATTTTGGAATGAGTCCTAGGAAAGGCAGGCTTGTGGGCAGAGTGCAGGGGAAGAAGTCAAAGATGTATAATGAAACATGCCTTCGTTCCGTGTTGAGATTTTTTACTTTGTCGCTTCAGTATCCCTTCTGGAACATGCTGTGCAGGAATATGCTGTTGCTTTCTGCTAATTAAAACATCTGGCACTAGTTTATAGAACTCTGGCCTTCAAAATAGTGGGAAGCAGGGTAATGCATTTAATCTTGAATAGCTAGATTTGTTATCTGGTTTGAGTGCAGGAGCCTCTGCCCAGATTACTTGCTGCCTGCATTGACTCAGAAAAAGAGATGGGTAAAAATGTTTCATGTGTAAAGAGCTAATTGGGGACAGTGTACTGAAATCCTGATCGGGGATGAAAAACAAAAAAAAAGGGAACATTTTTTCAAATCTCTTTGCTATTTAGTGGAGTTGAGGTTTTATTTATTCTTGCTAATTTAAGCAACCTTCAGCCTGGTCGATAGAGAGAATGGGTTACCTTCAAAAGCTGGGTGCTGTAGGAAGTGGAGTGTGTTTCCTCTAGATCGATGTTGAATTAATAATCCAGCATAGTGTAAGAGGATGCTGTAGCTGTGCTTTAAGCCTAGTTCTTTCTACTGAGAAATTAAGCCAGGTGGGGAGCGGTTCTTAGTGAGTCAGTCCTGAACTTTTGCCCCACCTTAATAATAAGCTGAGTCTGGAGCAAAACCTTCCTCCCAGGAGGTGTGTTGTGGTAAGCGTCAGCTGAGGAACTGAAGGGGCGTTTATCTCCACAGTGGCAGCATTTGACTCTTTGTGGTTTCCACAAATCTCCTTTAAAGGCATTGATCGCCCCTGTCGGCAGGATTAGTGGAAGCGGTCATGCAGAACATGTTTGTAAAAATGTTTTTTAAAAATTCTTCTTAAATGTACCAAATCTTGTAAGGGATCTAACTATGCTGGGGAAAAGGAAAGGTCAGCTTTAGAGAACAAGGGATGGCTTTCTCTTCAGCTGCTCTAAGTAGCTGAAGAGAAAAAATCAGAGTAGAGTTCTGATTTTTATTAAAGGAGGGACTTGCATCAGGGACTGCATCCAGGCATGTTCTGTGTAAAGCAAACAAGCTTTGCCCATCTAGACAAGCCTGCCAGTGTCCCCCATCTGCCCTGCAGCCCTCCTGGTATTTCAGTTCAGAGCTCCCCAGACACAGCTCTGTCAATGCCCCCAGCTTTTGACCAGCAATGCTCCTCCAGCCTCTTCTCTATTCAGGCTGGTGTCAAACCCCACCTCGAGTCTGACCTTTTGAGCTTCAAAGCAGGAGGTAGATTTAGTTGAAAACTTAAAATGCTTTCTGCATTGTGACTCTATGTGTGTTATAGAACCCAGCAGGAAAACAGACCTTTTGCCTGGATGGCTAGAGCTAAGTAAAGCTGACCTTAATACAGAACTGTGCCAGATCTCGCAAATTTAGTTCAACATGGATGCTCCCAGAGTGCCCTGTAAGACTGGCTTCCAGTACTGAGGGGAAAGCTCTTCACAGAATATATCCAAAACACATTATACCACATCATATCAAAAGATCTGGCTCCAGATGAGTTGCTATATCCACATGGAAGAGTGCAGTTCTGGTCTTAAGTCCTACCAGTGAAAAAGGAAAAAAAAAACCCAACAAACAAAAAATGCAAAACCAAACCAAAAACCCGAACAAAACGAAAACTAAACCACCACCCCCAAAACTTCTAACAATGGAACTGTTGCCAATGCAGCTTTGCTTATAACTAGTTTACAGACCCATCCAGAATACATGCTGTGTTTTTACACCCTGGCCATCAAAGTTCATGCAGGTTTACAGGAAGAATTAATATGGAGAAATGGTGATGGTTTTGTGCAGAGTATTGCCATGTCCTCATGTTCTTCCTGTAGGGCAAATGCCAATAGGTGGCAGTGATAAACTTCACTCCCCCTTGCTGTAAATGATGTCTGTAAAAGGACGGACAGGGACAAAGATATTAGATAAGGGAAAAGGGAGGTGCAGACAGGTGCTGTGATGGGAGATTAATTATCTGCCTTCAGTGTCACACGACATGTTAGTTAGAGCAGAGACCCCGTGGGCCATGGAGGGATGTTTGCTTTTTGCAAGTCGCATCCCTTGTAAATAGCAGTGCTGGCTCCAACTGCTGCCCTGCATAACACCAGGATAATTCTGTTTGTCATTTTCAGACAGTCCTCTTCTGTCTTGTCCTTTGGGCTGCTAAAAAGTTGTGATGTGTCTGGGCCCACTGGGAAAATGGCTGTTGCAGGGTTGTGAGGGCAGCAGATGTGCTGCAAGAATCGCGGCAACAACATGGTGGGAATACTGGAAACGGGACACATGCAGCTGCTTGGGATGGCCTGCCATGGTCCTTCTTTGTCATGTGTGTGCCTTTTTCCCCACTCCTTGCCCTTTTCCTCCGCAAAATGAATGCTCGTTACTCATTACTTTGAAGATCAATGGAGTTCAAATCCTTGTGGGCATATTGTAGTTTTCTCATGCTGGGTCCCAGCAGGGTCAACCGGCCCAACTTAAGCACAGTGCTGCTGGGTAAAGACTGCTGCCCGGAGCTGAGTTAACTCCTTTACAGCTGAGCTGAGTGTGTGTGCACTCAGTGTGACACTGATCTTTGTGTGGCAGTGCTGCTGTTGCCCTGCATTGGCTGCTACCAGAAACAGTGTGTTTATGTGGGACAGCGGAGACAGAAATCAGATGTCCACTGGTTTTCTCCTGCCTTTTTGGGCAAGCACTCTGGCAATTCTTGCTTAGGAGCTTCCAAGGACTCAGACCCTCTCTGCTCCAAGGCGCACACCATGGTTTTCTCTTTCTGCAGTGGTTTTTCCATGTTTTTTGTCATGTGTCAAGTGGACGATGGCCCTTCTGGGAATACGTGAAGCTCCAGTTGCTGGACTATGGTGGAATATAATGTGTTTTCCTAGTTGACGTGGCAGACTTCAACTAAAGGAACATGTGTATCTAGGGCTGTTTATTTTGTCCTTTTCTTTGCATAGTTAAGGAGTGGACTTCTTTTTTTCTGTAGATGGATCTGCCCCAGCCTCTGTGAGTTCTTGTAGGGTGGATCTCCCATTTGTGCCAGTTTGCACTGACTTCAGTCTGGTAGAACTGGATCAGCTATCCTTACACTCAGTGCTCCTAGTGATTTAAATGTGCTCAATGGGCTATGGCTGAGGGCCACAAACCTTCCTTCACACAGAGACCACCACACAGTGGTCAGATGCAAATGGTAATGATTTTAATGTGCCACCAGAATGCATGGAGTCAAACTCATAATCTGGTGGCAAAAGGTTTTGTAAGGTAATGTCTTTTTAGCAATTACTTTTATAGCTCTATCTAAGCAGTTCTCAGTCTGCAACACTGTGAGGCTCATCCAAACTCCTTCTGCAAAGCCAAGTCCCAGCCCTTTGATCTCACAACATTAAAAAGCCCCTTGATGTAGTTTTCGTTTCTGTGAGTTGTGTCCAAGTAGGAGGTTGCGCTTCTGTTTTTGAGACCAAGTGGACCAGGAACATATTCCTGCTTGCAGCAGACAGATGTTCTCACCATGCCACCCATCCTGAAAAAGAACTCCACTGCATTCTTGTCCATCTGCTAACTCTGCAAACCCAGCCAATGGCCTTAATCCACCAAATAATTAGTTCTCTTTTTGGATAATGTTCCTTCCACCTGAGACTTTTAGGACCGACTACATTCCTCTAATGCTTTTTGAACTGCTGTTTTTACACCCTTTCCAAGAGCCCCCTGAAAGAGCAGAAGTCCTACAGAGAAAGAGAGAAAGCTCCAAGGAGGTGCAATACTGGCATTTTACACACACTCCATGCCCTCAGCCAAAGGGAAAATGTGAGTCTGTTAGCTAGAAATCCATGAGAAACAGAAACATCCCATCATGTGCAGCAAAAATTCTGCTAAGCATCTGCATAGTAGAGCTAAAAGAAAGGTTTTCAACAGGGCTTTCTACATCTTTCTACATTTCTCTGTATCTGCCTCATTTCCTATTAGCTCAATTTTCTACAGCTTGCCTTCCTTACTATTCTTTCCTCTCCTTCTAATCTCTCTTCTTGTTTTTCCCATTATACCCCCATCTGCTTTTAAATAAATAAATGAAATACTACACCAGATATTTCAGTTTTTTCCCTCTTATTTCTTGCTTCCCACCTCTATTCTTCGTGCAGGATAAAAGCAATGCTTTCTAGCATGAAAAGCATGGGCAAGTGGATACACCAGAATTCTTATCAGCTCTCTGATTACCTCTTGTGCTCAATATCTGGGTAAGCTTGACTAAAGTCTGTCCTGTTTTACTTACGTGCAATGGGCCAACAGAATGGACTCACATTAATTGTCATGCTTAGGTTAGAGTCCCTTGCTCAGGTCTCTTCCTTTTTGCAAGGCTGTCATGTGGCAGAGACTGCCAGTTTTATGTTGTTATTTTGCACTGGGACGGAGCTGACACTTCTCTTCCTTTACCCTGCTTGCCTGAAGAGCTCACCTCAGTCATAAAGGGTGGTTTATTTCAGAAGAGTTAGTGGTCATTATATGCTAGTTAGGCAGCATGCTAGTGTGGGGAGAGTTAAGAAGTCTGAGGAACTCAGCTGAGGTCTAGGAATCATCCATGTTCCCTGTGTTTTTAGGGAAAGAGGACGTGAGAAACCAAGATATGCTGTACAGTCATCACTCACATGTGATGCCTCTGCCAGTGGAGGGCTTGTTCAGTGCACAAGTTCTCTGTGAAGACTTCACTGTGTCTGCACTGCATCACAGCTCACTCCTGCAGGAGCCTTTTTAAGGTGCATCACACACAGGGGGGACCCTAGCATGAAAAGAGCAGCAATAAAGTTATGGAGTGATGAAGCCAGGTTTTCCTAATGTTATAGTCCCCAGATGGTTTCCCACAGGTTGGTTCAGAAAAGTGGGTGTTCAATACAAGCCTCCATACTGAATAAAAAGGGAGAGAGATTTTAAATTTCTAGACAATCTCTGAAGCCTTCCACTTTAACCCTGAGTGTGTGATTGCTTTTACAAGCCTGGACGCTGTATCAGTTTGGGTCAGTTAGCATCTCTGTCCTCCATATTTAAATGACAGGTAAATTGAGGTGCAGCGTGTCTTGCTAAATAGCATGTCAGTCCACAAACATCATATCTAGGAGCATAACCCATGTCTCCTGAGCCTTGCTTTTTAATCTGAGGCAGAGCCAAAATGTTATTATTGGATTAGGATCTGTGGTCTTTATATCTGATAGATTTGAGCTGAAGGTTCCTCTTATGCTTTTGCTCATGAAAACATCACAGTATAATTGTATTTGCACAGTCTACTTGATCTGGGACTTATGTGAGAGGGGAATTTTGGGGAGAAAGGGAGCACCAGTAAGAGTGGGTGAGTGCAAGAAGACAACATGAGAAAAAGGCATTGGAAAGTGAAGAAGGGAAAAGCAAAAGAAGGATGTTGGGACAAGATGCAAAGGGAGAAAACAAGAGAAAGCAACCTGACAGAAAGGAGAGAGATCTGAGGCTAGGGTGGTAAGGGCAGGAAGAGGTCAGGAAGCAAGGAACAGCACGATATTTAATCTCAGAGTGACTGCAGCTCTTTAGCCAGGTGGCTGGTGGGATAACCGGAGGAAGCTGGCATTTACCTGTATGCTAATTCCTCCCTTCCTGCCAGTCTGGCAGGATGAGTGCCTGCTCTCCCGGTGAGATGCGATCATTTGAAAAGCCCCCCTGGCTGCTATTATGAGGAGCGGCTGAAGGCAGGCTCCAGTGTTGTGGTGTGTGATAAAGCATGGTAGCTGGGAGGGGAGGGCTCTGGTGGCAGTGGGAGCACTGGAGACAGGCTGCTCATTTAGTGCTGCCAAGCTCTGCATCTGATTCATTATGGAGCAGCTGATAAATAACATTGCAGAGATACATAAATCAATGGGAGAGACGCGGGGAGCTGAGCAGGATTGAGGGACTGGCAGTTCCTGGGCAGCTCTGCTCGGAGGATTGCTGTTCTTTGCACAGGCGGTGCCACGTTCGGCAGTGGCAGCTGGCAAGAGTGGCAGGCACAGGAGGTGGCAGCAAGAGGCGCGGGAACAGGGAGGCAGGCGTG
The DNA here is from genome assembly GCA_013400575.1 of Peucedramus taeniatus. Classification (NCBI taxonomy): domain Eukaryota; kingdom Metazoa; phylum Chordata; class Aves; order Passeriformes; family Fringillidae; genus Peucedramus; species Peucedramus taeniatus. The sequence continues at coordinate 284,604 of WBNO01022936.1, read as the reverse complement.
CTGCTCCGGCCCACGTCACGGTTTTCCAGGGAACTGTCCAAGATACGTAGGTGGTCCCTGCTAATACCACAAGCAAAAAACCCTTTGTAGTCTCTGAGACACTCATCTGCTTGGCGTTCATAGAAAAGGGAGAATGCTCTCCTCACTGCTGTACAGACAAAATGTGAGGAAGCCACGGGTTTGGCAGAGAAGGGCGCTGAACCCAGCTGCCTTCTCCTCTTTCCCAGCTGCAGGTTTGTGGTTTAGTTCCTGCACTCTCTCCTTCCTATGGATAAGGGAGAAAATCTATTTTTCAGAAGATATCTGTGTAGCTTCCTGAAGACACGTTGTTCAACTGCTGCATGCAAGGTTGTTCCTTTTGGCTCCTACAGCCCATGAATGGGTACCCAATCGGTGACTCATAATGCTTTGGGTACCTTTGGGTGGAGTTGTCCGGAGGGACTCATGGCCTGAGTTTGCCCACGGAACCACAGAATGGTTTTGAGTTGGAAGGGACTTTAAAAGTCTTTTCATTTCAACTAGAAATGGACATGCTATGGACAAGGAGCTTTCCACTAAACCAGGTTGGTCAAAGCCCAATCCAACATGGCCTTGAACACTTCCAGGGATGAGGCATCCATCTCACTGTAATGATCTTCACCCTGTACCTTTGGTGTCATCTGGTTTCATCCCTGCCTTTCCTCATCCTAAACTAGTATGTTTAAATTAACCCACGCAAAACCAGGAGGAGGAATGTAAACAGCTGACAGCTCTCAGTCAGTGAATGCAGCCATAGTTCAAAAAGACCCAAGGACTCTTTCAGGATTCAGACCTAACCACCAGCACGTGATAAAACACCAATACTTACACTGTGGAGCAAACATCTGGGTTGTATCCATACACTAATGTTTTTCCATATTTGGGTAGTATAAAACAAATGGTTAATTAGAGAGGGACAAGACTCTAGTGCAGGTGCAGCCCAGCTCACTCTGAGCAAGGAGGAGCAGTCCTCTTAAAAAAAAGACTGGAATGTGGCAACTGTTGACTTGATATCAAATTATGGTGTCTATCAAGTTCTATGTCTGAGGTGCAGTGAAGCAGTCAGCTGATGGTCTAATACTAAAATGTGGTCCATAACTTAATACAGGCCTTTTGTTTCAAGCAGGGGATGGGCATGGGAAGGCTGGTGGGATGAAACAGAACCTTGGTGAGGTGGGCATGAAAAGGGTCCTACAATTTTCTTCTGTACAGTAACTCCCCTCACAGCTAAGGCTCCTTGCCACAGTCCTGCCTATGAGTTTGTGCCTGTATATGTAAAAAGTGGGTTCAACCAGTGAAATCTCAGCATTAGTGAAATCCGAAGTTATTCTGGAGTGCACCACAGTGTAACAGCAGAATCTCAGGATATTGGTTTAACACCAGGCAGCTGCTCGCTCACTCCCCCACCAGCAGGATCCAGGAGAGAATCGAAAAGGAAAAGCTGGAAAACTTGTGGGTTGAAATAAAGACAGTTTAACAGGGAAAGCAAAAACTGCCCACACAAGCAAAGTAAAGAATTAAATCACCATTCCCATGGGAAGGCAGGTGTTCAGCCATTCCCAGGAAAGCAGGGCCCCATCAGGTGTAACAGTTACTTGGGAAAACAAACACCATCACTCCAAATGTCCTTCTTTCTTTCTTCCCTCAGCTTTAGAAACTGAACATGATGTCATAGGGAATGGAATATCCCTCTGGTCAGTTTTGGCCACTTACCCTGGCCATGTCTCCTCCCAGTTTCCCAGGCACCCTGAGTCTCCAGGCCAGCATGGCAGTACAAAAAGCAGAAAAGGCCTTGTCTCTAAGCCCAGACCAGCAATAATAAAAACACCACTGTATTATGACTACTCTGCTCTGCACAAATTCAAAACAAACCCCCATACCCTCCATTGTGAAGAAAATTAACTCTCCCCCGGCCAAAACTAGGACAGGGATCAGTGAAGAGACAGATGCAAAGGGAACTGAACCCATTTTCCCTTGTCAGAAAGTGAGGCAGTATTTTGAATGGAACAGACAGTGTAGAAGAAAACTGGCTTGAAAAGTTTATAAAACATGAAAATACTAGTCCCACAGGGAAATTAATTTAATTGGAATGTGAAAAGCAGGAGATGCTGGTGCAAAACAAAAATACACTTAGTGCTTCTGCATGTGCTCTTGCTCTGCTTCATGAAAGTGGACACAGGATGCTGAATTTAGAACATCATGAACTGTGAAGCATCAGCTGCCATTATTGTGGGTTGTTTTCATCAGTGCAGATAGTTAAATAGTTGGATGAGCATCAGAACAAGCAGACATCTTTCAGGAAAAGCAACTATATGGGACTTCCCAGCTTTTGGATCTCCCTATCCCCTATTTTAACCTTTCTGTTGATTGTACCTTAGAGCTATGCCTGGAACACATGAAGGTAATACTTGCTCTTTAAGTCAAAGAGGAGCCACTTCATTCTTGGCCCAAAGTTCAGTGCCAAAGCTTTTGTAACAAAGCTACATGGTCAATTTTAGAGCTTGGCTGGAGGTAAAGCACCTGATCATGACTATCTAATGCTCCAGATCTTTCTTGCACTGTTTTCCTGCCTTATAGTGGGGCAAATCTGAGCGCACCCAAGTTTAGGGAATGTTGCTATTGTAAATGCAACTCAAGACTAACTCTGGGACTTGGATGATCTTTGAACATTACTAGGTTCGATACAATGGCAAAATGAAGGAAACCCCCAAAAAATCCTAGACTGCCTGTCTTGTTGTTAGTATGTTGCCCCTTTAAAAAACAACTTGGGGGAAAAAAAAAAAAAAACAACTCTTTTACTTAGTTTTACAGCAAAATATTCCAAAAATTTGAATCAATCAATTAAAATGATTTTTCAAATTAGGATTGAGTAGAGTCACTAACAACCCTACTGAGCAAGCTTCCTACAAGTATCTGTAAACCTAGAAATGGAAAAGAAACATCTCACCAAGCTAGCCTGAAAACTCCACACGAATAAAAAGTAAAAGAAATAACTCAGGTAAGGCAAAAGCCACAAGTAATTTAAATCTGTGAAGTGTGTTCTTTCTGATAATCTATTTTAAAGAGCTAATAGCACAGTGCAGAAAAAATGTTATAACAATCTAATGAGGTTCCATTAAGCTTCCCTTCCATTAAGTTCTTTTGGGTCCTATCTAGGCTAGTCAAATAAGTAATTTAAAACAAAACCTGTTTCTTTAGTCTAAACATGCTCTTGGTTAAGAAGGAGACTTGGGAGTTGATGCTGCTTGGATTCTGTTACCTGCTCTGCCATCAAACTCTGCATCTTTGACTGAAAAAGCTCCCTCCTCTGGGCCATCACTTCTGAGGTTGTAATACCCAGATAATTATTTTCACACTCATCTAATTGGGTAAGGGAAATCATGATTCTCAGGGGAGAGCCTGGGATACTGTGAAAACATAAGGGTGTTTTGGAGATGTGTATATATATGCTTACATATATATTTATGTGTGTGTATATTTGATTCCCAACAATATGTAGGACACCTGGAACTTGTCAGGGTTTATTGTATGCTGGATATAAAGCTGTTAGACATTTATTTGTAGCTTTCTTTCACTGGAGTAAGTGAAAGCACCAGGCCATGGGGTTTTATTCATCCAGGAGCAGCTTTGACCCATGCAGGCTGTCAGTCAGGGGACACTCATGGTTGGGGGATAGAGGACAGACAGGTCTGTCTTCCCATGAGCCTGTTTGCCTTCCACCAGTTTTAATTACCAGCCTTTGCAAAGGTTCCTTTGGGAGAAAATTAGCCATCAGTTGCAACAGCAGCAGGCAAGACACCAGTTCACTCATGAGCTGTCAGCTAACTGTAGCCCCCATCTTGCTGAGCCATCCTTTATTTAATCAGGGTCGGAGGAGTATCCGTGCCGGCACTCAACTCTGCAGGTGGGGAATGATTTACCGCCCTGCTATCAGAGAGCTCTTTAATCTTGTCTTTATGAACACTTAGCACCTACAAATCACCTGTTTGGCTTGAAATACATTGCCTGCTTCATGCCCTGGTGCCCTGAAGGGGAGGATGTCAAAGGTACATCTTGTTTACATGACAAGATGCTTTTTGGAACAGGCCCTACTGCCTGTGTGGCAAACTCTACCCCAGCCCTCTCCTCTATCGTCCTCCTGCAGTGCCTGAAGTGCATGGTTTTATCCCCTGGACACCTTCTAGAGGGTCTTCAGCCCCTCAAACTAGCCTTTCACCTCTTCCATTCCTTTACACAGGAAGCCAGGCAGGGTATTCAATTTTTGCTGTGCTCCCTTAACTCTCTGGTTCAAACCTTGAGCTTGAAATTTCCTTTAAGTTTTTCTGGTTCAAATTGTGTTCCTCCAGATGCAAAACAAAGGTGAGAGTAGCTCAGGATCAGTGTTTGACATTTCTTCAAATGCATTTTATCCCGGGTGGCTTCAAACTGCTTTCTGTTCAGCCATCCCACTAGGACAGCTGTGGGGTAGAGCAGGATAACCATGACTGTTAGCCATGCTGTATGCCAGTCTGGGACCAGAATTAAGGAGTTTAATTGAAGCGAGACATGTAATTGAAACTGCAGGGGAAACTTTAGGATAGACAGCAATTATACAAATTAGGACATCGTGACACCGTAGCTGCACTTTAAGAAAGAAAAGACCTCTGATTTTAGAAAAGAAGAATAACTGAAGAGAAAAACCCCAGGCTCTTAAATGTCTAGAGATGAACAGCATTAGAAATCTTACTGGGAAGGCACATCTCCAGTGGCCTGGAGCCCCTGAATACCACAAAGGGCCAAGCTTTTGTTCTAAGCTCAGAGAGCAGACATCTGCTACTTGATTAGCAGAACAAATTCCTTGTATGTACTTTTGCTAAAGCTCCTTTCTTCCCTGCAAGTGTGTGCTTACTGTCTGGAAAGAAGAGCTGTCAGATAGACTTTCAAACAGAGATGGACCATGTACGTGGGGGATGTTCGAGACCTGGTGCAAACCTCATAGAGCCTTAAAATGAAGGTGCAGAACTTTTCTTTGGGCTTTGGTGTCCTTTCCCAAATAATCCATGCATTAAACCCACTCAACAGCCTTTGATAAAGCCACAGAGAAGACAGGAGCTTGGAATGCCTGAAAGTGTCAATCTGTCCCTTGACCTGCATTGCTGAAAAGATTTTAATATAGATAGTGGACAATCTCCTCAAGTTTGTGACTTTGACCCCCAATTTCTAGAGTCAGAAATGAAGTTCCTCAAATACAGGCAATTCAGGCTTGCAATAGAAGGTGGTAAGTATGGCCACGAGTCTTTAAGTCAGCAAGTTTTCCTCTCTCTGGCACCCATCCCTTTCATAGTCATGAATCTTGATGTTATTTTTAGCATGAACAGACCAAATGGAGTTGGGGGAGGATGGAGTAAAAGTGAAGCTGACAGTATAATGTGAGCCAACATGCAGGCACTCTGCATTACAAAGAGATGAAGGATGGCGTGTCATATATCAGCAGGAACAATAAAACATGATAGATTTCTTAACCTCAGCATCAATCCCAGATGAGCTCGTTCAGTTTCTCCAGAAACAGCCAGGCTGAGGTAGCCTGGAAAGTTTCTAGCTCTTTCCAGAACCAGAAGCTTCCATCTCATGGATCTGTCAAGTTCAGGAATGACCTTTACACTGTACTAAGACACTACCAGCACAAGACAAGATAATGCAGGCCAGGCTGGGATCATGATTTCAGTTCTTTCTCTGCCAATAAAGTTGCTAGAGACAATAATTTCCAAACCTGAAAGGGTTCAAAGTTAGCTGGAAGGACTTGTTTGAAACCTAAACCTTATAATTTGTTTAAAAGTCCAGGACATCTTCAAGCTTGTATTATCCTTGGGAGAAACTGCTGATTGTTTCAAATTTCTGAAAACTATTTGAAAAGAATTCTTAAAGTGTTTCGTATTTTAGGATTAGATAGACTCGAAAGATCTCAGGGAGATTGGAACTTAGAATAAAACAAGCTTTCATGTGAGATTCATTTCATCAACAGAAGAATAAGTCAAATTTCCTCCTTTTTTATTTCCAAATATTAAATGCTTTAATGAAAAAAAAAATATTGCTGAGGAACTGTTTACCACAGTGAGGCAGAGTATGAGTCACAGGGCGTTTGGGAATGAGGGAAGCTTGAATGCTTATTGTGTTCTGGTTGCTGTTGGAGATAGGATAATGACAGGGCTGTTATGAAGTCTGACCCTACACAGCAGCAGTGGCTCCATCTTTATCTAGATCTCTATTTATCTGGAGAGTAATAAAAATTCTACTTGAATGTCTAGACTAGCTTCAATAAAAATAACCATAATGGAGCTTAATGGGTATTTTTATTGTGGAAAGCACAGTTTGTTGTCTGAATCTCTTTGAAAAATGTTCTTCCCATCAGATTCAGCAGACCTTTCAGAAAGTCTTCACAATGGAAATGCCTCTTCAGTATCATTTCACCTTGTGGACAGTCAGTGCATGCATGACAGTCTGCTCACTGCAGGCTTTAGTTCTGCTCTGAACACTACATCTACAAGGTGGCAGAGAACACTTTATTCCATGCAGCTCCTCCTTTCCCTCTCTCAGAGCAATTTTTCTTGACTTTTTCCTGTTGTCAGTGAGCCACTGTTCCTCTGTGGGGCATATTCTGGTCTAGTGGTGAATGGAGCATGTGTTGGTATTTCAAGTGGTTCTTGTCAGCTCAGAACTAAGAACCATTTTCCATGTGCTTTCAGAAACATAAGTACTTCCTGCATAGCTGCTTCATGACTGTCTTTTTGTAACAGTTTCTTTTGGTGTGAATTAAATCATAAGTTGAGTGTGACTAAGAAAGTTCTGCAGAAAAGTAACCTGTAAGGTGGTTGGGAAGGATTTAGAGTGGTGAGAAGCTCAACTAGCACGAAAGGGTATAAGGTGATGATGAATGTTGGGAAAGGTTTTAAAAACATTTGCAACTGGCTTGTGTGGGCTCACAGTGAAGTCAAAGATAAGCCAGTGCTGTGTGCTCCTGAATATCCTACCTGTAAAACTCTGCATCTTGGGAAAGGAAAGAGCTGGATTAAAAAGAAGGGATTTCAAGTGAATACCAAGGGGTCGATTATGATGACCCAATGCTGAGAATCAAAGTGTGCTGTCAGAAGCACACACATCTTGGTCTTTGAACTTGATTCCATTTTTAGTGCCTCTGCAGCTCTTGTTTCTACACAACTGGAAAAGCTGGTCTACAAAAAGAAAATATATACAGTGCTGCTAAATTATGTTTATACACTGCATTTTGCTATAAATGGGGGAAATATCATCTTTTTTCTGTTGCTAAGTATGGAAAAGTGTTTGACTGCCTGTGAAAATGAGTCCTAAAAGCTAATACGCATCTCTGGCCAAAATGCTTGCTCATTAGAAAAAACACCCATAATATAATGAAATAACTTGACATTTTCTGTTTTGTTTAAAGCATCAATCATCCAATAAGGGGGCAGTGCAAATACCATGTGACTTAAATGACTAATGACCTACTACATCATATGGCATCATAAACTGATAGACTTAAAGGGATGTCAGTAGTTAAGACCAGTCCAGGCACGGCACTGAGTCAGCCTGCCATTTTGTGAACAGCTCAGGCCCTCCCAGAGACAGTGAGCAAGGAGAAAAAGGGACAGGGAAAAGCTGCTGTGTCTCTAGGGCTTTTACTTCCTGTGATGTTTTACCTTTATAGTTAAAAAAGAAGAAAAATCCAATTGCTTGGCAGATTTTCTTTTGTATATAAAACAAACAAACAAACCAACCAAACCCCAAACCCCAACCATACTAGAAGCAAGCTGTCTTAATGCATGCCATGGGCTGATATGTGTTCCGAGTAGGCTACCTCGTTAATAAATGGTTGGATGATTCTTAGAGAAATATGTTGTAATTGAATTTGTAAGTAGCATAAAAAATGAGGAAATGGCTAAGGTTCTGCTCTGATTTTTCTGATAAAGATTTTGGCTGACTCCTGCTCTTGGGCAGTGAAGGAATTAGACTGTATTGCCAGTTTCTTAGCTGGTTGTAGGATGTTTTCCCAAGGAAGGCATCAGCATGAAGGCAGTGGTGGCTGTGGAGTGATCAGGAAGTCATTGTGCTGATGGAGGAGGCATACTGAGGCTGGCAGACAGACCAGTATCCAAGAGGGAGTAAACCTAAGGTGGGAGGACCCTCTTCATGTGCTGGAATGTAGTAATTTCTGTGGTTTTTGTTGGGAACATGTTAGGACCTCTAGTTAGCTCAGTATCTTGCAATTTCTGTGCAAGTCTATTGGCCTCCCACTTTCCTAAGTCTGTTTTGTTTCCAAAGTACAACTCTGTATGCTTCATGGCTCTGCACACAGGAGGACAAGGAGGGTACCTCATACAGAAGAGCTGAGTTTTGTCTGTCAAGTCATGAACATTTTAAAGGGCACTGTAAGTTAAGTAGATCTATGACACATAAGATAATGCATATGGATAATTCCATATGTTGTGATTTCTTGTCATTCCTACCCTGACCCTTCTGTGGTCACCATTTTGGGATCAGGTCAGCTGTGACCAATTGCTGAAACTTTTTTTTTTTTTTTTTTTTTTTCTGGTAAGAAGGAAGATATAATGATTGTTTCCTTTCTTCTATAAAATTACATCCATTTAAAATCATATGCATGCTCTTTGCTTAAAACAGAGAAGCCCTGAGGGCACAAATCAACAGGTGCTAAGTAAATAACATGCAATCAAAACTAGTAAATGAAGCTAAGAGCTGGCAGCAGTGGGGGAAACAGGGAATAGAAATAAAAAATGAATATAAAAAGCAGGTATTGGACAAGGAAATACTGGGAAAAAAATGGGAAGCAGAAAAGGGCATTCAAGCAAATTACTCATGTTATCATTTGGGAATTCTCTGAAAAAAATCTTCCCTTCTCTCCAGTACTCTTTCCCCATAATCATGGCTCAGATAGTGCAAAGAGAAGGAAGAGGAGAACATATGGGGGAATCTGTAGATTTCTTCCCCTACTTAAACAACTGTGTCTTGCCTTTCATTTTTAGCACACAGTGCCAGATCTTTACCTGCTCTTTGCTGGAAAAATATTCTAGAAACTCTCTCCTGAGCCTACTGGTGGGAAGGCAAGGTCAAGCAGGTATCAAAAGAAAGGACTCCTTTGTCCTCGCTCACTATAACATCTGATAACCACCCTACACCAAAACCCCAGCTCGCTTGTTGGAAGCAGTGTTAGGCGCTCGAGTCTCTTGCTTTAAAAGATTTCTGGTGTCCTGCCTGGCTTCCTGCCACTGGTGCAGATGGGCACAGGTCTCCTGTAGTCCTGGGTCATATCTGCCATTTCTGTGCAGATGTCTTGTACACCCCAAGGCATCCCAAATGGCACCAAAAACCTATGTTTAGGCAAGTGAAGGGAGCCGCAGGGAAATATCCTGCTTGGCAGAGTGTGGCCACAGATGGACTCAGAGAAAGGAGAAGGCCATCTGGGCCCATGGTTTAATGGAGTCACTTCATTGCTGCCAGTCTGGAGGGAGGGAGGGAGGTGGCAAAGGTCACAGGGGAAGGTGTGCTGGGGAGGAGGGAAGGGACAGATGTGACAACCAAGTTCCATGTAGCTTGGTTCCATGTGGTTCCATGTTCCATGTGGCTTGAGGATGGAAGCTTCCAGTGATTGTGTTGATACTGTGGCAGAGTCAATGCTCTCTTTAATGCTGCCATAAAGTTGCCACACATGACCAGAGAATGCAGCCAATGCTATTTCAGTGCAGGGTGCAAGCTGCCTGGGCTACGTCTTCATAGTCCTGGTAGGAGCTCAGCTTACCAGTGCCATTGTCACAGCCCTCCAGAACAACAGGCACTGCAACTCGTCACTGAACCAGCCTGCTGTCACAGTGATGTCCTGCGGCAGTGGCTGGACAGCTAGTATAGGAAACTTGTGAGATTTTGGAAAGAGGGGTGTCAGAAGAGTTTTCCATTAAAGAGGTGAGGAAATTGAAAGAAACAAAAGGTCAGGGCATTGATAACCATGAAATTAGTGTGTGGCAACAACAGACCATCAAATATAAGAATTGAGTCTTGAAAGGGGGAAAGTGAAGAAGTGTGCTTTAATGGTGGTTGTTTTTTGAAACTGTTGTGTCCTATTAAGTCCCTGTTGGTATCTGGATTTGCACTGCCAGGACATGTCTCATAAACATCAGGAGCATGCTTATTTTTTTCTCTGGAAAGCAAATGAGCTGAACAAGCACGCTTTTAAATTCTGAGTATACAGTGAACAAGTCTGGTCCTGCAGCCCTGTCAGTATCCCTGGCTCCAGCCTTCAGCACTGTCTGCTACCCAGTGCTGAGCTTCCTGAACAAAGCTCCAGTTGTTCCCATCAGAACTCCGCAGCTGCTCCATCCTGTGAGCCTCCAAGGAGGCAGTTCACAGCCTGCTGGAAGGTGGGCCAGCCTTAAGGTGGGAACTGGGAGCAGGTCTTTGAGATACATAAATAGGAAATCCATCAGTCATCTAACCAAAATTTTATTTCTTCTCTTTCTAAATGGTAGACCAAGACTTATTTGATAATGATGGACTATCTTTTGTCATGTAGTTAAATGAATAATCTTTCACTACTATTCCTATTCCACATTTATGTTCTTCCTAGGAGCTTCAGATGACTTTGCAAAGCCAGTAGAAGTGAGGAAGTAGTTTGCAGGTAGAGAGAAAAAGAAGTTAAGATTTTTCAGGATAAATGGGATTATGTGGTTAATGAAACAGATTTTAAAGAAAATTTTCCCAAAGAAAGCAATCAGAAAAAAAAACCAAACCATTTCAGAGAAAATGTTGATTTTCTTAAAAATAAAGCTTATTTCTAATTTAATGTAGAAAGTATACATTTTTTGCCCTTCCATTTCTACACCCTATTTTTTTCTGAAGGGATTTCCTTTTTGTATTTTTTTTTCTTTTCCAGTTAAGCTGCAAGAGATAGTAACAGTTTCTCACTTTTAGAAAGATTTGCAGGCCATCTGTCCTTTCTTTTGGCATACCCCCAAGGGAACAGCAGTGGAGGTGGGCTAAGGGACCATGCGTCTCTCCTGAAGGGCCGTGCCTCCAGCCTCCTTGGTTTTCCAGGGACCTGGGCACAGGACTGGTCTGAAATGAGCAGCCAAAACAATCCTCCTTTCTCTGAGCCTGAGTCCTTCCCTAGGGCACTGGCATTCTCAGCTGATCAATTCTTCCCAGGATCCCTCCCCAGTGTGAATGCTAATAGGAGGGGTACAAGCAACTGATTTATAATATTCTTGAAAATCTGGATAGATTGCTGTAACTATCAGAATTAATTACTCTTTTCAAGATTTTATGTTTCCAAGCTTCCTTTTTCCTCCTCCTCCGTCCCCCCTACCCCCTCCCCTCCCTGCCAGCTCAGTCGTCCTCTTTTCCCTCTGGAGTCCTTCCACCTTGGCTCCTGGCCAGCTCCCTACAATAAAGTCACATGCTAATCAATAACACTTCTATTGAGAGTGACAGACAGGAGCTAACTGCACCGAAACAGTAACAACTTCAGCCAGTAGTAAATGCGCTCTCCTCAAATCCCAGCCCTTGTGCTTTGCTTGCTGCCTCTTCGGCTTCCCTTCAATATCTGTCTCAGGCTTCTACTCCTCCCTTCAGGCCTCACGACACAGTGGTTTTTTGATGACCCTGTCTAAAGTGACGGTTGCCTCCAGGCCTTCTGACAGGAAGCATTTGGTCCCTGGGATTTCAATACCCCTTCGCCTTGACTGCATTGCTTTAGTAAAATGGTGTTCAGGGCATGTAGCTATTCTTATTTTGGCTGAATGAAAGCCTGTTTCTGTGAGCAAGGCTGAGGTATTGTGGGGTAAGAGCAGAAGTCTGCACAGTCAGTCCCAAACAAGGTGTATCCCACTGCAGTATGTTCATTTCCCAGCACCCTCAAAGTCATGTGCTAACCCCTGACCCATCTGATGCTAAAACATGGTCCATGCAGAGCTCTGCAATGATGCAACTACACCAGTCTATAACTGCACTCAAAAAGAACTGAGACCATTGTGGGTGGAAGTGAGTCCTGCTTGTGGTAGGGCTCTGAAGGTCACCTCTTTGGCCAGAATAGTGCTGGTGCTTTCTGACAGAGCTCAGATAGGACCTTGGCTTGTTTTGCATCTGACCCGGTCTTGCACCTGCTCATAGTCAGAGCTGCTGGTCTGGGAAACGACTCTTTCCTGCATCTGGAGATGCTCTGGCGGGGCAGAGGAGCACAGGGCTGAGAAGCAGCCTCTAACGTGCCCTTCCAGCACAACTGACTGACTGTCACTCCTGAGGGTAGACCCTTTGTGCTCAGGCATGCCACTGTGGCAGCAGAGCTCCTGTTGTTTGCCATGACTCATACAAGAGTACATGAAAGCAGGTCTAAGACAAACTGAGAAGCTAATGGGTCCCAGACCATGTGAAGATAAAAGTTACCATAAAAAAAAAAAAAAATTGCTGGTCATTGCTATTGCTGCTTTACTGATCCAGGCAAAGGTTGGTTGGAGTAAAGGATCAGTGTAATAGGACATAGGAGTCAAACTATCTGATGTGCCTCAAAGAATGATACCTCATCCTCTTCCATGACACCTACACAGCCTCTTGTTTTGCCAGTGAGGTGATCAGCTGTATCCGTGCCTCCTTCCTATCACACTTTCTGTTGAGCAGGGAGAGAAATCTCATCTTCTGGTGCCAACTGGACACTCATCCACTGGACACTGCAGGGACACCACACACCTCTTGCCTCACTCATACACAAGTGTCACTTTTGCTTCATCTAAAGCAGATGGTGGTCCCCACCTTCCACCACATGCCACCTGAGACCATCTTAGTCTCATGCAGGCATGCCAATAAATCTGAAATGTTGTGCTTGCCTAATATAATATAAAACCCAAAACAGAGAGAAAGTTAACAGAGACAGCTCTGCATGTTTAGAAAACTGCCTGCCTTCTCTGTACCACCTACTTACAGTGAGTCTGATCTATCAGCAGTCCTGCAAATCCTATCTCAGGGGTGTTTGGAAGGGAGTAGGATTAGCTGAGGTCTTCTAAAGGAAACCTCTAAGGCTATGAAATATTTCTAAGCTTAAGAAATAATACTTCTAATTACTTTTTATAATTATTTCTCCTGTCAGAAATAGGACAATCAAATATGTGTGATATTAAAAATTATTTTTCATTTTAAAGTTTTAATTTCTTTTATGGACTCCTCAAATTTTCTCTATAATTTTTTTGAAAAATTACCTAATTTCTGGCAGAACACTATCTTATACCAATTGAAAAAAATCAGTAGAAAAGTTTTAAAAACCAAGTGAGAACTGATAAGGGTTTTGGATTTTTTTTTCAGTTTTAAAGTGCATCAGTGTATTTGGGGGTGGGGGATGGTGTTGCAACAGAGAGATCAGGATCTTTGGCCTTTTACAGAATGAGCAGAGATCAGTTTGCTGGATCCTTTACGAGTTGGTAAATCATTTATTGGGATGTGCTGTTGAACAAAACACAGAAATAGTGCTTCATAAAATATAAATAGTACAAAATACTTTAGTTCTATTAACAACCTGTAACTGACGCACTTGAACTCTTTCTCATTTTCCTTTTTAATTTCTCTGTCTTGTAAAGTGGAGCTTGGTTTATGATTGCAAATAAAAATGAATTTGGTGGATCTCATCTTAATTTTATCATCCCAAACCCACAGTTTCACCTTCTGGCTTGTATCTTATAGTCTTTACTCAAGGAAGACTTGAGTGCAGGAGGGAGAGGAAACAGCCAAGAGAGGTGCTGGGGTGGCTGTAGCACAGCAGGGGCAGTGGCCAAAGGCTGGCTGGGAAGCCAGGCCCTACTAGGAGGTCAGTTCTGAGGTGTGCCATCAGTCACAGAATCCTGTGACTGCTCTTGCTCAGAGCTGTTCTTGGCTCAAGATAGGGATATCGATCCCCGACTCCCAAGAATCACTAAATTCTCCTTCAAATTTAAATAAGTGAATAAATAAGCACAGGCAGAAATGCAGGAAGCACTCCTTTTTGGATTACTTTGCAGATCAGAGCCAAGTGAAAAAATCTGTGGGCCACTGGGATTAACTTGCTTGCAACAGCAGGACCAACAGGGGGTTGCTTATGACGACAGTGGACCCAGTCACTTAGTGATTTTCTCTGAGGGAAGGCTTGCTATCCTTATCCAGTGAATCCCTTCTTTGGCTTGTGTTCAGAAATCCATTGTGCTGAATGGAGTTGCTGGCCAACCCCCAAACCACTTCTTCCTCTTTTTCACCTTCTTCCCCATGATGAGGGAAAGCCTCAACTCTCCCTTTATCTCTTGAGTATGGTTCACTGGCTTTAATCTCGGAAATTTCAAGACAGAATAATTTTTGGTTCTCTGTTTGGACTACGGAGATATGACAGGATGGTGGAATGGTGGGGAAGACAATGACAACTTGATATTAGAAACCAAACTTAGCATTTGTGGAGATTCCTTCAACAGGCTTTGTTCTGAAGGTCTCCCTCAGAAGTACATTCCCTTTTGGTCTAGGATGTGACATCTCTTTGTAAGTATTTTCTGCAGAGAACTTGTAGCACCTGTCCTTGTGGTGGGCTTTAGATGCAGCCTGGGAGTGACTTGCAAGGGTTGTCTCCTAGTTTCAGCTGTTTTTTTTTTTCCAGAGTACTGTGCAAAGAGAGGGAAGGTGAATCATCCTAGGATAGAAAATAGAATTAGAGGTAAATAACCTTTCTTCTCTTTTCTCATCTTCCTGCAGTTTACCTTTTGTGGGGCGGAGGATTGAAACCAAATCATCCCAGCTTCTTCTCAGTGCCTCTCCACTGTGTTCACCTACTGCTTTCTAATTCCACATTGACTGTTTTATTCTTAGAGGCATAAGAATATGGCCCTATAGACAGAGGAATAAAATGGAACTTTCCTTCTGTTCTTACTAGAATAAAATGCAAATGGATGCTTCAACATCCCCTGTACTTTCAGTCCTGAGGCAACATTTCCCCAAGCAACTGAGTGGACACAGTCTGCCATAAAAAATATCAGGCACAGTCCAACCAGCAGTTTTGCCTCACAGTAGTACATATGGGAACAAATTAATGGGAGGGGATATACCATAGCACTGTGGGAATGGGAGGGAGCAGATAAATTACAACCCAGCATCACAGGGAAGTGCAATTATCATTTAGCTGCAACCTGCTGATCCCACTGTTTTACTTCTCCCTTGGCTTTCTGGACTGGAGAAAGAGTAAAATGGTGCTCAGCCACCCATAAGTGTGCTGATACACGAGTCCTGCCTTAGCCCTTGCCCCTCAAAAACTGTACTCCTCCAGTTCTTCAGATGATCACTCTCATACCATGTTCCTCTCCTCCTCTCTGTCTGTACGTGAGTAGTTTTGATGTCCTGGGGGATCTGTGAGCAATGCCCTAACAATCTTCCTTGACAAATGAGTGATGGGCAGTCTTGTGAATCCCTGAAAGCACTTTGTGATGCCTCGTATTAGTCAAGTCTCTCCGATTTTAATATATTCCACCAGCTCCAGCAGGGTACATGTGCATACGTGCCTCAGTGTGTGTATGTGAAAATCCTTGCCAACATGTCATCCCTTATTGAGCAAAATATTGACAGGTTTGGATGTGGAGAGAAGACGGGAAAGAACATTGTGTCTTTCTGGAGAACTAAAAGGCCTCTGCGTTCTGCATTCAGTGCCTTCCTTCATCTCATGCGCACATGCATGCACAAATATCCCCTGCCACTCCTACAACCACTTCCTAGCACAGAGTCAGAGCCAAGGAGTGTATATACTTTCTCATCATGGAACAAAATCTTTTTTAGAAAAATAATAAAACTTCATTAGAGTATTAATTCAAAGCTTTTATTTTTTATAGTCGCCTTTTTATCATTTTTATTGCTAGGTTTAAAAGGAGGAGATTCCCTACATTAGGGAGGCAGCGAGCTGTTTTACATGGAGTGTCCAAGTGCCATTTACTAGTATCAACTTTGGGATGCAGGCTGGTTGCTTTTGTGCCTGACTTGCTCTTAGTACCTCTCTGTGCTTTGCTTTGATGCTGTATGAGGCTGCTTACGTGCTGTGCATTTGCCCTGGTATCCTGTGTGTGTATCCTGTCTGTCACAGGGAGCTGGAACTGGAGTATATGGTGAACTTCCACATGTGTAATGCATGTTAATTGTTTTCTTCTGTACTTTCTATGAGGCTGGAGCTTGGGGTAGATCTGAGCCAGCTTTTTCTCACCTCGTCCCTGTGCTGTGAATCCTGTAAGGTAGAAGTTACACATGTCAACATCTACCTAATAACAACACATGAATTGTGCAGAGCCCTGAGCTCTCTGTGAGGGAGACATGACCTTCATTATAATGATACAGTTGACATTTTCCCTGTGACACTTATTGTAACATCATTGCTTCCTATTGGCATCTGTGGGCTTATCAGGCAGCTTGTTCAAGCAATCTGGAGCTGTAATAAAACCAGGCAGGAGGGAAGAGGCTGAGATTTGAGGAGCCAGAAGAGGGAGCGGGGCAAAAAAAGGAGGATTCATGAAGTATCAGAGCATGCAGAACATTCATGAATGTGAGTTAATCTAATCCTCTCCCCCTTGCATCCATCTCTCTGCCTGTGGATTCACAAACACCCTGCACTGCAGAACCCAGCATCCCTACAGCTCACCACTTATTGTTGGCATTCCTGCTACTGGTGCATGAGCAGGAGCCCAGGCTTCCTGGGCAGTCAAAGCCACCAGAAAAGGAGGTCCAGGGGTCCCTATTCCATCATGCAAACCCCTTGCAAGCACTCAGGCAGCCCACATCTATCCTGAGGCTAACATTATGGCACACTAAGTGATGTTTGTGTGGGGATAATCCAGGAGATCTGATCTACGCTTAGAATGTTTGAAGGCTCATCTGCTGATGTGTTGAAGCTGGCTAGGATTTGACTGATCTTGAGGGGAAAATCAGGCCCCAGAGTGGTCAAAATCTGGAGTCAGGTGTGCTGACCCAGTCTTTCCTCTTCTTGCACACATTTTTTTTCTGTCTTTTAGCATAAGTCCTAAATTTATCATCACAGTGAGGAAATAAATTATTGCAATAGCTGTGACTTGGGGTTGGGGTCTGAAATCAGCTAGCCCTTGGCCACCTAATACCTGCCCAAAATGAGGCAGGCAGACGTTAAGAGCTTCTGGTCACCCTGTAGGGGGGGTGGTAAAAGCTAGTTTAATGTACAGAAGAAAAGCTTTGTATCCTATTATTCCCCAAGCACTTAAATTTCTTGTTGAAACTCCTGAACTTAAGCCTTGGGTCCAAACACTCTATCTATGGTAAGTGAGGCTACTGTGGAGTCCTGCACTTTTGCTCCTAATCTACAATCTGTAAGCGTCACATGCACCACTAACTCATTACAACTTAACTGATGCTACAATTTTTGTGTCAGGGCTGATGAGAGGCCTAAAATTAAAATTCTCAGCAGTTTCATCTGGCAAGTAGGCACATGTATTTCCTGCCCCTTTTCTGCTTTCCACTCGCTCCTCGATGCTACTTTTGGGTACAGCTGTTGCCAGGGGAAAGCAAGCCCTGCACTGTGTTTTACTTCTGACAGCATCCTTGGCTGGTTAGCTGGGAGAAGAGGAGAGTGGAGTAGAGCAAAATGGCTCCTTCGTTTTTCATGGGAACATAGAGTTTGACACACAAGATCAGATTCTGCCTTCCCTAATGGCCAAATATGTGATATTTCAGAGGAGTGCAATATCCTGCCAATAGAGAATATATTTATTGGCACAGCTTCCTGCCAAGGGTTTTGAATTGAGCTGCCTGATAGACAAAAGGTGCAGTGAGAACTGCTTCAAAGAGGCAGGTTGTAGGCCCTTCATGTCTCAGGGTAATGCTTCAGGCAGGGGACTCCCTTCCTAAGCCCTATGGAAAGCACTCTGCTTCCTGAGGCATGAGATTAATTTGCCTTAGTAATTACTGTGGCTCTGAAAGCTACATATGTTATCAGCATATGTTTCAGGCATAAAATGAGGTCTGGGGGGGGGAAACCCCAAAATTTGTAGTCACTGTTCACCTGAGTTGATCCGCTCTTGTGGGAGGGAATCTCCCAAGTTGCTAATGTGTAGCTTTACAGGCTATGATATTTGCGTGCAGTGGAGATGATGGGATATATCTTTCATTTCATCTGGAGGAAAAATAGCTCAGGATTATGAGAGATAAGCAGAGGTAAAACTCCTTGTTATTTTAGCATTATATGGCACTTTGGGTCTTTTTAGCTTCAGTAGCACTGTATTCTGCCTCCAGGGGAGAGGACACTTTGTTCCCTCACACACAAGGAACATGCAGAGGTTTCCCCTGTGAATGTCTTTAACAAGGAGAGGAGAGCAGCATGGGAGAATTCAGGTAGAGCACAATAAAGCATTTTCCATTTAAATACAGCATTACCACAGCCTCAACACTGGGATGGGGATTTTGGAAATTTTGCACTGTTGACGCTCACAATTTTAGCAGCAATTCTTAGTCCTTCCATTACTAATTTCGAGCTCAGCTGCCTCTTAGGTACGTGAGAAGACAAATTTTCTTTTCATTGCTTTTTGGGGGAGGTAAGGAGGGCTTGAAGGTTTTTTACTATAATGTCACCTAATGAAATGCTTGAAAATACAGCCCTAAATGTCACCTGATGATTCAAGACCAAGAAATCTAGAAAACTAATTTTCGTGGTTTGGGGAGGCTACACTCAGGATTTCTGATTGCTTGAACTGCCAGCACATGGAAACAGACTATTTAGAAACAAAGGTGCCTTGATTTCGGAGCTGTTTTATACAGCAGAAATAAGACATCACTCCTTTTCACTGCTCTCTCCTTCATAGTGTGTCAGTACCTGCAACAATCTGCAAGTTGTATGATGACAGCCATTTCCCTGCTCCTCTGTCCTCAGACCCTTGGTCCTTAGGATGTGCTTGCTAAATCACAGTTTTGCTTCCTCTTAGGATTCATGGAGAGGAGAATGGGCAAGGGTGAGAGGGAGGTTTTCCTCTGTTCATTAGAGGGTAAGATTAAGCCTTATTATTAATTATTCCTGTATTATGGCCACTGGTGGCCTGTAGTATTCCAGAAGTCAGACTGCCAGCAGCACTAAATCAATGCTGCTGCTGGTTCAATGTTATCAGTCTGTAGCCACACAGAAATTTGGTATGTTAGAAAATCAGAGTAATGCTTCATAATTGCCTTGCAAAAGTGGGGCATTAGTGTTTTCTAAGTGACAAGCCTATCTGGAAATGCAATCTGGTCTTTAGCTGTAATGCTATGGCAGTGATAGCTAAGTCATACTCAGGGCAGAAATTAGCTAAAAATTAACTGTACAGTTGCAAATGGGCAAAGCAATTAAGTGCAACCCATCCTCCAGGCTGCATGGGCCTTAGTGCTCATCACTGAGGAGACATTTCTA
Source organism: Peucedramus taeniatus (assembly GCA_013400575.1). Taxonomy (NCBI): domain Eukaryota; kingdom Metazoa; phylum Chordata; class Aves; order Passeriformes; family Fringillidae; genus Peucedramus; species Peucedramus taeniatus. The sequence continues at coordinate 265,148 of WBNO01022936.1, read as the reverse complement.
CCTGTGGAGCTCTCCAGGCTGAGTGCATGTTAAAAATCTCTGTCTTCCTCAGCATCCACGGACAGTTCATCCCAGACAAAGTGGTATTTACCTAGCTCTTTCTGGCTCTTAGAGCAATGGTTGAGAGCAGATCAGGACCCTCCCTTTTGTTACAGAAGAAAAAATGGCACTTAGAAGCATTTGGATAAAGCACTGAAGAAATCTCTAAGTTGCCATTAAACAAAGGTTGTTTTTCACCTGGGCCCTGGGCACATTAATTTGGGTCTATCCCAGTACCAAGCCCTGGGTATGTTGCTCTGGGAGGTGAGCTCTTGGTCCCCTGTGCAGCAGGAGCTGCAGCCTAAGTGAAGCCAGCCCCAGAAACTGATGTATTGCTTCAAAAAGGTGTGCAAAATTAGAGAAGCTACAGAAAAGCTACTTCACATCCCCTTGAATCCTTGGGATGGGCTCTGAATGCGAAAGCCATCTGTTCCTCCTTCCATCTATCTCAGACCTAAGACCATTAGGGAAAGATGGCTACTCTCAATGTTAAGATCCTCTTGGCTGGCTGGTGTTCTTTCCCAAACTTTGGCATCCCTCTGCCCAGTTTGGCCAGAGGATATTTTCCTCTGTGGTTCAGCTGGCTTGGCGTCTGCTTGAGGACTTGGACATGGTGCTCTGAGCCTCAGCCATGGAAACACGCTGGCCATGCACACACAGAAGCCTGGTTTGCCAGGCTGAAAGACTGTGGCCAGTTGGTTGCATCCACTGTAGTGTCTGGCCACCAGCTGGGAGACATGACACCCAGAATGTTGCTCCGTATGCTAAATGAATTGCGAACGATTACAAAACCTGCTTCTATAAAGGCTTCTCCTTGATTCTTGGAATATTGGAATAGTTGCATGCTGTGTCCCTCTCAGAACTGATAATGCTTTGGGACGGATCAGGTCAGTGATACGCAAAGGACATCTTGGCATCAAATTCAGCATGCCCTCTTCATTTTTTTTTTTTAATTTAATGAAACATAACAGAGACTTTACATTTATTAGAAGGTTCTTATCTCTAGTGAGCAAGTTTGTTCTGTGGTGCCAAATTTGGGCCAGGTCTTGGTGTAATCAGTGTTATCAGTTGATAAATATTTACTGTGCCATATATTCCTCTATATATATGTAGGAAGTTAAACCTGTGTAAGATCCAGGAGAGAAGAGAGAGGTATTTCAGAGTACTTAAAGAAAGTTATCTCTGCATGTCTTTAATTAATCCAGTAATTGCTTGAGGAAGAGCAGTAGTCACTGTATTGTGTCTTTGGTAGGACCTGAACTACTTTCACACTCCTCCAAGACTATCAGAACTAGGATTCTGGTTATGTGTACAAATTTCAAGCTCAGTTGGTGACAGTGTATAAAGTCTCAGTTCTGGTAGTAAGCTGAGCAAAGGCTGCATATGAGTTTTTTGAAAAAACTGGGAACTCTGTGTGTAGTCCCTAAGCCTCTTGATTCACTGGGCAACCTCGCATGTGTTAGCCTCCCTGCTTAGTGTCCCTGTGGAAATGAGTGTAACAATATTGATTGATTAAAGATCTTTAAACTCCACAAGTAAAAATGCAAAAAAGGTGCTAAATATTATGTATCTTTACTTAAAGTTTAGGGTCAGGATGATTTTAATGAGGATTATGTGCATTTTTAAGCTTAATCCATGCAAAATGTACTTAGTGGCAGCAAAAGGGGTTGTTAAAATGAGATCATTATGTGGCCCAGAACTGACACTTCTGGATCCTAGTCCACTGTGACCCCTCTCTCTTGCCAGATCCAGTCCATGTTGACTTTTCTTGGAATAAAATACATAATGGATCAAGCTGCCATATTAAATTTAGTCGTTCACTGTCACATTACTCGGTACACAGTCTGCTCCCTAAATCCCATACTAATCCGGTTGTCTGTATCTTCTTTGGTATAAAAGCACATTAGCCTCAAAAGAAGCAGCAGGGACAATATTCATAGAAAAATAAAAGTGATGAGAGGGTTAATATCAAGCTTCAGTCCTAACCTGATATAGCATTTATATGTCCTCAGGAATAGCACTTCAGCCCCAAAACGTATATTCTTGATGCTTCACTGGGAAGATGATGATTTTTGATTTCTCTTTATCCTCTCTCACACCCATCTTCTTTCATTTGCTTATGGCAACCCCAATGTGTAGTGTAGTTTTAGCAGTGTCAATAGTGTACCTTTTTACCTGGAGTGAGTTTAATAGGATTTGACAGTGACAGAGGATGAGAAAATTCTGTGATTCTATTATTCATCCCATTTCTGCAGCAGTCTGTGTAGATTGTATACTATTAGGAGAAAATGTTTGTAGTGAAGGTTTCCTATCTCTCTCTCTCCATCTGTCTCTATCCTTACAGCTTGCTCCCATCATAGCACTGTGGGTACCTCTGGTCATCAAAACCTTTTGTAGGAAAAAAAGTGAAGAGAGGGGCAGGAGGAAGGCCAAGGAACAACTTAGATATAAAATATTATAAATTCATATATTAAAGGACAGACCTCCTCCCAGAATGTTTATGAGCAGCAATTCAAGCAGAGCCAGAGCCACCTTTGTCACTCATGTGATTTGCAAGCACTGTGTCTGACAATTGGATCTGGGTCTTGAACAGAGAGGTATGACTTTTTTGTGTTTTTACAGCATCTCTCTATGTACAGGCATTGCCAGTGTCTTCATATTCTCTCTTGCCAAGCTGCTGTTATGGGGCCGTGTCTTTGGCCTACTTGAACTGTATTCATTTCAGTTTTTAACTGACCTTGGTTTGCTCCCTGATCATTGCTCTACTTCCTGATCTCTAGGGCTTCTGCTCACACAGTACTGGACATCACTAAAAGAATTGGGGAGGCACAGTCTCAGCATGATGCTGGCCTCTTGACTTTGATTCCATCATCTCTGCAGTGCAGAAATATATAACTGACTCCTCCAGTTGGGAAAGGTAAAATATCCTTTCCGAAGTCCTTCCCAAAAAGGTTAAGAATTTAATTTTGGATGAACATCCTTGCCCTCTGAGCAAGTCTTTATATTAATGATCTCATGACAGATTGCTCCTTAAACTGGCCCTAGTGCAGGTCAAGACAGAGTGAGAATATTCTCTATTTAATGAGGCAGAGATCAGAGTCTCTAATATTTCATCATTCGTGCTCAGGGGAGGAAGGGAGTTATAAGCTTGGAGAGCTGCTGGCAGAAGGGGCCCTCGTGAGCAGCTGTGATGGCAACTTGCTCACTGCATGGTTCTTAGCCCCCAAGAACTTACTGCTGCAGGTTTCCAGCTTCCTCTTGGAAAAACTAACCTTTGTCATTAAACTCATTTAAATGATTGAGTTCAGTGTTGGTAAAAGATCCGAGGCTACTAACCCTCGGGACAGAAGAGAAAAATTTAGTCTGCAGAGAGGTGTAGCATGAGGAACATGGATGCCAGTGGTATATGGACAACCACAGTCCACACGACTTTGTGGAGCATTTATTGCTCCTCATCAGCTTTTGCCTAGGAAGGGTAGGCAATCTGATACTCAGATGCTAGTAAATTAGAAAGTCAACTCACAGATCCAGTGGTTTACAAGTGTCTTAATTTATTAATGGGTGGAGGCCATCTGAGTGTGTGTAAATATAGATTTTAAATCAGTTGACATGATGTACATAAGCAATCAAACATATAACGTAGTGCTGAGATGCTAATGTTAGATCCACCCCTGACTTGAGTGCTACTTTTCAGTAGCACTGTGTCCCTGGGAAGCAGTGATATATAGTGGTGTGCAAATCACTGGTGCCCTTAAACTGCAGCTCTGAAATATTTACACATCCAAAGTGTTTGTGTAAATTGGAAGTATCACAGTGTTCCCATACGGTGACAGAGATTTGTAAATTTTGCTTCTGTGCAGTCCAGCATTTCCCTGCTAGTGACTGGGAGCCAGGACCCAAGAGCATAAATTCCCCAAATAATTCTTGCAATACTTAGGGTGAGCTCAGCTTCTGCACTTAGTTACTAGAAGGAAATCCTTCCAAGGTGCCACAGTTATGAATTGCCCTTTGAAAGGGACTGGTAGTGTCCTTAAAGCAACAGCTCCTGGAGAAACAGTAATAGCTATGCAAGGTGCTATTCCATGGTGTTGAGTAAGGCCATCCTGGCTGGCTCTAAGGCTGGATGGGTCGAGGCCGGACTTTGAATCCTGTGTTCAGTTTTGGGCCATGCACCACAGGAAGGACATTGAGGTGCTGGAGTGTGGCCAGAGAAGGGCAATAGAGCTGGTGAAGAGTCTGGAGCACAAGTCTGATGAGGAGCAGCTGAGGGAGCTGGCATTGTTTAGCCTGGAGGAAAGGAAGCTCAGGGGGACCTCATTGTTCTTTACAACTCCCTGAAAGGAGGTTATGGTCAGGTGGGGGCTGGTTTCTTCTGCCAGGTAACAAGCGATAAGACAAGAGGAAGCAGCCTCAAGTTATGCCAGACAAGATTTAAACTGGATATTGGGAAACATTTCTTCACTGAAAGGGTTGTCAAACACTGAAACAGCTGCCCAAGGAAGTGGCGGATTCACCATCCCTGGAGGTATTTAAAAGATGGGTAGATGTGGCATCTAGGAACATGGGTTAGTGGTGGGCTTGGCTGGTGTCAGGTTAATGGTAGGACTGGATGATCTTAGAGTTCTTTTCCAACCTAAAAAATTCTCTAATTCTGTAATGGAGGAAATATGCCTGAAGATCAGCAGATGGTCCTTCCTTCCTAACTAATAATGGCTGACATAGGTAAGTCAGAATTCACACGTGTGTGGCTGAGCCCTAAGTGTCAGCTGGGATCATCCAGCTTTCCTCACTTCCCTCCACCCTGCAGGAACAAACGGCTCCTCATTCCAAAGGCATGGAATTCGCCAGCGCAGCGTTCCGGAGCGCTGCCGGCAGCCCCGACGCGTTAGTGGTGGGGGCGCCTGGCCCGCGGCTGGGCTGAGGCGCCTCACGGGGGGCTTGCGCTCCCTCC
>WBNO01022936.1:51810-256210 GCA_013400575.1 Peucedramus taeniatus | reverse complement strand
AAAAAAAAAAAAACCACAAAAAAAAAACAAAACAACCAAACCAAAACAGAAGAACTGTTTAGCTGATTAGGAATTTTGGAGTCGGTACATATCCCAGTCCTGTTTTTCAAAGCAAAGAAGATTCAGTCAAGTTCAGAACTCAAAATATTTACCTAAAAGTTGTGTAACCACAATAAAAAAACTATTGATACTATCAGTTATAACAGAATCCCATCATAGTCTTGAACATCCATGAGCTGAGCCATCCCACCTGCATTGCAGGCTAGGACTATCACTGTTACCATTTTATGCACTGGAAAACTGAGGCATATATAAGAAGTGGAGGTTTGCTAAAAGTCAGAGATTTCTGCAACTTGGTCACACTTTTTCTCCTTCGTGTTCATCTGAGTTGTTTAAAGTTTGCTCCTTAATTTTCTTTGCAGTATTTATCAGGACATAATGAAAGCCTGTTCCTAAAGCTAAGGGAAGTTGAGAAGACAATGAAGGACTTGGAAGGATGTAGACTCCAGAAAATGGATTCTGGGCATGTACTGCCAGGATGGAGGATTTTTATTTAATTTTATAGAAGAATGTTCTGGTTATTTTACACTGAGATGCAAAATCTCATTTGCAGCCAAACCCTGGAGGGAGTAAGAGGAACTTGGAGAGCTCATAAAGACAAGTGTAATAGGATTAATAAGAAAAAGGCCTAAGACATAAGCCTTCATTGTACACATTTCTTGCTAAATTTTAGTATTGATGAAGGGGAAATGCCAAAACGTAACCATGTGCTCATGTCCTTCAGGCAATAACAGAATATCAGCATTCTTGTGAGCTGCTCTTGCCACCATTTTAAGAGCAAGCACGTGGGGATACTGCCTTTTGAGGTAGAGAGTGAAGGGAAGGGTGCAGGAAAGCTGGCCATGAATGAAGGCAGCTCTTCTAGCAGGATAAATATTTACCTGGTATTGAGCATGCATGTGGGATGGAGGGTGTGCAGGGGAAGGGTGGGGGACCCTTTGACAAATGAAAGGGAACACAGTTTAATGCCCAGAGAATGGAGCAAAGGTTAACTTCCATCACCACTGATAGGATCCAGAGAGAGACAGACAGATCAAAGATAATGAATGGGTCCTAAAGGGGGTCAGTTCATTGTCAGGGGGTGCCTTCAGTGCATCAGTTATCTCAGCATCTCCAAGGTAGCTGAGGAATCTTTGTTGACTGCCACCCACCAGACCCTCTGGGGCTGCACAGGGCACCCAAGTATTATAGCAACCTGTCCTTTTCTCACCCAGGCTTTTAACAGAAGAAAATGAAAGGAGAGATGGGGCCAGACCTGTCACATTTTCTTGTCTGTTTGTTTTGCCCATCTGTCTTATCTGCTGCTGCCAGTGCCATGTGGGAGAAGGATGATTGCATCATTTCCATATAGCTTGCTGTTCCAGCCCCCTGAATTAGGGTGAAATTTGGTTGTGCTGCTGGGTGTTCGAATGTTTGCCAGGTAGGTGCTACCAAGAGCATGTATTAAAATAGATGGATGGGGACTAGGGTAGGAAGCAGCCATTAGAATGCTTGAAATAAACCAACTGTGAAATAGAAAAATCAAAAAAATAAGTATTCCTGGAGCCTTTAATACTAGCCTTCCCTTTTGGGGCTGCCCTTCTTACTTTTTTGACATGTACACACCCACAAACAGAAAGCTATTTATGAAAATGCCACAGCCTGGTTTTTTTTTTTTCTTTTTTGTCTTTTTAGGCATTTCCATTTAGCCAGGATTTGGAGGGAATCTGAGAATGGCTCCTTGAGCTAAAACTGGTGCATGCAAAATCCAAATGCAGTTTTGCTTGCAAAACTCAGGTTCCTCAGGGCAGCTGGGGCATCTCAAGCTCAGGCAAGGTCTGCCCTGTCCCTACTTGAGCACAGTAGGAGGAACACAGCCGCTGACTGCTGATAGGTAGGAGGTGAGATTCCTAATCACTTGTCTAGATGCATTTGCAACTTATTCTGATTCCTTAACAGCTCTTTCTGTCTGCTCAGTTCCTTTGGCATTTTGATCACTCTCCATTAGCTCTCGATAGTAGTGGCATGAGATGCCAGGATAGATACTGTCAAAATCAAACATCTTCGTTTTGTTCCTTTTCTTTCTTCCCTAACTTAGCACTGGAAAAAAAACCAAGATGTGTACGTTTGTCTTTTCATAGCTTTGTCTAGAAGGGGGAGTCTATGGCTATTAAAACCAGAACATGTCAGTCAGATTTATCAGATTAGTAGGGAGATCTCTACTCTTTGGTATAAAAAAATTGTCAAATCAGTCACTGTCTGGAGATAAACTGCTGTGGTGTCAGTATTAGCAGCGTATTTGGGGTTTGTGTTTAATTCTCAGGGGATGAAGGGCAGTCCCCAGTACTGTGACTTTCTTGTAGCTGTGATCTTGGCTGAGAGTCCTGCTGGCATCTCTTGCAGGACCAGCCTGCAAGAACTGTGAATTTTCTTTGAGATTTTATGATTCTAAACTTGACCTTGGTCTTACAGTATTTCTTCTTATCTGTCACTAACCTGAAGGGAGTAAGGACAGTTTCAATGGGTGCTCAGGTATGACAGCAATGACTGGGATAGAATATTTATCTGCTAGTTAGATGCATAGTAAGAGCTTTTTTGTAAAAGGAACAGACCAAGTTCAGAAGATATTTCTTAGTGCCTGTCCTTCATCATGCTGATGCTGATGACACCATCCCAGAGAAAAACCTAAAAGTAGGATAAGAGATTTGTACTGAGGCAGTGGAGACTGTCTCTCCACTGTTTTCCCAAGTGGGTCTGTACAAAGCCAGATCCTTGTATCACTTCAAGGGTGTGATGTCACAGACAGAGTTTTTTTTTCATTTCTTTGTGCTTTACCTCAGCTTTGGGCACTGGGAAATGACAATCCTGGTCTCCAGATGGTGTCAACTGGTGTAACCATCTGGGAGTGGGGCTTGTGAGTGCAGGATAAAACATTCAAAGTATGTCTTTTTCCTGCTCCTTTTTGCTGTTTACTGTGAAGCTCTTTGAGATCTTCTAAGGGAAGATGCTATAAAATACAAACCATTAGTCAAGAATATCTAAGTGCACATTTTTGTCCTGCTTCTCTTAGTACAACTTTCCTTTCCATTGGCTGATTTATAACCTCTAGATCTGCATGGTAATTTCCATGTGATTCTGCAGTGTTGCACTTTTAAATTATGCTAAAAGCTCCCCTTTATTGTCAGGATAAAATTAATACAAATCAAGCAGACCTTGACCAAAGGAGTAGCCCAGTAAAACTGTAAGTTGCCCACAATAGGCCAGTAACTAGGAGGCAATTTGCAAAGGTCAGTGATGCTTTCAGATCCCTTTTTTGGCCTCATCAGCACTGTATACAGCTGTCTACAAGGGTCAGAAAGCATGTTTAACTCTCAAACACAGCAAATCCTTTGTTTCCCTCATTTTCCAAGCACCTATGCCCTGTCTCCTCTTGCACCATGCACAGGTTCAAGTGAGCCAAGAGAGTTCTTTGAGCCAAAGGCATTGCACCTCACAGTACAGGTATTGATGGGGGGACATTCAGTTTCTTCACTCCTGACAGAGAAGTTACTTGCTTCAACTTTGGAGGAGTCCTTCCATTTATTTAAGGTCCCATCTGCAGCATCTTGTGATTTTCCAGCTACAAACGTTGCTGCCTCTGGAATCACAGGAGTCAGAAGCAAGACATATCTTTGGTGATTAGATGTGCTCTATTGACTAGATCTGGGTTTGAAAGAAGCATGTTCAGGTCTTGAGCAGTGTTTGATGAGGAAATGATGCTTCTCTTTTCCATTGCTCCTGCCTCACAAAGTGAACCCAGAATGTAAGGCCAAGGACAACTGCTGCAGCTCCCCCAGTTGTGAGTCATATTTTTCTGGATAATGTGTTTCCATGTTTCCATTGTCTTCCAAGGTGACAAGTACAAAAGAAAAGGAACAATAGGGGGGAAAAAAGGCTTTTTGTCTTTTTAATCTCACCATGATACAGAATTAATCAAGCATTATAGAAGAATCACAGGAAACCGTTAAGCAAGTGGACTTGCCTGAAGCTGGAAAGAATGTGGGACAAGCAGCCTACTGGCTACAATATCATTCAATCTTCTAGAAATAAGATTTGGACCAAAGTGTGGCTGGTGAAAACTTGCAGAGTCCTGACTGGAGCCTGGGACCACGTACCCGCACTATTCTGAGCGAAGTCCATCTCTAGCTCCCCTAGACTGAGATGGAAGCATTTAAAATGAAAACAAATCCATAAAAGGCTGCTGTTAAGCTGTTTGAGAGATGTCAACAATGCCATCATTCTTTTCTGAGGTGGACTTGGAGACAAAATCACCCTCTCCCCATTAAGAACTCTCACTCTCCACACTGCTTTGATACTTTCACACTGGCTTTGTCTTTCAGTGTCTCCTCCCTTCTTTGTGTGCCTCCTATGACAAAGCAGGCACCATTATGCAGTAGGATAGAAAGCAGTCCTGGATTTGGCAGACTGGACCCTTTTTTCCCTGGAGGATGATGGTGAAGGGAAATTGCTTCTGCTGGGCTTCATGTTGCAGTAACTGGTGTTCTGCCATCAGCCTTGACCTCCAGGTAGCTTTACACCTGCCAAAGATCAGTCCCCTCATCTGTGTCTACACATATATGTCACTCCATGCTGGTTCCTTTCCTGCTTTTTCCTTAGGTCCCATGGGAGACAGAGGGAACAGGTCGGTGTGATCTGGTCTTGCAAATTTTCATGTGTTTACATTTTTACCTGCCTCCCCAGTGTCCTTAATTGCCCTTGCTCCAACCTTCTGTGCTGCCTTTTCCCACTTTGCTACTTCCTCCCCATTGCCTCTCCTCTTCTGTGCCTTCATACACTGCCCCCACATGGAGTCCTCTCCTTTTTGCCATGCAGCCCCTTTTTGCTGGCATGCAGTGAAGTCACAATTGCCTCCAGTTAGTCAATTAAGAGATCAAGTCTTATGGCTGTGCTAGGTTGTTGGGGTTTCTTCTACCTACTTAGTATTATTTTTCCAGCTCCATCTTGGCACCTACATTTATTTGAAACAAATTGCAGAATAATTTCTTTTTCTAGTTTTCAAGAAGCGAACTCCTGGGTCCAGAGGGGTTGGTGTTTTGGACACCCAGTGCCAGTGATCTGGGACTGCACACAGAGATTTGTGCTGTGTGAGGAAATACTTCATTAGACTTGTATTCCACGAAAACACTCTTGCTTCTTAACACCTATGATTTTAATTAAAACCTGGAAAGTGAAGAATCCTTGGGTTGTATTAATGTTTTCATTTCCATTAGGACAGGAGAGTTTATAAACACGAGCTGGGTTTATAAATTAGACCTTGTAAGAATATTTTGTGCACAGTGCAGCAGAGGCAGATGAGAACTGGAGTGGAGCTGGCCCCATCTGTCTCTTTCCTTGGCTGGCTCTCGCTTTCCAGTGTCCTCCCCTTGGCACAGGCTTTTCTGAGCTGTTCAAGGGTTCCCCCTTGGAGACTAAGCTAATGGCTTCTTCCATTTCTTTCTGTGGATGTTGTCCTCACTCAGCAAAGCAGGAAGAGAAGCAGATGTTTTAATCAGGGCCTTGAAAAACAACTTGCGAAGGTGACATTGGGTATAGGGATTTTGTGATGAGTTACATGAAAGGGGAGAGATTCTCCTGACCCAGTTCTCATGCATGTGCACACAGAGATGCACTCAGAGATAGTCAGTTCTAAATATTCATCCCACATACAGTCATCCACATCCAGAGTGTGAATATGTATCTCTGAGCATGCAGGGGAATGTGACAGAAGATGCAGTCTCCTCCAGAGATGATGTGACAGCTGCACATAGCTGTGCACTGGCTGCCCCAGGGGGTGCAGGCAGGCATTGCCCAGCAGGCACTGCCCAGCAGGCACTGCCTGGCACAAACACTGATGCAGGGAAGCGCGGCCCCCATACAGCCTGACTGTACTCAGCTGTGCAAACTGCACATGGGCCATCAGTGTGACACCAGTGACAATAAGAAGCACTTGTGTGCTGCATTCTGCTCAAGGACAGGTTTGCAAAGACATCCACAAGTTTATGCAAGGGAAAGCAAAGTGTGAATAGATGAAGTGCCTGGATTCACAGTTTGTCAGCAGCAGAGCTGAGAGTAAAATCTGGATCTCATGTGTGGGGATCCTAAGTTTCCATTCATAATTCCCACAGGGTAAACTTCCCACTCCTAGCTGTAATTATGTAACATCCTTGGAAATTACTTTCCCTTGGAAGTGTAATGGCACAGAACAACTTCTTTGCATCTCTGACCTTTGGCTGGGGTAGCTCAGGTTGGTTCAAGACTGTCTTGCAGTGGTCATCAGTAGGGTCAGCTCAGAACACCTACACTGTGTGCAATGCAGCATCACAAAGGAATGATACCTGAGCTAATCGCTTCAGGCAGTGTGTGATGTAGCCCACACCCTGTTAGCATTTGCTTTTTAGAGGGTGGTAACATAAGTTTCATTATGTTACAAATGAATACTCCAATTTAATAATTAAGAAAATTTATTAAATAATCAAAGTATAAATTTGGAAAAAGCTACAAGCAATTCAACTCTGAGCCAGGCGATCAGAGTCGGGGAAACCCAGGTTTTTGGTCTCTATTGCGCCAAAGTCCCTGTGGGTCTCTGCATGTCGTTTCTAAGGGGTTTGTTTTATATAGTCTTTTGGGCTCTGGAAGGGGTCCTTCTTTAGCATATTATCGTAGTTTTCTTTCTTGTTGCCGTTTCTCAGAACTGGTGAAAAATTGCTGAAATCCTGTCAGGTGAAAATCTTCTGGGATACACTTCTGGCGTTGAATATTATCTTATTGATGATGCCTATCAAACGCATCTTGCTGGGATCTTGTCAGATGAAAAAATCCCTTGGAATATGCATCTCTGGAGACAGTGTCCTTCCTGGTGTTTGAATATCCATCCTTATCACTTAGCCTATTACTGCTTGTTGTCTGACCCTGTCTTTAGTACACAAAATGCTGTGTTTTTGTTTTTTTTTAATTTCCTTTAGCACAAATTATTTTATAACATATATTACAATTCTAAAGTCTGGATTCTCTTCAATATGTAGAAGGATATTTAGGACCCTGTGCTAAAACCATGCACTCCCCCAAAGGATCTGCAGGAATGAGTTTGAAGGCATTTTGTATAGGCACCTGTGCATGAGTGTAAATGTTTCTGCTCTACAGTCTAAACAATGTGAGTGGAGTAGGCCATCTCTTCAGCCCTTGGTGACATTGGTTTAGCACCATAACTACTGAGTTGTCTGAGATCGCTTGCAAGGTAGCACCTGGGATTCACAAAGAGCTCAGTTTCCATCAATGGCTGAGGTGGTACAGAGAGTGTAAGAAGTTGGGCTCCTGTGTGTGCCTGGTTCTCTTCATCTCCCTTACAGTATGACTGGATGTTTTGACATGAGAGTGATGTTCAGGAAAAAGGAGGAAGGTGTATTCACTGTCAGCCTCTGTCTCCTTGAGCCCACTAGGGCTGTTATTGAGATATCCGTTCAAGCAGCTTAAATAGAAACGTCTGGAGACAAAATGAAAACAAATGGAGAAGCTGGCAGGACTGGCTGGCGGAGGTTCCCTTCCCTGGTTCTTCCAACCCCTGAGAGGGAGAGGAGGAACTTGCTGGCACTTCCAGTCCCAATAATGCACCTTGAAAGGGAAGTGGCAGGGGAGGAGGAAGGTGTGGATAGCTTCCTGGGAAATTTTTCAGACTCTTAAAACACTGCTGAACCCACTAGAGGCCAGTATTTAGGCTGCCTGGCAACATGGGCTCTCACCCTCTGTTGACACTTGGAGGTTCTGGGTCATTACATCCCTGCAGAAGGAGGGGAGCGCTGAGGTCTCTCAGTGAGGGTGATACCAGGAGCCTCCCCACTGGAGCATTGCAGCTCCTCTTCTGCCCCTGCTCAGGTTCAAGGGGACACCAGGTAGTTCAGGAACACTCACTGCGTTTTGAAAAACCTTTTGCTTTCTTTCTTTCACATTCCTTCCTTGTTTTTCTGCAGGAGAGTGTTGGTCACCTCATTTACAAAACAGTCTTTGTTTAATTCCTTTACTTACCCAGTCCTTCCCACCTCCATGTGGCCCAATGTCCTTCTTTGAGAAAGGGTTGAAAAGGTGATAGCTATTCACCAGGAATGAATTCACCAGGAAAAAGTCTTGCCTGACCCGCTGCCTGCTTAGGGAGGCAGTCAATAATTGGCATAGCATAACCCCTTGGGCTGAGTGAGCAGGGCTGGATATGAAGGGTGTCAGGGAGTCTGAAAACCTTCTGAGAACATGGCGCATTGAGCTCCATCCAACAGTGCTGCACCAAGGGGCTCTTGCCCTTGGAGGCAAGGACTTCACATTTTCAATGAGTGGGAGTAAGTGGGGCGGGAGGGGAGAAGGGGATTGGGAGCTGCATAGAAATGTCGTGGTAACACCCGCATGTTAATGGCAACACTTCCCCAAGAAATTTCTCTTGAGAGTTCCTCATTATGCAAACAAGTCTGGCAAATGATAATGCCTCCTGTACTTCCAAGGATTAATGTATGTAAATGGCAGAGCTGCTGCTTGTTCCCAAAAGCAACATTCAGCTACCCACACCAGAGCCAATCCCTGGGCCAGGGAACTTTCCACTCCCCTTTCACACCAGCTGGTCCCTGAACTTTCTGAGATCATTGGACTAAATGCTTCCTTCCTTAAAACATCCATGCTGAGTAGAGTGCCGTGGCCTTCCGTATATGAGGGGTCAGTATATGTCACCTGCAACCCGCTGAGGATGCTGTCACATGTCCTGGTGATCTCTCAGAGAAACCAGCAGGGTAGATCCTGGTGTTGGGGGATTTAATCCAGGCAATATATTGTTTCATAACATTTCTAGAATGCAGGAGGATAGATGGGGAGGGTGGCTGACTTCTTAGATACAGGCCTCAATTTGATGTGGAAAAGGAGTTGTTTGTTATAATCTGAAAAGAATTTAGTCACTTTTGTGAAATGCACCTTTGATGCATTTTAGGTCTTTTTTATTTCAGTGTAATGTGGATAATGAGCAGAAAACTACAGAAAAATCAGGTGGTTTTTTTTTTTTTTAATAATCTAGGTCAGGTCAGTCTGAGTTAGCTGAGCCTGAGGCTGACATTACAAAGTTTATCTTGTGGTAAAACCAAAGTATGCTATCAGTGTGATATTTTTCCACTTGAGACAACTTCTGACAGTTGCCATGGGGTTAAAAATGTACTTTTCCCCCCTTCCTTTCTTTCTTGTTTTCTTATTTTTTTTTAACAACTTTTGGCAGTAGGATCTGCCTACAACTTTAATTTGCTTGGCTGTGCATGCTTAGTGGAGTACCATCATGACTGGCGCTAGCACCTAGCATCCTCAGCAGCAGCAAGGCAGGGCACTGCTGACTCCCAGCACCCACACCTTACTTGCCATGTGGCAAGCAAAAACCTGGCCTCTTCGAGGTGCACTGACTGCCATCTTCCCCTGACACCAAATAACTGCAAATGAACAAAGCGATTTCTGATTGCTAAAACTGGTGTGTAGACAAGCATATCTCAGCTAAAGATAATTTGTTCAAAACACAGGTGAACTGCTTTGCCAAACATCCGGAGACAGCTGAAACTAAAGTAGGTTTGGAATTTTTAGTGCACAGCCAATTTCTCAGCATTTTTCTCTTCCCCCCCCCCCTCCATGCTGTTATTAATAAATGAAAGTGGGAGATTTTGAGTCAAGTTTTGACTCAAACAAAATCATTCTAACTTTTAGTATGCTTGAAGTTTTGATTTCTAATTAGTTCCAAAAAAGCATGAAGCTAATTTTGTTTTCCTTTATTAGGTTGGTGGGAGTTGTCATTTTTACCCTCTTCTCTAACCAGCTGAATTTTAAGAAAAAAGCAAAGTGGTACATGATGGTGGTTCCCTTCTGACTAAGCAGAGTTATATCACAGGAGATATGATCTACATAGCACAGTCTGTAGCAAAGAAGAGGCGTTTAACCTTCCTCAGACATTTATAAGACAAAGAAAATTTCATCTCAACATGAAAACAACTTGAAATTGAGCAGTTTGGGGCATTTCAAGAAATAAGACTGAAGCATTAGATGATGTGAATTTGAAGATTCTTTCTCTGTTTCAGACCCAGAAGGAAAACATTATAAAATTTCTGTGAATAATTTTGAAATTTGCTTGTGCCATGAGGGTTAGCTGTGAAATTGGTGTCATTTTGAATTCACATGAGAGCTGACTTGCTGGGGAAATGCATTACTGGGATGAAGTTTGGCCATCCAAACCAAAGCGTGCCAAATGACATGCTTGCAAAAGGGGGCGGGGGTTGCTGTCAGCCTTAGGGGAAGCACAGCCTGGGACATGGATGGTGAGCTTTTTGCAACCTGCTTGCCCCTGGCTTGCAACCCCTGCAGAAGAGAAGCAGAGGTTCATTTAGAGGCTGCATTGTCTATTTGGACTTGGGATGAGAAGAAGAATGTATTGTTTTGTATCCCAAGAACCTTGCAGAAATGGATTTTTTCCATCCAGATGCCAGTTTCTGTTCTGCTTTGGATAACAAGCTGCAGAATTCTGACAGCTGGGGGGAGGGAGGCGTGTGTGTGGAGCAGGAAGCTGGAAGCTAGATTTGGAAACCCCTAACCTGCTTTTTTGCTCATGGGATTGTGAAAGTGCTCAGAGATTGCAATTCTTCTCCAGCTCTGAAGAATCCCGTTGATATATGCTCCATATTAGGATCATATATAAAGACTGATAAGGCATCTTTGAAAGAAAATCAGAGGGGAACTTGTTGCTGTGCGTGCTAAAGTAGCAGAAGTGTGAATGTCATGTTCAAACCTTACATTTTGATATACAGCCATAACATAGGAGGTGAGGGGTCTGTCTGTATAAAGAGCACCACAAAATCTACTGCCTAATGATTTTTTAAGAAAGAGAATATAAATCAAAATTGAGACACTCAGGAGGCTTTTACACCTTCTTAGTGGATTCTGTGTGGATTGAATCTCTGCTGATGTAAAACCCTACAGTACTGTGTCTTTGAAAGTTGGCTGGGAACTAATAGCACCTTATCAGGGTTTTGTATGCGATAGCCCTAAGGTTTACCTTTGTAGTGCCTTTTGAAAAAAAGTCCTGCTGTACAGAGCTCCAGTCTGTGCTCCAGCTAAAGGTGAAAAGGGGGTGTGAGAAAGGGAAGTAATAAGATTATACCTAATTGCTTTAGCATCCACTTAACTATTTTACATATGTGCCTTAGAACAAATGTTTGTGCAGTGTCTAGACTGGTGTTTACAAATGTGTTAGCTAACTCTGGCTAATTGGGGAGCAATTAACGTGAGTTAAAGCAGTAGTCTAGACAAAGCTATAGTGCACCTTCTCTCTTCTATCCACACCAAGCCTGCCAGAGCTCACAAAGTGCTTGGACAACACACTCAGGCACATGGTGTGAATTTTTGGGGGGTTATCCTGTGCAGGGCCAGGAGTTGGAGTCAGTGATTCTTTGTGGTCTCTTACAACTCAGGATATTCTATAATTCTACAATCTCTACCTTTATTCTGCTAGGGAGGAGAGGCTTGAATTGCAGCATAAAGAGGCATGCTGCTCCCTCTAAGGGAAGAGGAAAAGCAGAAAAGGAGGGATCCAGAGTTCTCCCAGCACTGTGCCAGCTGTGCCAAAATCACACCTCTGAGGGAGTGCTGCCAGTGATTTCCATTACTTGGCTGTGGCATGAGCTTCACTTGAGCTATTCCTCCCTTCCTTGGGCCTTCTGCAGGCTCCAGCCATCCTCTTGCTTTTCCCTTATCTGCACTGTGCCTGCCAGCACCTGGTACAGCCCTGCTGTCTGCCACCCCTCATGCCCCATCCTAATGAAGGAAACTGCTCTCAGTTATGTGATGGCTTCCCTCACCTGAATAATACCTCTCCAGTGGCAGCTGTGCCTTTGCTCTGCGTTTGCTGGAGAGCCCTGTGAGGGCCAGGCATGGCAGCAGCCCCTCCAAGGCTGGGGTTGTGTGGGATCACTGAGTGCAGAGCCCTGGGAGGGAGCCAGGGCATGGTAACACCCCCTCCTCTCCCTTGGCCGTTTTTGGGAGATGTTCAACTCTGCTGTGACATCAGAGCCATCACTGGCTGGGAGCAGAATGCCAGGGCAGGTGTGCCAAGTCCCCATGGGCCATGCCAGTGCTGCACAGCCTGTTCTGTTGGTGCCCAGAACGGGATGGTTGTGGCTAGCTGAGCCCATTAGCAAATCTGCTTTCCCTGGTAGCATCCTGTATGCCTGAAGGTGCCCCCCAGCCTGCCCTCCCAGGGACCTGCAGAGGCAACCTGCCCTTTGGTGTCTGCTGGAGGAACAAGGTACAGGCCAGGATTTCAGGAGGACTCTTGTGCTGTGTGGAAGCCCCAGGCTGGAGTGGGATGAGGAATACTAGGTCCCAGTCCTCTACTCAGACCCATTGTGAATGTTGTCTTTAGAGTAGGTTTCCCAGTGGAAAAATAAAGGGGGATTGCTCAGGCTGAGCAGCAGCTGCTGCTGTTGTAGAAGTGCTGTGTGTGGTTTCCCTGGTCCCCTTCACCTCCTGTGGAACCACTTTTTTGGGGGTTGGATGCTTTGGGGATTGTGCCTTGAAAGCAGACTTTGGGCTGAACCAGAGTGCCAGCACACTTGGCAGGCTTGCTTAGCCATGCTGTAGGATGTGCCCTTGAGGAGTGTTTTGGAGATGGATTTTCACTGAAATGTGTTAGAGGTGTGTATTACAGGTGCATGCCAGGGGAGGACTTGTGGGCTTTTGGCTTTCTCTTTCCCTGTCACTACTTGTCGCAAATCACAGCAATAAGACTTGTTCTTATTGCAGGGTAGGAGTCATTCCCCAAATAAACTGGGCCTTCCTGGCACTATGGGCTGGAGAAACTTGGTCAAGGACAGAGCAAGAGGAGACAAATTTTACGTGGGAAGGATTTATGAGCACAGACACAGGCATTGCTTGTTCTCTTTCCTATTGCTCACACATGTCTGGAAGTTAAACCCATAAGCTAATTGCAAAGCCGCACGCACACATTATATATATATAAATAATAATAAACCTCCCATTCATTATGTACCCTGGAGTGTCTAACCTGCATTGCATTCAGTAATTCATTTGCTTGGGAATCAATCCAATATTAGAATAGCAAAAATGAAAGGTTGGAAGAGCTCTCAGGAGTCCATTTTCTTCCTTGCAGACAGGATCAAAAATACCAATTGCAAACTCATGATCTGCCACAAATAGTCATACATGTGCAGAACAGGGGCAGATTTCCCTGCCAAATTAATGCACACTCTTTTTTTTAATGTGTAGTTTTCCCAAAAAGATTCCTAGGAAGATTTAGTTCTGAGATAAATTTGTTACTGATGTGCCAGCACATACTAGAAGCTAATAATTGTGAAGATTTTCTCATGTGGAAAGGGAGGCTGGCAGTCCCCTACTGGGGCATGCAATATTAACTCCTGGGTCCTGGATTATCATATTCTGATTAAAGCTTCTGTATGCATTAAAATGTTAAAACGTTTTGGAAATGTTTTAATGTTCCAACATATTTTAGCATTCCAAAACTTGGAAGGGTTTGGAAATGTTTAACACGCACTCATTTTGAGTCTTTCTATCTTCCATATGTCTTTTGCAGAATTTTTGCAGTCCCTACAAGTTTCTGGAATCATTAACAAATAGTTTTATCAAGGTCTCTTTAAATTTAGGGGAAACCCTCTCACTGATGCAACAGTTTTTGCCAAAGATCCTGGGATTTTTTGGTGGAAGACAACATGAAGGATGAGATGTTGATAATGACTGGGAATAATTAGGAAGGCATGAAAAGCAGGACTTTTTTTCTGCAGTTGGGAGTTGTTCAAGAAAAATCTGCATATAGTCAGGAGAGTTCTCGTAGTGCTGGTTGCAGGTACAGTCATTCTGAAGGCAGTATCAGCTATCAGACTGACTGTTGCAGTCTACTAGGATGCATGTCTGAGGTTGTGCTCTTGTCATGGGTTACAGCCATCCATCCAGTGTGTTTTGCCTGTACTACTGGCTTGTTTTAAGTTCACTGCTTTAATGTGTTCGGGGTCTTAAGCACTCGTCAGCTCTAACAGAGGCAGCTTTGAAAGGTAAACTGGTCTCCTAAGAAAGTAAAGTGTTTTGTTCTAGTCAAGTAAAAGTTTTGTATTCCTTATTATAGAATTAGAAACAGAGTTAATAAAACAATGCAGCCGTACTTCATGTCTGTCAGTAGTTTTAGCTGTCACTTGTCAAAATTTTTTGGCACTTTGTACTCATACCAGACGTCATCCTGCAGAAATAATTGTCCAGGGCAAAAGTGGTAATGTTTCTCTGAATTCTCCTTTTATATAGAATCATAAAAACAGAGTTTGGAACCTCCTTTGTTTTATAGCTGACTTTCCTGAGCTCACACCCGTCTTTTTCTTTTGCTGACATTTTTACAGGAGGTGGCCATTTTAGTTTTATAAGCTTGTGAAATGATTTTTAGTTATTAACATTTATGTTATCTTCTGAAATGCATCAGCCCTGTGCTTGTTGCAGATTTCTTTCACTGGGCATATCCTCATCAAGAAGGAAGTTAATTGCACAGGTACATTCCCAGCTATCTCTTACCTTAATATGGCTGTGTGTATGTTCTCTATGTTTGTTGTGATTTCTGTAAGCCATACCAGAAAAATTTCTTAGGAAACAATATTTTTCACAATCTCAGAAGTGAAATTGAGTTGTGTGGCTTGCATATAGCATGTAGATGATTAATCTAGCAGCTGGAGCACTTCAGATTTCCCTATGTATGCAATTTTAGGAGGATATTTGGGAAGGACAGAGGGATTGGCTGTAGGTCCATATGCAGAAGAAAATTATGTTCTGTTTGTAAGCGAAAAGTTTCTTTGAAATCTATTTGAAACAAAAAATTTTTAGTTTAAGTATTTGCTTCCAAGATCTCTAAAACTTCTCACTCTACTCCTTGAGTCTATTTAGAAAATATTTTAATTACATTTTAGTTTCTAAAATGTAGAAATATTTATCTCCATATCATGAGGCTTGAATAAGTGAAGTCATCTAAGTGACTGAGGCTCAATCATTAGCTGCAAAAAGGGCAAGAGGAATTTTGAAGGATCCACACAAGAGTGTTTAATAGGTACTGAGCATATGTAGTGCTGTCTTGCAGGACTTCCAGTGACTGTCATTACAAGTTCTGTTTTTCACCCATGCTTGCTCCCAGCACGAGGAGCTCTGTTTTGAAAACCTTGACACTAGGTTTGTTGCCCAAATGAGATATCAGCTCTATTGAAAAAAATCTGTCTCCAGTTGTGAATGCTGCACTTGCCAAGAAAGCCAGCCAAATATCTGCACCTGCCCCAGATACCAAGCTTGGAGTAACCCTGTTTTAACATAAGCCTTTTATCTTGCAAAGAATAGGGGGGTTTCCTTTCTCATGCCCCAGGTATCATGTGAAGTGGGGTGGTGTGCTGGAAATTCCATCCTTTCCTTTCTGGATCCATTCCAGCACCCCAGCTAACAAATACTGTGCTATGAGGAGAGATGTTGCCTTTTGCAATGCAGGCATAAGACAGCTAGTCTGGTATCAGCTGTAGGTTGTGTATCTCTTCAGTTGATAATGCTTCCTGCCACAACTTTGCTGCTTATCTCTACTGCCACAGTTTTGCGAATGGCATAAAAATCCCCTTGCATACAGTTAATGCAACATGAGGTGAATGAATAGGGGGAGTCTTGTCACGGACATCAAGAGGTGAGGTGTAATCATCCCTGGTGCCTTTTCTCACTGATGCTCAGTGTGATCTGAAAGAAAAGCTGTTTCCCTGCCCAAATGCAGCCAAGGGAGTGAGATGTCTTCTTGTTTCTGGGGATGGGGCTGCAAGCTCTGTGCATCTTCACACTGGGGTGCCCTGGGAAGATATGTACACTATCATTACTGAATCATTCAGTGTGCCGTTGAGCACATGGGACTGTCAAACTTCTGAGTTAAATCTACGCATAGCCACTGCAAAGCCATTTTGATGCCTGTGACAGTTAAAACCTCTTATGGTAAAATCATTTATTGCGGCCTAACATTTCACTACAGTGAGAGTGGGTGCTTCTAGTAATCCTTGAGAAAGATCAAATTGAATTGTAAAAGGTGTTTCCCATTGTGGCAGTGGCTAAGTGCTTAACCATGTGAGGGTCCAGGGGAACACTGAGCAACCATTTCAATAAGGACACCATCTGGAAACTCCACAAGAGGAAATCATCAGAGGTTCAGAAAGGCACAGAAAGGGAAGTGGCCTCACAAATCAGTAGCTCTGTTTACTAGGGGGCATGCATCTGTGAGTCTGTACAAGCAGGCATGACTGCAGGCATCTAATCTTGAAGTTGTTTTGTATGTTTCCCACATGCAAGGGCATGTGAGACAAGGCATCATGCGTTTTGTTGGTGAGAATTATATGGGGTGTCACATTCTGAGCTAAGTAGTCTTTTACCCCAACCCTTCATTTTCTTGTTTTTCTTGCTGTTATTTCTTCCTTAATGAGATGCATTTGGACTGACCCAAGCCATTTTTCTCTCCCCTTGGCATTTATACCTTTTATCTGGCAGTGCAAAGTCATTCATATTCCCACCACAGAGCTGTTAGAGAAGGCATGACTGTCCTTTTGGCTGCTAACATTTTGAGATCTGAATATCTTCATTAGAAAGGTCATGAAAAATGCTCTGGCATTCTGCTGTTGTCCTGTGATTTACCTTTCAAGTCCAGACTGCCTAGATCCCATACAGCTAAGCCTGGGACATGCAGGGGGGAAAATATCTAAGTATTGGTGCTAGGACTGGCCCCTGTAACTGGTCCCCAGTCATCCTCTTTGCCTGTTGTAACCACTTACAGGCAAAGAAGATAGGAATGTACAGAGTGCTTTTTCTTGGAAAGTGTTGGACAGTGTGGTTTCCCCATGGACAAAATTCCATTTTCTGAGCAGGTCTAATCACAGACTTTCCTGATAACCCAGGTCACTGCCAGAGGAGCTTGTGTTTGTCCTGCTGCTCCTTATACTGCAGAGGAATATAGAGTTACAAAGGCCACTACCTCAATATAGGATTTGCATCGCAAAACAGCTTTCAGTTGAGAGGGAAAGTTGTCAGATTCTTGGAGAAAAACCCCTTAGCTCAGGAGTTTTTGGAAACTTTTCTTCTTGATACTCCATTTTCTGGGGCAGTGATCTTTCCTGCAAGATTTCAGACTTTTTTTGTTGGAGTCAAGACCCCTATTTTGGGATCTGCTGCCTTAGCTTCTTACATTGCTGGGGTCATCCCATGATGCCAAAAAGTAAATCCCTTATGGGTTGTGTCATAAGCTGATCTACTTAATCAGGTGGAAAGAAAAGTTTTAAGCCATCCTCACTGTCTAGTTCTGAAGATTCACTGTGGGCTTGTCACTGTCACCACACAAAGCACTGGCAGCATTCTGTGGTGTGCCAGCAGACGGATCAGCAGCCTGGCTTCCTTCTCATAACTTGCATGTCTGCAAGCAAGGATGGTGAGGATAGTATTGTACATGGATTAACATTTTGTGTGAGAGAGAAACTGCAGTGCGATGGGTAGAAGTAACCTGATGAGAGGATCTCATTCATCCCACTGCTGAAAGACCAGATCAACTTTACTTGGCTGTTTCCTGACCTGTTGATCTAGTTGACTCTAAAATGCCTTCTATTGGTGGGGTCTCTGCAGTACAAAACAATTTTTTCCCACTGCTTAATGCTTTTACTGCCAGAGCTCAGAGGGGCCTTCTGACCTTTATATCCTTTTCTGCAATTTAGCCCCCATTTTTCTTGTTGCATTTGTCATGGGTATGCAGAACAATCTGTTGTATTTCTTTCTGAAACCTTTCAAGTTTTTGAAAACTATCTAATGTCTCATCTTTTTCTTTATCGTCTGTAAACACCTCCAATGCACTCAAGCTCCTGTAGAAATTTTGTTTTCTCAGCTTCTCGTTACTATCATTGCCTTCCTCAGATCTCTCTCCAGCAGGGTAACACATTCCTTGGGGCTTTATTCTCCCACGGTGGACACAGTACTCTGGTTCGCTCCTGCTATTGTTGGGTGAAGACAGTTTCTGTGCTTTGCAGATTTCATCCTTGTACAAGTATATTGTATTTTCTTCTTCCTTTCTAGCAAGGCAATTCGTTCTGAGCTTATGGTCTACTGTTGGCTTTTACCTGTAAGCCCCTTTTCTGCTAGGGTGCTAATGGCCTGATTGTTCATCCTCTGTCAATGGAGACTGTTATTCCTGCGAAAGCATAATACCTTGCACATGCCTATATAATATTTATTCAACTTTTTATCAGCTCATGTTGTAAATGAGATAGTTTTTCAATTCCATACCTATCTTCCACATGTGCTCCTGGCTCACCTTGTTGCCATCTGCAAATTTAATAAACAGATTTTATCCTGGTTGTTAATGAAAATATTGAATATCACCGCACTGTGAACATATCCATACAGAAAACCCACTGGTGTATCCTTGCATGTTGACAGTGAGCCATTGGTAACTACTTTCTGAGTACTGTTTTCCAACAAGTTGTATAGCCATTTCATAGTGCATTCATCTAGACCATATTTTCTGAGCTTGCCAGTAGGGATGTTTGGAGAAAAGGTGTCAGAAAGCCTACTAAGGTCAGGATATATGACTAAACTGTTTCTCTGCTGTCCACAAGACCCATTACCCTTCCACTGAAGAAAATTAGATTGGTTTGGCATGATTTTCCTTGACAAGTGCATGTTGCCTGTTACTCATCTCCTTGTTATCTTGCAGGTACTTGAAAGTAGTCTGGTTATTTGTTCCTGTCTGTTCTGGGAACCAAAGCTAAGTTCTCTGCTTTATAATCCCCTGGTCCTCCCATTTATTAAGATACATGCCACATTTGGCCATGTTTTTGCCTTTGTGGAGCCAGGCTTAGCCCCTTGGTTTTCCAGCTGTTTGCAGGTGAATTTTGAAGCAAAAATGTCAAACCCAAGCATGCTTGATTGAACATGTTGCACCCAAGTAAGGTGATTGGCTGTACCGTCAGCCCCCACCAGTACTGTTTGGCCTCACTTCTGCAGAAGCAATGGCACAAATTTGTATCTAAAATGAGCAGTCTCAAGAATTTACCTGCTACATAAATAAAATAAATTATGTGTTGTTTGGTGTATCGCACCTGTGAATGTACATCGAGAAGCCCTTTCCTGGCCAAATCAGAAGAGCTGTAAACCACTTAATCTGTGTTTACCCTTCAGCTCTGCCTAGCAGTGGCCCACAGAACAACAAGGAAGAGAATCTGAATAGTATTTTATTGCCAGTGTTTGAAGAGAAAGTAGAACAGACAAGTGTGTGTGTGTGTCTGTGCGTGTATAAAACTAACTATACCTGCAACTGGCACAAGCCTTTTTGTGTAGCTACTCTTAGGCAAATAGGCTTTGACTGAGCTTTGAGGCTTGTTTTGGAAGATTTAAAAAAAATCCAGGGAGCTACCTTTCAAGTGTTCATGGGCAGTCTCAATTTTACTTAGAAATGGCAGAGACAAGGCCATTTCTACTAATTCAGAGTAGATTATAGAAGTGAAAAAGCAAAAGACTGGTAGAAGAGCTTGAAAGCAGGGAAAGACATGAGAGAGAGGTATCAGGGATTAAAATGCATGGTCTGAGTACAGGCAGAGATACAGGTGAATGGAGTCAAGAAGAGAAGGAAAAAAGGCTGAGGAAAGAAACTGAAGAAGCAGAAAGAGAATAAAGGTAATTGTTCATTGGTGGATTTCAAGGACTTAGTCTAAATAGAAGAAAGCACAGCATTTAACATGGAAGGGAGGAATGGGAAAAGATGGGGACTTAGCAGATCATCAAAATTACTATAATAAGGACAGCAAGAAGGAGCTTGTGGACTTAGAGCTGTGCAGGGCTGGGACCATTACACCAAGCTGGAAGGCACCATGCCCTTGGCACTGAAACAGGGTAGGGGAGAGGCCCTGGCTGCTACTAAGGTGCTGTCGAGTTTATGATGGGATGCAATCAATAGGAACAAAGCTGGCTGACAGATAAAAAGCCTGAGAATGGTTATTGTTGCAGTATGAAACCACATTGCATTGATTTATGACACTTGGGGATTAATCTGCCTTCAGGTACACCTGGCTTTTAAAAGTGTTCTAGTTACGCTTTTTACAACCTGAAATAGAGTCAAGTGAACTGGGTTTTTCTCCAAATTGAGATCTGTCCAGCTCTGGAGTTTGGTTCAGCCAACTAGGGAAGAACAGCCAGCCAGCTTCAAACTGAAGATTTTCATCCAAGTGCTCCCGTCAATACCTGTGAAATTGCTGATTTGTGTCTTTTAGCAGGAGCTCATCACTTGTCCTTCTGAGCTCTCAGTTCTGGTGGAGTGGAAGCACCATGATCAAAAGTGTGGGGAGAAATCAGAGTGAAACTGTAGCAAAGAGGCTGCGATAATTTGCAAAGAAGGTGTAAGAGGTATTTGTTCTGATTAGACCATCCAGCCAGTGTACAACTGGGAAGGACAGTTTGGAGAAGGAAGAGAAGCAGTCACAGACAGAGACAGGTGGGATCTTAGGAGGAGAAGGGAAGTCTGATGAGGTGAAATATGATGGAGGTGTGCACTTAAGAAATAGAAGAGCAAGATGTTATTTTTGAGGTCTTTGTCCCAAGGGCTTTTGATCATATCTCTGTATGAGTAAATGGAGTAGAGAGCTAGGAGTGATAGAGGTCAAAACTTTTCTTGGGGGAGAAAAAAACAGTGTTTTCACTGAAGAAAGTATATGGGCTGAAACAGATTTTACCTTAAGGGTCATTGGTCATCAGCAGGGGCAGATGCAGTACTATGACTCCCACAGTCCTGACAGTTCTGCTGCTGGAGACAGCCTGGTGCAAGCAGCCAGCTTGAAAGGGAGAGATAGAGTAGAGGAAGTGTGCTAGCTGGGCCTTTTTCTCTGCTCTTGCACTTCATCCTCACCTGTGACAGATCTTGCCAGGCTGGTCCTGGTGCTGTCATCAACAAAAAATCCAGTGGGCTGCTCACAGCTTAAACAGCCCTTTCCCTTCAGATTTGCTGTCTTTATTCAAACACCATGAAGATGAGAAGCCACCTTTCCAACCCTGCAGGGCTAATGCCATTATCCTGATTCCCAGAAAACACTGCTTCTTGTCTCTGCAAATGTATGAGGCTGGTCCTTCAGTTGACTGGCAGGCAGTGATGAAATCTGATAGGAGTCTAGGAGCCTGTCCTAAGCCTGAACCAAGGGATTATTACCCTGCTGCTGCTCTTGCCTTGCCCAGAGAAAGGTTAAGGTGCCTGGTTTGGGCTGTCACGGGCTGATGGTTTGACATTGCCTGCTTACAGATCCCAGGACTGGCCAGGCCCCACCACTTTAACTTTCACTCTTAGAAAATCACGAAATGAAATGGAGTTTTCTTCTGAGTGACAGGTAAATCTTGGCCACTTTCTGGCTGCTGTACCAGTATCACTTAATTCTGTAATCCCTTTGCCCTCTGTTCCTTGGTGCAGTGAGTGCATGGTGGGAAGCACTGGAGTGACAAGCGATTTCTCTGTGCCTGACACCTCAGCTGGGAGACTTGATTAAGGGAAAATATCCTTGCATTCATTTTTTTTTTTCAGATGCAGAGAATGAAATGCACATAAGAAATCATCTGGGGCTGGGAAACATTACAGAGATTCCCTTCTCTGCTACCTGCCTAGCCTCTCAGGCCAGCAGCCTTTCTGTGTTGCATATGCAGCTAGTTTTATGGGGAGGTAAAGATTTGCTTTGCTGTTTCCAGTTTTACTCTGACAGATGTTGAGAGGTTTTCCTCCAGGTCTAAAAGAGAGTCTCTGCACTCTTCCTTACAGAGCAACCTCCTAGCAGTATTAGAGACTCGGGTAATCCCATCCACTCGCAGGGGTGAGGAGGTGGCTCCTTCCACACACTGCTGCCAGCTGCCAGCCTAGGGAGCTGGAGCAGCTGGGCGCTTCCCCCGTCAATAAGGCCATAGATCATTCCCTCTGGCATCTTTCACCCTGATTTGAGTGACATTACTGCAGCTCTGGGAACTGTTATTAGTATTCAGTGGTACACTTTTAAGCAAAACCTGAGAAAGGAATTAATCTGTCAATAGGAATGAATATTCTGGACAGTGATTTATGCAGATCCTGTACTCAGAGTGACTGTGGTCCTTTCAGCTGCATCTCTCAGTCTTGTTCCCAGGGCCAATACACAAACTTGCATTTCAAGTTACATTACAGCAGGCTGATCATTTGTTCAACACCTGGGTCCATGCAAGCACTGGTATAGAGTGTGAGGCAAAGCTGAGAAGTGCACGTGTCTGTCATTTTTGACAAAGCTCAAACAGTAAGAGACATATCCAAGTCACAGGGTTCTGTTCAGTTATCCAGGGCACATGTGCTGGGCTCTAGCATCCTGCACATGTGGGAGCTTTGGCATGTGCTTGTAACTTCCCAGGCACTGTGCTTTGCTGCTGGATACGTTCATGGAAAGGTGTGTACAGCTGTGTAAACGTAGAGGTGCATCCACGGGAGGAGGTGACTCTGTGCTCTGTACATGGCAAGTGCAGTTATAGAATTCTGGTATCCACTGCATGCATGGTTAGAAATGCAACAGAGAACTATTCATTTGGCTGCACAGGGTCCTGAGGGTACATGTTATAATGACAGCATGGTCTGGTTGGAAAAGCACGTTTGTGGGTCAGGAGATTTATGCTGCATTTCTCACTTTCCCCCTTATTTATTGTGACACTTTGAGAAGCCACTTCACAGGACTGTCTTTTTATCCTGATTTCTATACAGAAGGCAATTGCAGCACTACCAATTCTGGAATTTTTTGTCACGTGTCTCAGTGATAATTTGTGCTTTACCAGATGTCTCTGTTTCTGAATGTAAATTGTTTTCAACCTTTTGTGGTTTTGGTGACAGAGCAAGGCTTCAAAATATGGTGTGCAACCACCCTTGAGGCTCATTAATGACAAAAAGAAGGGGGGAAATGAAGTTTTCTTATTGTTTGGAAATCCCTTCTGTTTCCTAGAACCCTGATTAACGATGTTGGTGTGATTAATTGTGAATGTTTGTTGGAGTATTTCAGCCTTGTGTAGGCAGGACACTGTGTTGCTCCAGTGAAAGGAGTTGCAGCCTTGCAGGCCCTTGCATAGTGCCAGGGGGCTGATGCAGAGGTGCACATACAGTAGGGCTCATATGTTGACAGTGAAGGCATTCAGATCAAAACCTACAGATGTATATGTATTTACATAGGGAAAAGCACTTCAAAATTGAGAGGTTCAGGTACAAAATCTGTCCAAGTAAATCACCTGTGAATTTCTTGGGAATCACAGAGAAGAATGAGGCAAGTACATTGAGATTTAGTTGTGCTGTTGCATATGTTTTCAGGTGTGGCCAGAGTTGGGAATAGAGGTGTAGCCCTCTAATTAAAAGAGCAACATATTTCCATCTCAGTATGTGTGAGTGTGAATTACTCCCCCCAAGTCAGATCATCCCCTGTGATGTGTGGAAGTGTCATGGTTGCAGTGGTAGCAGTGCTGCCAAGATTCTTGATTGAGTTCCACAGTAGCTGGGGGGAGTTGGCAGAAAAGAAACAAAACAAAATGAAAAACAAACAAGACTGAACTTCTGAAGTCAGGATCCATTTCAGTTTTCATTATAAACCAAGAATGCAGTGGAAAGAGCTCTATAATTGACGTGTTTTAAAATCTTGGGTTAGGAATTGCACACATCCTTGGTGTTGACAGTGCTGACTGTCCATGGTTGCTGGACCACAAACTATTGGCACATGTGTGTGGCCATCCTTCCAGCTCCTTTTCTTCCTGCCTTCCTTTCACTTTCTGGTACACAATACAAGCCTATGCATTTTCTCCCTGGTATCTTTTCCCTCCCATTTTGCCGATGGGAGGGAGGAGACCAGCTATTACCCAGACTTTCTCGTCTCCCAGACTTCCTGTATTATGCAGCAAGCTTCTCTTAAAATTATTGAGATTATTACTGTTGTATATTTTATACATACACACATATATATGTTTTTATATATATTCTTCAGTCTCCGTCTGCAACTGAGAGATGCACCCGGGATTTATCTCTGTAATGAGAAAAGGGAGATAGGGAGAAGTAAGGGCATTTTTCTCTGACTTGGATTGTAAGTCATTTTGATATTCATTGTAAAAGATGCTTTTCAAATATTTAAATGTATGTGTGCTCACATATCAGTCCTTCAGGATGGATTGTATGTGACATAATCACTGTTTTATATCTCTGGCGTTCTGTGATGTTTCGTATTCGTTCATTTCGTTAACTTCATCTGGAAGAGATGGGAAATGAGGAGCTGGAGCTGGGATTAACTTCTGTAGCCTGTGCTCTGTCCTCGCCTCTTTTCAGAATGGACTAAGTCTGGAGAAGAAATATGTTCACCCTTGACTGGAGCTCTCGCCTTTTCCAATGGTGTTGTTTCTGGGGGATGGAGTGGGCTTAAAGTAGCTGAGACCTGAAAACTGCTCTTACATCTCATGGGAAAGGCTGAAGTGGGATTTTGCTTGATAATTAGCTCAATATGCTTGGTAATTAGATCAAACAAAGGGCATTTTGTCTGAGGCAGGAAAAGTGTACAAATGCAGAGGTATCAATGACACCTGTCCAGGTTTACCCTAATGTAAAGATCTCTTCTTATGACTTGGGGGGTGGCAGAGAGGGAGAGGTGGGTACATTTACTCCATCTTTGCATGGCTGGGAATTGTGTCTGGCCATGCTGCACACAAACTCTTCTGCCCCCTTCGTCCTTGGAAGGTCTGCTCCCTGTCAGGTGTGCCATCCTGCCATCTGCTCCCAGCCCCGAGCAGCTGGTCCGATAGCCACAAACGCTGGCAGGAGCGGCCTTCCAGCCGCGTGAATGACAGCACGCACCGCTGCTTCCTTGGCATGGGGAGAGCAGTGCTTGTAGCTGGGAATTAGAGGCTTGTAAACCTGCCGGCTCAAAGGTAGGGGGAACAGCTCTCGGCGGCACTCCTGAGGTGTGGGAATCCGCCTGAGCTTCCGCCAGTGCCCTCGCACCTGCGGGAGTCCCGGCCAGCCCCGGGCAGGATGCCTGATGTCCTGTGCACTGCCTCACGGCTGACGTCCAGAGGCAGTGCAGGTGATCCCTCCTCATCATTATCCCTCATTTGAGTGGAGGGAGAAGCCATCCCAGCTGCAACTGAGAGGGCAGCCCTGCTCCTCCCCAGGCGATTTTATCCAACAACCATTAAGGCTCTGCCTGAGACATGGTCACAAGTGTTGTGGTTTAACCCCAGCTGGCAACAGAAAGTGACACAGCTGCTCCTCTACTCTCCTCCAGCAGGATGGGGGAAACAAAAGTATTGGAAGAGTAAGAGTGAGAAAACTTGTGGGCTGACATAAGAGAATTTTAATACAAGATGAATAAAACCCAAGATAGTCAACTGATGCAAATGTAAACAGTTTCTCACTACTAACCCATCGATGCCCAGCCAGTCCCTGAGCAGCAGCCCCCAGACAATTTCCCCCCTACTTTCTATGCTGGGCATGACATCCTATGGTGTGGGATATCTCTTTGGTCAGATGGGGTTAGCTGTCTCAGCTGTGTCCCCTCCCAGCTTCTTGTGCCCCCCCAGCTTTCTTACTGGTGGGGTGTTGTGAGAAGCGGGAAAGACCTTGGCCCCCTATAAACTCTGCTTGACAGTAACTAAAACATTTCTGTTAGCAACACTGTTTCCATTACAAATCCAAAACATGGTCCAACACAAGTTACTAGGAAGAAAATTAATTCTACCCCAGCTGAAACCGACACAATAAGGAAGAGGGGAGTTAGGAACCAAGTTAGAGGCAATTATTTCTAAATACTTGCTCTCCCTAGCTTGGTGGAGAGAAAGAAAAGAAGAGCAAGGGGAGGATAGAAGGAGGCAGAGTAGGCTGGAAAGAAGAGAAGTTTGGTGGAGGGGTCCCACCTGCCTTGTGTATCTGCTTTCAAGACAACACGTGCGTGCTGACCTGTTACCTGCAGGGCCAGGTAAGGCAGTTCGTGATCTGTTCACTGGCTCACCACTGGAGTCTCCAAACTTGTGTGGTTCAAGAAAACAAGACTGCAGCCCAGCAGGGAGTGGAGGGAAAGGGAACATGCAGACATTTTCCTCCAAATGAGAGTAAGAACTTTCCTGTTATAAAAGGGAAGCAGTTTTCTCCAGGAACCCTTACGAACAGTACATCAGGAAACACCATCAAACTATTGCAGTTTTTTTCAAGAGGAGATTATGTGAAGGCCGTTGTGTGAGTGTGCTTCATTATCATGACTCTGATGGCTTGGAAATCTGTCTGCTCTTCAAACTTCTTCATCAGACAATTATTTAAAGTCATGGGTTTTTTGGAGTCCTATAGCGATATACTAAATCCAACACAAGACTGGTGAATTTTTTCCAGAGTTTGAATTCTGACTGGCATGATGAAAGTAGCCTGCAAGTTTCAGATTTTGGTGAATGTTGTGACTTCTCCACACCTGGGAACCACAAATATGAAAGTTAGATCTGCATATCGAATTATGTACTATAGAATTTTAGAAGTATTTGCATGTAGAGTTCAGGTTCATCCCCATGGTTTCTGGGAGCTCCCCTCTTGCCTGGAGAGGTGCAGTGTGACCTGTGAGCTATGTGTCCTTATTTAAACCATGAGCATTGTGCAAAGAAGCAGGCTTGGGTGACTTGGGTGACTGATTTTATGCCATGTCCCAAAGAAAGCAGAGGTTACATTCTTTGTGCTGGTGTTGGAAAGCTGTTGTTGTTTTTCTGGGTTCCTCTCTCCTAAGAAAAATCACTGGTGGCTATAAAAGGAGTGTAAAGCTCCGACTCTTTTTAAAGAGTTATTGTTCCAAAGAGAGGTGTCACTGCTCAGAAAAGGTAGGAGTCCTGAACTTTGAATTCCTGTTGCAGAAAAGGAACTGGATCTTGAGGGCTGCATGTCCTAGGTGAGTAGTCCAGCTACTCACTTAAGTTTTAGTTCCTCTATGTCCAAAAATTTCATTGTGGAAATGCACCTGTTGAAAATTCTGTGAAAGCTGGTAGCAGTAGAAGAATTTTGAATTTTTTATATGAGCTGGCATGTTCCCACTCAGTGTTTTTCTTCCAGGCATTCCCAGGTACTTTTGAAACTTTAATCTGTGCTTTTCCTGCTTTTGAGGTCTGTTCAAAAGCCCCTTTGAAGGTCAAAGCTGGAACCCTGGCCCTCACTAATCCCTCCCAGTTGGTCCTTCTTGCTTTGAGAGCACCTTGCAAATGTAGCTGAAAAGGTGTGGAATAAGTTCTTTGCCCTTTTCCCTGCCCTCTGAAGAGAGGGCTTCACTTTCCAGAGTTGGGAGCTGCTCATCAGTGCAGAAGATCTGAAAGGATTCACAAGTAGATTAATACCTGGCAGCTATGGCTGAAACTAGCTACCTCTGAATGAGCAATCATTTATCACTAAATTACTTTCTCTAAGTCAGGTAATTTCTGATCTACATGCACAAAAACAAAGCCACAGCAGTGATGCGATGTTAACCAGAGGCCATTCATACTCCCTGGGCTGGTGCAGCAATGAATGCAGAGAGAGTTGTCACTTGAATGGTTTATGAAGTTTAATGAAAAGTGACATTGCAGGATGGGGTGGGAGGGGACCACAGGGCCAGGTCTGGTTTGTCCAGTAACGAGTGCCGCATGCAGAGAGGATGTATGACTGGAATAATTCTCACTCAGGAATGAGCAGTACTGGCTGCTGGGACAGGGTGAGAGAAGGGTGCCTAGAGTGAGGGGACTGAAGTGCATGAGCTGTGTGGTAGCCATGCTTTTTTGGAACAGAAGTAGCCCCATACCAAGAGTTTTTAGTGTAAATAAGGTAATGAGAGGTGAAGTGTGCCTGAAGCAGAATCACATTTGGAAGCATCGTCTGTTTAGAACTCAGCACAGGGATTCAAATACAAAAGTTTTGGTGTGGAAAGACTTGATGTTGTTTCTGCATCTGGTAGCAAACCAGACTTGGAGCCGAGTCCAAGCCTTGTCAAAATTTGGGGCATTCGGTTCTGACATGGTAACTCCTGAAAGGAATGTCTTTTGCATTTAATGAATTTTAAATGTGCTGCATGTCTTCAGGGGTCTTTAAAATTCAGAGGAGTTAAAAGAGGCTCTTCACCTCATGGAGCAGGGCTTGGTGGAAAGGAGGAGCAAGGGCATTTCTGCATGTCAAGGGAAGTCATGGCCAAGTTCTTACAGGGTACCTTGGCTAAAGCCATGCCAAGTGCCTTCACTGAGACAGGTTTGTAGTCTATCTCTCTGGCCATGCAAGGTTAACTTTATTATGCCTCATAGGGATTCTATAATTGATGTGCATGCATATTTTTAGTCTGTGCATGAGTGTCAATGCAAAGTTAAGATGCTCCTCATTAACCTGCTGAGCTTTGCCTCTCTGCACCTCAGGGATTGCTAGCCAAGGCGCCCTGGGCATCTTGGTGGATACCTTTTCCCTGGTGCTTCTGACTTTTTCTAGTATTTCCCAACTAATAACAGGAAAGAGAAGAGCTGCTAAGATGTGTAAGGTTTGTTTCTTTACAAATGTCCCTTTTTCACAGGCAGTTGAACTGAACTACAGCTTGTGCTTCATTCAAACATGTCAATAAACATTATTGCAAAGATGTACAAGCAATAACAGGAATGTATAAAATTCGCCTTTATTTCTTTTTGCCAGAAATTTACACAATGCTCTAAACAGCTTTTACTCTTCCAGAGCAAAGTCTTGGGATTTTATCTTTACTGTCATGCTAATTTCCCCAGTTTCAACCAAAGACCTGTGTTGCCTTCTTTGCCTCTGCACCATGAGTGCTGGGGATGGGAACACTGCAGCAGAGGTATGGATACATGTCTGAAGTTGCAGTCAGACTCAGTTAAAAGCTGAAGAAGTAAAGTTGCCATTCTCTGGGATAAGCTGCTGTGTGTGTTATTGCCCATCCTTTGCTTGATCACACAATGCCAGGGAGTAAATTACATTTGACAGTGCAGTGGAAGAGAACAGCTCAATTGCCATTTAGCTGTAGCTTCATGAGAGTGGCAGTTGTATTTCTACACTAGGGATGGATGCTGCTCACTGCACTCCCTCAATGCTTTCACTGAAGCCAGTTAAGGTATTATCTGAACAAGGCACAGTCAAGCTCTTCATCCGTGGTTCAATGCTGGTTTTCCTTTAGTGACAGGTGTGCTCAGCAGTACTCTTAGTGGGAAAGCTTCTTGGAGGTCACAGGGGTAAAACTCATTTCTGAGCTGATCCATGGCAGAAACAGGGTAAGAAGAAACACAGATTTGTGCAACAGCTTCCCAAACTGAGTTTCTTGGTAACTGAAAAATGTGAATGGAGAAAAAATAGCAACACACAAATACAATATACAGGCCTGATGATTGCTGCAGAAAAGGGAGTGGTGGTTTTGCTTCTACTCCAGAGTGCCAGCAGCTTTGTTCCAGCCTAAAGATTATTTTTCTTCCTCTCTGGAGTTCAGTGACTGTCCCTTGCCTTGTACCTTGTATTAACATCTGCAGCAGGGAGATTCTTCTGCTGGAGTGCCAGCTCCTGGGGCTGGGAAGAGGATGGCTGAGTGTAAAAGGTCTGGAAAATGGAGGTTGCATGAGGCAATTTCCTTTTCCCCTTCATCACCTGGCTCACCCAAGAGCATGCTTCCTCTCTGCTTCCTGGCCTTCTGCCCAGCTCTCCAGCTTTGTGCCAGTGGGTGGACTCTTAGGTTTGGTGCTGGCTACTATTCCTGGAGGTCTCGCCATGCTCTATTGCTTGTGGCACTGTGCTGTCATGGCACAGCCAGTGGCTGGGCTCTATCTGTGTTTCCCTTTGGCTTGCTGTCCTGTAGTGCTGGCTTTGCCTGCCAATATTTCAGTAGCTTTAGTTCTCTGATGGCTGCTGCCACCCTGCTTTTCCTGGTGCTGTATGGCTCACCCAGTTATGTTTGATGCCCAAACACCCTTGTGGGCTGGCCAGACTCTCTGTAGACAGCCCCTGTCAGTCTGTGACCCAGGGTATCAAGGGTTTAGGCCAACCAGTCTTCTCCAACAGGCTCTGAAATTGGGTCCTTGATCTTCTCCCTCTCAGCCAAAGGCCCACTATGGCTTGAAGCAGCAAGGGTGAGTTTTGAGGGTGACCTGGTAACAGCAGGGCATCCTCAGTAATGCTGTCTGGCAAACTCAACACCCCCTTCTTCCCAGTGTGCCCTCATGCCTGTAGCAGTGTTCCTGCCTTGCCCCTTTTTCAAATCCCTTTGCTCACCTAGGGTATCACTTTTTTTTTTTTTTGGTGGGGTGGAGGGTGGTGCCTCTAAGACATCATAATGAAGTAGTATCAGTAGGCTGTAAAGCATAGAAAGAGCAGAGGAAGAGGTGCAGAACTCCCATGAGGGATTATGCTTTGTGGTTTGGATCCCAAGGCATGTTTGCTCAGACCTAGGTACTGAGATGGCAGTCATCATTTTGGTTTGATTGTCCTTGGGGTGGAATGTATGGTGGGCTGAACTAGCCATTATGGCTGCTTTCTCTCTAGCTAGCCAGACTGTTCCAAAGTATTCTTGATTTAATCCCTGCCAAAAATTCTTCTGCCTGGCTGTAGCTCCAGCAGCTCCTGCTTGTTATACCCTGAGGAAAGAGCTCTCCACTTGGCTGCCCTTGCCTTTGCCTGCCGTATGGGAAGGCAGCGCAGGATGTTGTTGGGGCTCTCTTTTTTTTTTTTTTTCTTCAAGGCTTTTTCATACATCTGTCAGAGAGTTTTGATTTTGTTTACAGATAACAAGTTTCAGGTAGCAGCAACACAATTTTACTAGTTAGTTGTTAGTTAGTTAGTTAGTTAGTTAGTTAGTTGAAGAACTTTTTCTTTGTGTTGAAGGCAGGTCTATGCCCTGTAGCTCTCCAGGACTTCTCTGAGTCATCTTGGAGCCTCTGGGGCTTTCTCTGTAGACAGGTGAATTCCCAAGCAGCAGCCCTAGGCTTTGGTAGAGGGGCTACCTGAGGAGCTTTGTGAGTGTTGGGGAAAGATCTG
This sequence comes from Peucedramus taeniatus, assembly GCA_013400575.1. Classification (NCBI taxonomy): domain Eukaryota; kingdom Metazoa; phylum Chordata; class Aves; order Passeriformes; family Fringillidae; genus Peucedramus; species Peucedramus taeniatus. The sequence goes on along the minus strand of WBNO01022936.1, from coordinate 225,060 downwards.
TGCCCATAGCTGCTTCAGACTCCTCCTAGGCAGCTTCAGAATGGTTTGGCCTTCCCTGGAGATGGTGAAATTTCACAGGTAATAGCTACAGACTCCTCCACAGAATCCACTCAAAGTGTTTTGGCAATGTTTGAGATGTTTTTCAGTTGGGGAGAAGAATAAGCAGCTATAAGTTCTCAACAAAGAGAGAGCTCAGCCTCTCTGGCCAGTTTGCTTTTGTCTTCTCTCTGGCTTGTGTTGGCTCCAGGTTTTGGAGAAGTGACTGGCCTTCCCCTTGGAGTCTTGCTGATGGCAGGGTGCTGACTCTCACAGGAGTGGGAGGAGCAGAGCTGAGGTGCATAGGGCCAGGAGAAGCAGCAGTGGAGGGCTTGGAGAGATGGATGGGAGCTCTGTACGATTAGGAGGATGACAGTTCCTGCAGCAAGGTACGAATCAGCTCAGCCCTGCAGCTTGAAGACAGTGGTTATTGCAATATATTTTTATAAATTTTAGTAGCAATAGGTAAGGGAGATCAAAGTGCTTAAAACCACGTAAACAACTACAAAAAAAAAGGTGGAATTTAAAAATTATTTTTAAACCTAAGCTTGGGATTGTTGGTATTTGCGCATGTCCAGATGCCTGCCTGTACTGCAGCAGTTCAGGGCATCTAGGCACAACTTAGAGTCACTGTGAAGTTGCTGCACTGACCTGTTGTGTGGGTGTAGATAGTTTGAAAGCATTGTGATCTCCAATTTCATGAGGGGTGATTTTGTCTTCTGATGATCACATATTGAGTTTTTACCTAAGTTCAACAAAATCCTTCACAGTGGGTATGGTGTCTAATAGAGGGAAGGGAATAGTTGAAAAAGACTGCATCAAGTTGATGGAGCACCTGAAAATTTGTGTAAATAGGTGCAAAAGAACTGACTTGATCCTTGCTCTTTCCAGTGCTAGGAAGAGATCACAATCAGAAAGCAAGATAAGGCACAAAGCCCCTGTTTTCATGTCTTCAAAACTTAGGGTTCTCAAAGTGTTGTCAGGAAAAAAAGCCAGTTCCTGTGGCAGTTGGGAGTGGGTTGGCACTTCTTTGCTCGCTGAAATCACACCATCTATATAAAAAAGAGAAAAATTTCTTCTTCCCCAAGGAAGTAAATTCGCTTTTGTTCCCATCAGCACTCTAGTTTGAAGTCTGGAAAATACTGAGAGAAGGGCTGGAAGTGTGAGACCTTTTCATGTTAATGGAATAGTAGATACCTAGACATAGATCTCTAACCCTTCCTCTGCCTTTTTTATCTTATGTGTTATATAAAGTGGCAGAAATAGGAAGTAAATGCTTTTCTCCTTGAAAAGTGGATGTTAATTAAATAAGCGACTGCTGGTTTAAGGTATCTCACATTGTCCAAAACTAGCCAACCTTGGTTTGTTGCAGCTGCTGGCACTGCTCTGAGACTTAGCTTCTAATAGTTATGTTAAAAATAAGTCAATTTGGTATATATGCAGTGAGAAGTGAATAATATTACTGATATATAGTGCACCCCTCTAAAGGTGTCTATTTGCTAAGATCCCACAATGCCTAACAAGTTGGGAAGGACAGGAAGCATGGGCAGAGATAGACGTGAAGGCTGGAGAGGGTATTTGAAGAATGATATAAAGACACTTATTATAAAAGAGAACAGGCTGGGTCAAGGCAAAGAGAAGAATTCTGAGAAACTAAAAATGAGGAAGATAATGTTGAAAGCAAAGAAGGAGTAAAAGGCAATAAAGAGTAAGACCAAAGATGGAAGCTTGAGTAGAGGAAGAGCTTTGTCTAAGTAGGAAGAAGAAGATAACTATATATGGAAGAAAAAAGCCTGGCATCTCAACACCAAGCTCGTGAAAAAGACAGAATCAGTACTTGAAAAAGATCTCATAGTCACAGGAGATGAATTAAACATGGCCCCAAAGGTGCCAGAATCCCTAGGCAGTGTAGAAAATGAGTCTGCAAAAGAATTCCTGAGCTCTGAATAAACACAGTGGCCAGACTCATAGATCCCTCTACATAGACCTCTTGTCCTTGTTTTTGTGTGGGAAGTGCTCAGCACACCTGGGCAACTTGTACAAATAAAGTAGGCAGAGCAGAAGGTAAAGTAGGCAAGGTAGGAAGAAAGGAATAGAAGACATATGCACAAGAGAAAGAAGCATATTCCAATTTTTAAAAGGCAGAATTGTTCTATGGGGAAGACACCACTGTTTTGCTATCAGATTGGCTGGGTTTTATTCCTGCCTCTGCCACAGACTGGCTTTGTGACCCCATGTATTCCCTTCATCTCTCTCTGGCACTTTTTCTTATTTATTTGTGCTTTTGGATTATGATAAAAACATGCTCCAAGCACAGGTTAAATATTCACAATCCTTCTCCTCCATAACTCACTGTTATTATCATCATCACCATCATCATCATCATCAACAGGTGAGACAGTGATGTGTCCCAGTCTTCCGAGCAAAACGTGGGCAGAGAAGCAAGTGTCTGCACTCTTAACCCCTTCCCATTCCTTTTTGCCATTAGGTCTCAGAATCCTGAATCTACCTGGAGGGCAGCGGTGCTTAAGGCAAGGAGGGAGCAGCCCACCTAGGCTGTCTGCAGGGCCTTCTTACTCAGCTAAAGCTGCTGACAGCTACACTGCTATTTATTTATTTGGCTGCTGAGAAACAGCAGGAGATAATCATAAGAAAATCATAAAAAAGAGGGAAAACCAGCAGATAATATTCTGCAGAGGGATTTAACGGGTGAAAAATTGTCTCTTGCCAAACTGTCTATGACTCTAAATGCTGTCTCTGAGATCTTCACTCTTCCTCCTCAACAGAGGCTTAAGGAAAGCGCCAGGAAAGGCTCTAAGCCAGTGTCTGGGGGTTTTGAAAATATGACAGGCAGGAGCCTGAGTTTTTCTCATCAGCATCTTTCAGTGGCATGGATGCAATCAGTCACTCTGTCTGTTTCTCTCTGAACAGGACCATTCCCTCCTCCTGCCACAATGAGTTGAGAGGAGGACACTTGGGAAATGCCACTCTTCTTCCTATACCCTAGTCTTTCAATTGAGATGAATTTTTTCCTGTGCTGCAAGAGCATGGTCAAATAGCTGGGAAGGCTGCAGGGAGCTTGCTGCTGCTTTAGGAGGCAGAAGTTTCAAAACTAATCCAAATCTTGTGGTGACAATATGGCATCATCAAGGACCTGCCTGAACAGAAGTGGTGGCTGAGATTTAATTGAAATTAGGCAGATCCCTTCTGCTGAAATCATCTTTGTCAGATTCCCTTGGCCATGCTGAAAGTTCCCTCTCACAGGCAGCTGGGTGGAAGCTTGGGAAGTGCTCCTGTGATGCTGTTGTGCTATTGTGGTGTCATAGGGTGATGTGAACTTTATGTTTTTTTGAGGTATGAGGACAGGATAGGGCAGCTGTCTGGGTCAGGCTAAGATGGGAAGGGTCCAACTCATTCTGTAGGATTGACTGTAGAGACTCAAATCAAAAAGCAAAAAACCCCAACTTTTTGTTTTACTTTCCAATACAAACTGTATGCCAGCTGGAGAGTCTCTGCTTGATTCTCATCTCTGCTAAGAGGCTTCAAGTTTTATTTTGAGGAATTAATTGAATCTTGTTTTCCTCTTTCAAATGAGCACAGTTATTCTTTCCTGTCAGGAAGGCTGGTGAATAGAAATTCACATGCAAGGTGCCCAGGTAGGATGTTGCTGAAGGATTTAAATGCCTAGAGTTCCTGGGGAACAACCACAGATGTAAAAATACTCTGAGCTCCCATTTGGCTGCTCCCTCTCTTTGCAAGGTTCTTTCTTATATGATGTTATCACCTGTGTATGTCCCAAGCAGTGATATTTTTCTTAACAGCCTTAATTGATCTGTTGGAATATAGGAGATCACACATCAAGCTGAGCATTGTGTGTCAGTCCTGAACCATTTTATTGTTTCTTTTACTCTATAATTCTTCTTTTTCCAAGGAAAACCTGATGTAAATGTAAAGGGCTTGACTGCTGAAAAGCAGTCAAACACTGAGAGGAAGGTGCTCTTCCATAGTGAAAAGGAGTCAGCACCTCCATAGGACAGACCTCAACGATATATTGGAAAACTGTTAGGGGCTGACTTTAATTTAAACCCTGTATGCAAACAACCTTCCTCTCTGAGAATGTGTTCACTTGGAAATAAGTTGGCCCAGTCACCATGGTTTAGCTCATTTGATGTGGTGTGTCTGTTCCCCAGCACAGTGTTCTTGCAGTTGAACTAGCATAGGTGCAGGTTCTTTTGTCTCTTTGTAGAGGGAAGAACTCAGGTTTAATTTAAACAAAGGTCTGTTTTTACAACCAGGGATTAAAGCACTCCATTGAGGTCTACTCCATTAAAGTAGCACTTCAATCAGTAACACATAAGTGTGGAGGTTCTTTTCATAAATCACAGCCCCCTGGTGTTAAGGACTTGTTTTGGACATAGGGATGGCAAGGAGATGCAGCAGTACGGCATTTCCCAACTTCTGAATGCATGTAAATAGGGAGGGGAATCAAGCTGCAGAAATTTTAAATGATCCTTTTAGTCCTGCCTGAGGCTGGCATCTGGCTCTCAGGCACCATCAGGTACAAGATCCCCATCCTCCTGTCTTGGACAAGGCAGTTCACTAGATTGCAGGAAAAGAGACTTAGGGCAGACTGAAAACAGTCCCTTCAAGAAGATTTGAATCTGAGGTCTTGATCTTCCAGCCATTAGACTGTTCCCATATGCTTGGCAGGAAGATGGTAAAGCAATGTGATTCCAAACAGAAGCCAGTTAACAGTTTTCCAATAAAACACAAGGTTAGGGTACATTCTGCCTAGAAATGGTGAGCTGTTTGTAGTCCATATCTTTTTTGTAAAGATGGAAATTATTTTCTCAGTCATAATTACTTTGTAAAAGAACTAGATAGGATGTAACTGAGAGAAAATGTTTCTTCTCACAGCTATGGCGACTCAGTTAATTTTGGTATTTTTGCTCAAGCAATTCAGTGACAAAGCTATTGAGGAAAATTACATTCTTTCACTGAGATATTTTGCATGGACTGTGCAGCATCTCCAAACCCAGTGTGTGCCGGCACTCAAACAAGCACTTCTCAGTTTTTTCCCAGACAACTGTGCTGCCTTTATGCAGTTTGGGGAAACAGAAAAAATCCTATTTGTTCAAAGTCCTGAAGTATTGACCAGCAGGAAATTCACTGCTGATAGACTCTCTTGGCAGTGAAAGACATCATAAATTACCCCAAATAACCTGCATTTCAAAAACATTATTTGCAGTATTAAAAAAGAGAGGGCAGATCAGGACAATAAGATCTGAGGAAGTCCTCAAGGAAACTTTTGGAAATGCTGCTGCCAAACCCCCTTGGAGTTGCCAGTGTGACCTGTTGTTGCTGGAAGACCTTATTCTGGCCAGTCTTTGTACCCCTAACATGCTCTGGCATCACTCGTTGCAGAGACAAACAGAAAAGGATGGGGGGATGCAGAGGGCTTGGGAACAGTTGCTGTTTACATGGAAACAGCGGTGTTCGGATCAGGAAGTATAGGGCCACCATATGGCTGCTTTCCCAACAGCCTTCCCTGACAATAAGTGCCTCTCTCCTGCCATTGCTCCCTTGTCACAGCATCTTGGGTGTGCTAGCAGAATGCTTTTTGAGCTACTGAATTGTGGTCACAGTGTCAATACACTGCCAGTGTAGGGGACACGGTAGGGTTTTGTGACAGGGCCAGTGCAACCCCATGTTGTTGGAGTCTTTCCAGCTGTGCTGAGACCATGCTCTTCAAGGGCACCACTGCTCGTTTTGCCAGTGCCACGTGCCAGCGTGGGGAAGGCACAGAGGCTTTGTGGAGCTACTTCATCTTCACCAGTCCCCTAAGATAGACTTCTGTCCCTGTTGCCTGTTTTATTCCACCACCTGCTGGCCTGCTTCTGGGGCTCAGCTGAAGGGAGCCCATGGGCTCTTTAGGAGGGCAGTAGTGTGATCTGCCTGCCTGCAGCAGGACACAGCAGGCACTGGGAATGGCTTGGGACTACAGATCAGACACAACAAAAGTGAAGGCAGCAAGCTATGGCAAGAGTTATAAGGGCTTAGCTGTCCACATTATTTTCATGTGGGAGAGTAAATATAAGCTGCTGCTGACAGGGCTTCCATTTTGATTTTAACCAAATGAAGATGAATACTTTTTAATGGAGAATTTTCTTGACTGGGTTAACAACCCCCTCCTAGTTCTCTGCTCTCAGCACCAAACTGTCACTCATTAGTCCCTTCATCTCTGTCCCACCCCCATCACCAGTGTGACCTATGTTATCAGATATCTGTTGTGAGGGCCTGGTTTGCAGGCAGGCCAAGTGTCTGCAGCTGCTGCCATGTGAGGCTTTCAAACTACCATTTCCACCATTTCCACCCCCAAAAATTTCTAATCAGTGCAAGGCACCAAGCAGTGCAAATCACTTCAGAAAACTGCATTTTTGGTGATTCATTTATGTTTGCACAGAGATCCTTCTACAGTTCTAGCAAGAAAATACAGATGTGGCTCTCCACCGTATGGAGACATTTTTTTTGCCTATACCATTTGGCTTTTTGTGCCAAACACATATATAGTGAGTGTGACAGTGATAGTCATGAGGAAAAGGATTTCCTCATTAAGGGGCGGAAAGCAGAAAGGAGGCAGGATCCAGTATGCCCATGAATTTTCAGAGCCATCAAGTCCACTTGGGATGGAGGAACAGCACATTTGAGTTTGTCAGAGCAGGGCTGTCGTAGGGATCAGAGGCTGTCCTTGGTGGCCTGTCACTGGTGAGTGATTACTGCTTTCTCTCACCTGTGTCCCAAACTTCATCTCTCATGGCTCATGCTTTCCTCTCTCTATATTCCCTTCACACACCAGCACTCAGCCAGCAAGCAGAGAGGCAGAGAGTGAGCGCAAGAGCTGGCAGGGAGTCAATATATTTCGGTGTTTTATTACTACAGAGCTGAAGTAGCATTTAGTTGGTTAGGCTCCGCGCAGAGTGAGCAGTCTAAGTGACTCAGATATCGGGGCCAACAATTAAAGGCACAACAAAAAATCCATGGATTAATTAGCAGGTCAGTGGTGGTTGAGTAGTTATTGCTAAATTACAAGGTTTGCATGTAAGAGACAGGATTGATCACTGGTGTCTGCCGGCTCCTCTGGCTGTGTGTTAGAGACGTGCATCAGGGGGGTGGGTTTCCACTGATGGGGTGACAGTGAAGGGGGTCAGGAAAGGTAGGGGAGGAGACTGCGAAGTTTTATCACTCCCCTACCACAAGGATGCACATTGCAGGGGTTTAACAGAGGTTCAAAATTAATTGATACCATCTGCCAGGCAGCTCTGCTCCTGCTGCAGCTCTGTGAGGCCTTGAGGGGCTGGCAAGGGGATAGGAGAGGGGGAAGACCCAGGGAGTGGAATAAATGGCATGGTGAGCATCCATTGAGGTGTCCCCTCTCTAGGGAAAAGGGTCTGTCTGGAGTGGTATCATGTCCAATGACAAGAGTTTTGAACAAAGACTGAAGGGGCATTGAGACATGCATACAATCTCTACTCTGTCATGAAATAGTCATGACAGTCAAAATACTGGAACATTTTGTAGAAAAAGGTATATACACACACATATATGTATTCAAACCACCGTTTCCACAGTGGAACACAAGGGACATGTAGACAGAGAAATGCAAGCACTTTCTTTCCAGCAAGGGGAGTCTTGGGAAACAATCTTTTCCCTTTTGGGGTGCTGGAGGTTTTGGGAAAGAGGCACAAAGAGTGTCTTTCCTGGTGTAGGACTGAAGGGAAAACACTATTTGCCCACTGCCGCTATAATTAGTAGCTCTGCAGTGATGACAGCTGGATTATAAAGAAAAAACTTATCCCTGAGGTCTCCCACATAAATGCAAAGCAGGCAGTGACAGGGGGAAGAAAGAGAAAAGGAGAGGGATGTGGCCTGATGGGTACAGTACTGGGGGACTCCCCTCTCCCTGTGTTGGAAGCTCATCAGATTGCACTAATGTGCCTAATAATCAAGCTGTCAGAGTCCTCGCTCCAGCTCTGCTTGGAGGCAGGCAGTGCCGAGAACATTTTATCTCATTTCCAAATGACTTTTTATGCCCAGTAAAATGCTGTTTTTATATCAATTAATAATTCAGCTAATAACACAATTAAGAAATCTGCCTTTCACTGGGAGCCATTTGGAGGGGACGGCAGAGGAGGGGCAGACATGGCACTAGGGAGGCTCCAGGCTGATGCTGCTCTGGGCTTGCGGGTCGCTGTTCCTGTGTGGAGATACCCAGTAATTAAATGTGCACGTCAGGGAAGCCAAGAGTTACAGGTCCCGTGTCTCTCCATGTGACAGAGGCATGATGTAGCTGCTGGCAAATCACTTAACCCCTCTTTGAGCTTAAGTTTTCCTCAGAAAAGTAAGGTTTGTGCTATTTTCATCATGTTCTGCAAAGGAACGTATCACTAAATGTTACAGTGCTGCTGTCGCACAGACCAGGTCTTACTTATGCAATGATATGTGCCATGCCAGGGCTTTGCAGAAACAAAATATCAAGGCTTAGTGGGTCAGCTGGGATTTACTGTCTCCAGCATACCAGCAGAAATCTCACTGCATTCAGAGACAGCTATTTTTATCCTGATTATGAGAGTCCAAGGATGAGGCCTACCCTGTAGATCATATATTGGTTGAGAGTATGATTATGATTAATTTGAAAATGATACAATTGTACAGGTGCAAATCTCACTATGAGCAAAGTAATCTCTTTTCAAATGTGGCATGAATGTATATTAATCTATTTTTCCTTTCCCCATACTGTGCAAGCCTGGCTGCATCTCCTCTAGGGAATTCTGTAATAGCAGCTATATTCCATTACAGTTCCAATAATGCAGCCCATGGTGGTAGATGAAGCTTCTGTGGGATGTTTAAGCGCCACTCTGTGCTATCCTGGACTGGTAGAACCAAGCAGAAGAAAATGTGACACACAGTTTTGGAACATGGAAATGCTGATTTGACTTCGTTGGTGAAAGGAGGCTCTTACTTTCTCAGGACCTGACCCTTGGTATGGTCAGTTTTTCCTCATCTTTGGAAATCTGAGTTACCTCTCAGAGGCAGGCTAACTCTTGAGAATAAATAAATAATCTTTGTTTAGTTATTTATTCCTTTCAAAGATTTAGTCCTGGTTGATAGATTGCTGGTCTTGGCTATAGACCTATAAATCAGTATTCAAGAAAGTGACACACCCTTGCTGCACTCTGAGTGTTCATGAAACTGCTATGAAAGAAAGGCATAATAATGTTTTAGGCCTGTATAGCTTCCTCTCATCTTGCCCGAGAGCCCTCCCTTATGTCCTCCCTCTGGCTTGTTCAAGCGATAGATCTTTGCAGGACACATCTTTGGTTTTTGTCCTTGTGTTCCATACCAAGATGCTTTGTTTTCAGGAAAATCTTGAAATGCAGGGATGGCACCGACCTCAATATCTTCTCTTCCCTCCTTCCATCCCATGGCAGAGCCTACTTTGCCTAAACCAAGACTACCAAGGCTTTTCATTGCAGCTGTAGTTAAGATAGTACATGAGAGAACCACAAGGCAGAGTGACTCAATCCATCCTTCCCTTAACAAGATCTTTTCTCGCTGCAGTTTCTTTAGGTAGACTTCAAGACCTGCGCCCTGCTGTTCACAGTCAGAATAATTTGTGCCCATCCGTGTGGTTAATGTTGTTATGGAGCTTCTTTCTCTCCTTCTCTCTTTCTCTCCAATTTTTTTTAATAGAACAAGATGTTGATGAAAACACCTGTTCAGTTTTGCTTTTCTTAATGAATAATCTGTATAAAATTAAATGGCACCACAGACCAATTACAGCAGGGAAGAGAGAGAGTGGCCGTGCTAAAGAGAGCTGTCATAGATCACTCCTGTTTCTTAATATGTCAGGAATCTCCTAACAAGGTGACAGGATGTGGGAATCACCTGGGAAATAAAGATAAGCAGCATCTGTATGTTTCAGGCACATCCACTAACCATATTTTCTCTCTCTTTTTGTCTTCTAGGTAAGTGAAGCTTTGATTTTCCTGTGCATAGAGTACCTGTTGACTGGGGCATGATGGACTGAGGAGGTGATGTGTTCCTTGGCTCAAAGACCACAGTGAAGGGTGTCCAACCTCAGGTGTTCATGGCTCTCCTGTTTGTTCGTAAGTCTTTGGTAGAAAAAATGTTAGAAAAAGAGATGTCTTGTGACTGTGTGATCCAGTGATTGGGATGCTTAAGCTGCATTGCTTTATACCTTGTCAGTAAGTCATTGCCTGTGTCGGGGTGCTTACAGCATAGATATGTACATGGTTGTCCTGGCCTGGGCTAGTGGAATGTCATCTGCAATCAAAAGCGTATCTAATTTTTATTTGTCACCATTCCTCTCCCCCTGGCTGGTTTATAATGAAATCATTGAGCATTACCCATGCATTCTCTCTTTAGCATGGTGCCAGAAGGGTGTGCTGGTCTTGGAACACGCACTTTTGCAATTCCTGTCTTGTGATGACTGTAGTGCCCCTGTATAGCTGCAGTGCAAGTTGCATGGGAACAGCAGGCTGTAGCAAGTGTGCCTGCCAGGCTGATTCCCCTTTCAGACACCACGTTCTTGTGGTCCATGACCTGAGCCTGACAAAGTGCTTCTGAAAAAATATTTTTATCACTCTTATTTCCCCTTGACTGAAGTCCTGATGACAACATTGGAAATCAAGATTTATGTCTGTAGGGACTTAGCATACAGCAAGCTGCAGTTCATTCTTTGGCTTTTCAAGTTCCTTACAGCTGCCTCTATACCATCTACCTTGTTACATACTGAGCTCTACAGCTCTCTAGGGAATAGCTTTGGGTTTGTGCATTTGGCTTCCAGGCTTGTACAAAGAGTGTATGATTTAGGGTTGCTCCTCCTCTTTTTAAGCCCACAGGCATTATGTGGTAGACCACATAATGCTGGTGTGGGAGACCAGCAAATAACATGTTTGGAAATCCAAGTGCAAGTGAACTACAGACTTGTGTATACGTATAATTCTAGTCATACAGAAACGTCAAACAGACTTCATATATTAGTTTAATTCTTTTAAGTTTTCACAGTAGGAGACAATACTGAATAACTGATTTTAATTTATATCATTTGTACAAGATATGTATGTGCTTCTGCTTACAATTGCAGTTTTGTGCTCCTGTTTGTTTAGAGGAACTTTCCAGATTATCTGCACTATCTTACTGGGTTTAGCTAGCAAAATACAAACTGCTCTTTGTTCTGGTTATGTCCAAAAGTGGAGGTTTATGATAATGTGGCATTTCCCAAGCATGGTCATCATTACTTAGCATTCCTTCTGGGATATTTCTGCTATTTCTGCAGTGGAATTCTGTTAGATGATTGAGGTTCTGTTTCAAAACGAAGAAATTATGAGAAAACATTTTTCTGAGCAGACCAGATGGAATAATAAGGGTTTGAGAAGCTATGTGGGGGCTGAGTTTCAGATACAGGCTTGAACCACTCAACTAAGACTAAGGGAAAGAGAGTAAGGAACAGAGAGAAGAACAAATAGAATTTGTGTTTTGTACTACCCTGATGTTTTCCATCTTGAGTCCACCAGTTTTGCAGCTTTAGTATGGCTGTTTTGTATTGCAAAGTTGGTTCTTTTTTGCTGTTGTATTATCTGGGGCAGATATTACCTGAGAGGCAGATTGTGAGGCTTGTGCCTGTTCCCTGTGTCCTGGAGGCATGTGAGTGGGGCAGGCTGTCTTTCCATAACACCTGTGTTACTGGCCTGTGCATGCCAAGCTTTGGACTTTTCTCTGTATCAAGAATTTTCATCTGGCCATCTTATCTGGAGCAGTCTTCTGTAGGGCTCTTTGTGGCTTTGGCTCATCCCTTTTGATTGAGTTTGCTGCAAAGAATATTATTGCTGGTATAAAGCTGACATTTCCCTCTGATGAGCTTCAGGATGTACATCACACGAACAAACGGGAAAACTGAAAAGCGGATAGTGTAGTATATTAGCTGAACTCAATAGGGTTTTCAGTGCAGAAGCTGACAGACCAAAACCTAGAATCCCCACCTCCCTGACACTTTAATGTATTCAGATCCCTGTTGCACATTGTAGCCCTGACAGTCGATTCCAGAGCAGAGACACCTTGTGCAGTGACATCTCACAAAGTTGTGTAATTAGTTCAGAAGCTACAGAGCCAGAGAGAATCATCTTGTGTCCATGTTCAGATGCAGAGTTCAGCAAAGAAATGCTTTTGCATTTGTTGTAGCCAAGTCCTATTGCATAATCAATGCCTCGACATCACAGCTGGGGATAGCAATTTCTGCTTTCCCTCTGGCCTGAAGAAAAACAGGAATTTCAGCTGAAAGAGCCACAACAGGGTGTGACAGAGTCTTGACATGTGGGCCCCAGGAACCCAGATCTTTCCTCTGTATCTCTTTCTGTAGTCCAGTGTGCATTTTCTCAGTAAGAGGAGCAGCCTAGTCCACACTTTTCTGCCCTCTCAGCTGTACCAGCATGTCTCTGTGCGGGTCTGTACTGTTCAACACATCCAAAGCCTCTCTGTAGGAAGTCCCCCTCAGTGCTCTCTTTTGCTTTCTTACTCTTCAGCCAGATCAATTCTCTTATCTGATTCATAGCACAGTCTCACAAAATTCTGCTGTCACATCCTAGGTGCATACATAAGGACAAGATTAAGTGAAGGGAGGGGCAGGCTGTGATTGGGTTGAGAACGTGTTACATCAGAAACAACTTTATTTACTGGTTATTTTTGTCATATCTCTTATTTTTTCCTTCATAGCTCCTGCTGTCCTTTGATAGAATAGTATCCTTAGACCAAAAAGACTCAGGTTTTTAAAAACCATAAATAGACGTGGGATTCTGTTTATTTAGTAGCTGCTGCTCCAAAATCTTGGTGATTAGGAATTTATCTGAAAGGATTTAAGTTAGTTCCTTAGTCACATGACCCAAGGAGCTGGCACTTTTAAGAAAACCTTAAAGCTGTGGTGGAATTAAATAAATCAGTTGATCTGCCATTTGTTCAAACAGCATCCTTCTATGGACACTGGGAAGTAAGGAAGAAGTCTTTGCCCAAACAGGAATACAAAAGAAATCATCAAATCATTTATGGCAGCTTCCTTATCGTAATCATTAGAGCTAATGCCATCATCATTTTCCCCAGTGAAAGCAGGGCCTCTGGGGCCTTTCTGCTTCCTGGCAGTGGAGACACCCACGTGCATATTAATATACAGCTCTGCTTATGCTAATGGCAGCTATTTGTAACATTAATATTTTTTCCACCATAAAAAAATAACAACAATAACAATAATAATGCTTTGTCTTGAGGATTTGAGCTCTAATGTGCTTTGCAGGAATGCAAGGGGAATAAAAAAGCCTCTGACCTAATTTTTTTATATCCTTGAGGGGAAGACCAAATGTGCAGGTGGTGTAGGTGCTGAAATGCCTGCCTTCCTCATAAGCACTGAAAAGGTCAGTGGGGAAACTGCTCTACCTCGTGCATAAGGTGAACAGCAACATCATTCACTGTGATTGCTCCAGATTCCTACTGGAAGGTCCTGTTTGGACTGAATCAGCACACGGGCTGTGCTCCTCATGGTCAGCCCTCTCACCTGGGCTGCACTGATGAGCAATGCACTGGCGCTTGCTCTGGGCGATGGAAAAGTGGGGGGAGCAACCACTTGTGTCTGGGAATGTCTCTGCTGAATTTTGAGTGCTCCCTGCGTGGCTTCAAGGCCACTCTGTTTGACCTTGCAGTTAGCAAGCCCCGCAGTATGCCTCTGGGCATACTCTGTGTGCCTGGATGTGATGTGGCATAGGACATGGGTGTGGGAGCGGGTGGCTTCCTTTTGCTCTGAAGAAAAGGTCCATGATGAATGGCACAGGTCTTGTTCCTGATACCATCCCCTACTGAAAGAAAATTTCATTTCCAGGTCCTTTTCAGTATTAGCCACTGCAGTCACTGTAGCCAGTAGTTACAGCAGCTACCCAACATCATTCTGCTCCTTGAGGTGCTCTGCAAATGCAGATCATGAAGGCTGGGTTTTCTCAAAGGACTTGCAGTTTTCTAAGTCCCTCAAGCTTTTGGATTTGAATTGCTGAATACCTGTTTTATTTCCAAGCTTCAGTGTATTCCCCTGGCCTCTGCCCAAATATCCAAGTGAAGCAAACAGGAAACATCAGGTATAGAAGGCAGAGGGATATTAAAAAAAAAAAAAAAGTAACAGAAATCTTGTCAGGTTGGCTCCTCAGCTCCAAGATGCCAGAAAACTGCTTGGTGCCATTGAGGGCAGTGGGGCAATGCCTGTCTGTTCTGCAGGACAGGTACTAAATAGCATGTTGTTAACATTGGTTATTTGATGCAAGTAAATAAAGAAAAGTTAAAGGATTTTTCAGGATGAGTGAGTGAGAGCCTTTCACAATGTCTGCAATTGGTTACTCTGGAAGCATATGATGATATTGAATAGGCTCCTCAGTGGTAATTTTAGTAGCCTTTCCTAATGCCTGACAAATGCTGAACATGGCATACTTTGTTACTTTAATTAAAAACTCTTTAAAGAAAATGTCAGTGGTGTTCCAATAGCCTAAGGTTTGTTTGGGAGTATGGTGGAAACTGTTTCTTGTCAAGAGGAAGACAAAGAGATGCTACTTTTCTGTGTGGAACTATGACTTGTATGAGGACCTGAAGTGCCTGAATTTTGAAGTGTCTCAAGCTCCTCTTTCTTGTACTGCAATGGTGTATTTGTGCATTAAGTGCTTATACTTGTATTTACTATTTTTCTTTTTGACTTGAGGGGAGAGAGGGGAGAAGAGATCACACCATCTGTTGGATCCATATATTACAACATCTGGTGAGAGAAGAAAGCTACAAGGAAAAAAAAAAGCCTTGAAATTCCTTCCCTTTAAAAGCTGATATTCAGACATGTCCCTTCTTAATATCAGTTGTCTTGCTGCCCCAAAACATGAGATTGTCTTACAAATTACCATGTACCATAGAAAAAAGCAGCGCTAGTCTGGTTTCCCTAGTCTGTGCCCCACAGGAAGAGTTTCCAGATACCTGTCCTTATTGTTACCTGCCTCTGTGTTCAAGACATTTGTGTCAAGGCAATAGTTACAATTTCATGCTTTTCATGATAACCCTTCCAGGGCTTAATAACATTATTTTTAAAAACAAACAAACACCAAACAAACAAATAAAGAAAAAACAAACAAACAAACAAACAAAAAAAAAAATCCAACAACTCAAAAAAAAAAAACAAACCAAAAACAAAACCCCAAACAACAAAAAGCCCCACCTGACATCTTGAAGCCTCATGGGGCATGAACATTTAAGCAGGTAGCACAAAAAGAATGTCTTGTGTCTGAATCATGTGATTTAGGAATACTTTCAAAACAACCAAATTATAGCTGAACATGAACTAAAAGTTATACCATTTTTATAGTACCCTTGTGCAAATAATGTTAAATTTAAAAATGCCCATAACTATTCTATTCTGATGATTATTGTACTTGTGTATCACAGCCCCTATAGCATGAAAACCTGAGAGGACCTTACAGGAGGTGGAAGATGGGTTTAACTGTATAAATTCCTTTATAGCACTTTAATTTAGAAGCTATAACACTGAGCCCATTGGACCTTCAATGTTTTTAAGAAGGAAGCAACTTGACCTTTGTAGTGCAGTCAACTCCTGAAGGTAAACAAGGACCTTAACTGGAGAAGGATTAACAGAGGTGTTGGACTGTCTTTCAGGAACAGTTAGCTCAAGATGTCATTTGGCAACAGAGGAAGCAAGTGTTTCATAGGATACTTGTGCAAAAGAAGGGGGCTTCAGCTTTCCTTTTAGGAAATGGCCCTGCAGCAAATTCTACTGTTTAGCACCCTTTTTGTAAATTTATTATTGCTGAATTGACTCTGGAAGAGTTGGTCCCATTTTAAACTTTAGATGTAGTAAGTGTAGAGTCTTCTCCCAAGGTTCTCAATTGGATACTTCCCCTTTAGAGAAAGGTCAGTTATGGTTGTACTAGAAATGCACTGGAAATGATTTGAGGGTTGTTTAAATTGTCTTCTGAGGTGTATTGATCTTAATGGAAGGAAAATGTGTCCTCTTGTGGCAAGGAAGATAGGGCTGAATCTGCTATATGAGGGCAGCTTTGTGGCCAGATTTGGTTAGCAAAATCTTATGGTTTTGCTGCACAGCTCTGTCTTGAATAGATGGAGATGTTATGTCCATCTGTGTGTTTTCTATGCTTGCATTGGCAGGATTTTCTAAATACCTGTGGAGTGGCACAAGGTATTTGTCAAGTGCAGTGACATAAAAGAGATGTCATGGGAAATTATAGAACTGGCAGTTCAGCTCTAAGGAGGGCAGTAAGTCTTCATGGATTCTCTGGTACCTGTGAGTAACACACTGGATTTGTTCTCTAGGCTACTGGGTGCCTTCAGGATGCAAAGAAAAATAGTACTAAAGGGAATATCTGAGTTCACTGGGGAAAAAACATGATTGACTGTGCAGAACATACTCAAAACTCACTGGCAGTACAGCATTTTTGTGAGCTGTGCCAAAAGATGGTGCAGGGAGAAATAGGAGCAAAATGCATGTAGGAAGGTGCAGTACACTTGCAGGGGCACCAGTGGCAAAGAGAAAGTGCAAGCTTAGGAGTGAGATTACTCCTTTGTGTGCATTCATCCTTGTAAATCCTCCTCCTATTTATTAACCAGCAAGGGATATCCTCATACTGTTTATTTGTTCCCTAAGCTTTACAGGGCCTGAGCTGGATGAAGCACCTGCCTTTATTTACAGTCTAAGCCCTTGCATAATAACAATGTAATCATCACAGTCATAATGACAAAGTCATTCATGGCAACTGATGTGGTTTATCACATGTGACATGTTTGTAGGTGTGTATGAGCTCGATTGCATCCTTTCTTAAGGAGCCCAAAAGACATTTCTGTCCCAGGTACCTTCTCCCTGTTGACTTCTCCTTGGCTTGGCACCGTGAGCATGGGGTACAAAGCTCAGTGGAGACTTTTTTCTTTTATTTGTGCACCAGAGATGGCTAGGATAGGTGATTTTCCCAGTGTAGATCTCCTGGTTCAAGGGAATGCTGGGTTTAGCTCTCTGTCTCTCCACCATGCACATCAGCTCTGCAAGTGTCTGTTGCCCCCTCGTGACATGAACTCTCAGACTGGAGCTCATTTGACTCTAAGGTTAATTTTCTTTAGCCACTGGCAGGCTGATTTAAGTGTCAGCTCATTGTGATGGCATTCTAATTAGAGCCCCATGATAGCCTTTGACCCTGGGAAATGACTTGGGAGAGAAGAAGCAAATAGGGTGATAAGCTTAGATACTGGCACATAGGAGGAAATATATCCTGCCTGACATTTGTGGGTGTCAACTTCAGTGTTATCAGATTGTCCTCTGGGAAGAACTGGTTATTAGTATTTATCTCCCTCAGACAAATTTAGCAGCACTGATTTCTTCTGCTTCAAAGGGAGTTGCACCTTCTTCTTGCCAGGAATGGATTTAGTCCTTTGCCTTAATTTTCAAGGTGCATTTTATGTAGTTTCAGAAGAGCTGATCATGTCTCTTTCTGGGTGGAAGATCAAGTTTTCACTGGGACGTGTGAATTTTTTCCGTGCCTGTCTAGGAAGAGTAGCTGATTTTTTTTATTTTTTTTTTTAGGGGGGGAGTATATAAATGGGAAGAAAAAAAAAGATTCAGGTAAAATTAGTACTTCAATACTACATATGGATCTGCATCCACATCCTAGAAAGTTTTTTTTTTTCTTTTATTCCCATGTGGCATAGCCTTTGGAAAAGAAAGTGGGGTAGTCGTCCTGGTCTAAACATGGGAGACTCC
The DNA here is from genome assembly GCA_013400575.1 of Peucedramus taeniatus. Taxonomy (NCBI): domain Eukaryota; kingdom Metazoa; phylum Chordata; class Aves; order Passeriformes; family Fringillidae; genus Peucedramus; species Peucedramus taeniatus. Next base: position 207,155 of record WBNO01022936.1, on the reverse strand, counting down.
TGCACATCACCAGCAATATCTGAAGCAGATCCTCTCAACAAAGCTTTTAGGAAAATGTACAGTTACTACAAATCCTGGCTAGGAATGCTGTCTGCCTTCTGCAGACAAGTTTTCCTTGTGCACCTTGAATCATGACGTTTCCTGCACACCTTATCAGGAGCTCCTAGCAATCTACGTCTCTACATTTTTCCCTCTCCTGTCCATTGATAGCTTTTATTTGCATTTTTCCCATATCCCTGAAAGGTGGGGAAGTACTGGGTCTGCAATGATGGAGTAAAGAAGCTTGGAGGACATGATCCTCTGGAACTGAAAGCAGTGGCAAATTGGTATCCCTTTCCTGTCCTCACCATACCTGTTGCATCTGAGGACGTCCTTTGGTATTCTCAGTCTGTGGCTGGGACCCTGGCAGACTGATCTATGAAATCTCATGGCTTACTGTTGAGCAGGAGGTAAGTTTGTCCTGCATGGAACAGGTGGGGAAACAAAACAGAGACTAGAGGTTTATGCAAAGCATCATAGCAAGTCAATGGCAGAGTGTACTAGAACTTAACTATCTGCAATTGTGCTTGACTTGACCCAAGGCTCATTGAAATCATTAAAGCATTAAAGTTTCGTTAAGAGTCGGATCTTTTGATATTTGATATTTTTTGCAGGCAAAATTGTTATCCTCAGAAAATACCAGTTAATTGAAACCTTGTGTGGAATTGTCACTATTTCAGCAAGGTTTGGCCAGGGAGAGTTTCCCATTTCCATGTTTAAGTGCCTCCTCACCAAGCCAGCGAGGTCACACAGGAGTAGCCAGGAACCTGAAAGCCAGATTTCTCAGCTGGGACTGGAGACATGGGAAGGAGTCCTATGGAGAAGACATCCTTCTGAATGAAATTGAGCAGAGGCTGGAAAACAGAAGGCTAACGTTGCAGAGGGGTGAGGTCTTGCTTTCACATTTGGTACAGAGTGGGGAGCAGGGAAGGTCATTATCCCAGTGTGGTCTTGGCTCGGTCTGGTTGTGGAATGGAAATGACATCTTAACAAGTGGTATGGGATAGAAGATTAGTTTTCTGCCTACTCCTTCTGGGGGCTAGCACGTTGTCCAGACCTTGTCCGTAATAAGTCCTATAGGGAAGGACTGATTTTCAGAAGGAGCAGTTGAGAAGTTAACTTCTTGTAATAACGAGGTACTTCAGTAGTGTTCCCAGCTAGCATGCAATCTTATAATTATTGGCTTTTGTGTGTGTGTAGTATCCTGTCTGTCTTCCCGTCCTCTATATGCATGCAGGCATTCACTCATTCCTATCTGCACCATCTTTAACTAAATTAGAGTAAAATACTTCATTACAGATACTTTCAGCCACGAGTGTGGGCCCCAGGGAGTTTATTTTCATACAAATGTATTATGCACAAGGTTGATCTGATCACAGACAATTTGAACTATCTCTGCACCCCCAGGAAAATTCTTTCATAAATGTAAATGATGTGACACTCCAAAGAACAGAAAACAAGACAGAAGGAGAAAGGAGAAAAAAAAAAGAAAGAATCTTGATGCTTATGGAAAGGAGATTATGGTCAACTGCAGAGGTGCTGGGTCTTAAGGGCAGGATATGAAGCTGTCAGGGCTCTTTTGCCTGCCCTATTCCTTCTCTCACAGTGTAGCCTTCCCATCAAACACCAAGCTGTTGCAAGGTACTGGAGGGGGAAGAATGATGAATTAAGTATGTTTGAGATTATAATAGCTGTTTCTATGGCAACAAGAAAATGCCCTCCATGGCTTTTGTTTGTGTTTTGAGCAAGGAGGCATGAAGTGAAGGTTTGTAAACAGCAAGCAGCAGGAAGGGATGCAGGCAGGGGGCTTTGTGGCACCCTGACCCACTTCAGGCACATGTGGCTTCTTCTGGTGCGTGGGGCTTTCTTCTGCCTTGCTTCAGCTCTCGGTTAAAACTTTGGCTTTGGACTTCTTCTGGGATGTGAGAGAGAGCAAGGGAGCAAAAACGTGCTTTTCCAGATTCTTTATTACTGAGCTGCACAAAAGTTGGTACCTGGAGGACTCAGTGTCCTCTTATGAGGATATGCGGGAGTGAGCCCCGCATGCTTCTCCATGGGATTTCTCCACTCTGCACCATCATAGGGAGCCCAGACCTGACCCTGCAGGGATCTCCCGGTACAAGCAGTAAGCATGGAGGGTGAGTTAATCCTCACTTTCCCAGAATATTAATCCTCCACACAAATTCACTGGGCAGAAAGATGCAATGTAACTGAATCCACTTTGGCTTCCCCTCTCCAGCACTACACAGAGAGACCTATCTATTATTAAAAACCCTATTAGTCGTGGTAAGATTGTACCACTCCCTCTCACTGTAACTGCTGAGCATTATCTAATTGGTTTTTATTACTATGCCATCCCTGGGAGCATGCGGAGCTCAAATTCACATTTGCTAAGATATTTGCGTTCACTCGTCCTTGTTGGGGATGCTTTTAAACCGTTTAAGGTTTTGTCAGGAGGATTAAAAAAAGAGGGCAAGAGAGGAGGAAACTAGGAGAGATGGTTCCCAGGCTGGAAAGGATGTGGAGGAGGGAGACAACAAGGGGCAGGACCAAGAGAGCTCAGTTTGGCTGGTGTTTCCAGCAGTTGTCCTGATGGCCAATTGGCCTCTCTGGTTCTTCCAGCAGACAGCGACTCCAATTTTCTATTTCCCAAAGAGAGAAGCACTCACTAGGCTCCTCAGTCACTAGTATTCCAGCTTTGTTGTGCTTGCACACAGAGCAGTCCTCTCACCCTGGAAATAGAAGTGGATTTCAGTGAGAGGGCAGGACAGACTGTGATGAGTGCACTGACCAGCAACCTGTTGACACACGACTGGTCCCTTCTGTCCCTTGATCCCTCTATTTTACTGTGCTTTTTCCTGCACGAACCACCTTGGTCCTTTCTTTTTGTTCCTTTGGTCTTTCCCCAAAATGCCTGTAAATCGTGTCTAATCCCCAAATGCTTTTGTCATAACGTGTCATTCTCCCTAGGCAGTATCCTAGGGATTAACAACCCTGTCCTGTGCCACTCACATCTCCAGCAGCGATGGTCTCTCTTGCTGCTCCATTGCCCTTTGCTCTGCTGGTACCAGTGTTTGCACAGCTCCATCTGGATGTGTGAGGCTTGCAGGGAGAGAAGCGCTGGCTGTGTGACTAATGTTATTTGGGTAACAGCATGCCACACAAATTCAAAGGTGTTTCAGTGCTGGGAGCTGCCATGAGGCAGCTGGTGAGATTTCCAAGTCCTCCCAAGCAGCGTAGGTGTCTCTCTTTTTGAAATGAGTGCATGTTAAGGAATTCAGTTTGGTGAGACATTTCTAGGAAAGGAAAAAAAAATAAATCTTTCTGACCCTTGAATCTCCTAAGTAGTTTTACACATTTTGGGCTTGGAGTCCTTAGCAATTGGCAAAAATCAGACTTCTTGTGAAGTGTGATGTAACTGCGTTTTGCATGTGAGCTGCCTAACCAAGAAAGTGTTACAGTCGGATTCATATGCCATATTCAATGGCTTCATGCAGCCATTAAACAAACTGCAAAGCTGCATCACCACTTTCTCGGTTCAGGCTGAGACATTCTGGTTTTTGTGGTCACTGATCAAGTGAAATTGTTTGTTATGGACAGGTTGGTGTGTTCATTAATTGATTCTGCAGGCATTCCTGCTGCAGATGGAACAGAAGTGCCTTAGCCAGGGCATCCAGTTGTTTGAGCAGGGCAGATTCCCTCCAGGTTTTGATAGTTTTATAGTGTCTGGAAACACACACTCACATGCTAGTGCGAGCAAATGAATGGGTTTTTTTCAGGGATTAACCCCCAGAGAGGCACTCCAAGGCTCCCCACAAAGGCAGTGAAAAAGCTCTGCCCTGCCTGCTGTGTGTTGGCTGGCAGGGCACGCTCTCACCTTTCCTCTCTGGAAGGGGCTGTTTCAGCCTGCCTCGCTTCTCCTGCCAGCACCTCACTTGAGCACACACAGGATGTTACTCTTCCTGAGGTGGCTGTTGTGTTAATGGGATATGTTTAAAGCCAACTCCACTGTAATTTCATTTTCCTTAGGGAGAGGGGGGGAAAGCACTTTCTCCTTGGAGCTACATCCCTGCTGCTCACTCTGTCTCTCTCTCTCAGAGTCTGCAGCATGCTCATTTCTCTCCCAGATAATGAAAAATGCCAGGAGCCAGGCGAGCCCTGGAGGAGCCCTTGCGGATGCACTGCTGCTCTGCACCACACACCACAGTCTAAGCCCCATTTTCTCTCCCTGCAGTGGCCTTGGCCACTGCCTCTTTCTGCTGCCCGTTGTTTGTTCTAGGACAGCTGGACCACGCATCCTACAGCAGTCTGCACCTTCAGCTGGAAATTACTCCGTACACAAGCTTGTGATACAATTCTTTAATTGGGAGTGTGTTGCCCAGCATGTCACACCAAAGTGCTGCCATTTGGCTTGGGGTTTGTAGGTTCTGGGCCAAGAACTGGTATTTACTGTACGAGATCATTCAGGAGCTTCCCACACCAGCAAGGGACCCCTTCCTCCTATGATGTTGTTGCAGTTGCAGTGGCTGAGATGGAGGCTAGTTCTCAGAGCAGCTACTGCCAGGGCTTTTCCCCAAGGGTCCCATAGTCCTGTAATTCAGTTCCCCCTCAGTCCAAAAATCCACTGTCAATCTTCAGGGTTTACGGAGAAACTTGTCTGCTTTCTAGGGCACTCAGGGCTGCCTGAGATGGATGGGCAGCCAGGGGAGGGAGTGTTGTTTTTCTGTCTGAACAGTTGATGTTTTTCTGTTGTGTGGGTTGGGATATGTTGCTGGATTTGATTTTGGTTTGCTGTATTGTTGTTTGTTGAATAGCTTGGGGGGTTGTATGTAACATTGAAATGGTTGGGGCCTGCAAGGGGTGCTTTTTTCTTGGCATTTAAAAAGAAATCAAAATAGATGAGACATTTTTCTCGTAATTAGAGATTGTACCTAAATCAAATGCTTTAGACTTCACTCCCCTCCTATTCCCCTACTTCCCACCCCTCTCCCCCTCCTACACACATACAAAGTTCAACTGTTGGGGAATGCAGCTGAAAATTTCCTACTGTCTGGTAAGAACAAACTAAACCTCTTTTCCTGTCTCTTTTAAAAAACCCCAACCTACAATGTAGAGCATACCCATGGCTCTCGCGGCTGTTCTGTAGCTGGCACTCCTCTCCAGCCGTGGTGTAGGTTGTTTCTGAATTACCCTAAACAAGCAGTTCCCCTGCTCAGAGGTCAAGGTTGGTGCAGTGATGGCCACATCCCTCTGTTGGCACTTCCCCGTGGGAATGACATTACCCCTCACGCCTCTCCCGCCCCTACTCCCTACAGCCTGTTATTAAACAAGGACAAGCGAGGAGCTTGTCTGTGTCTGTGTGCGAGAGCGCGACTGTGTCACCTGATGCATACAGATGGCTTATTAACCAATTAATTCATAGGACTAAATTGGCTAAATCAAACTAAATGACACCCAATTGCTGTACCAGGGTAGAAATGGATTGGAATAAGTGTTTCTTAAATGCCAGCCTCGTTGAGCAAAGGAATGAGCAGCAGAGGGAGGAGGGGGCATTTTGGAGGAGTGGAGATGACAGTGGACACTGGCAGGCAGCGTGAGCAGAGCTGTCCATGGCATCATGTCCTAGGGAAGGAAGTGGCTCATGAGCCTGTGGCAGTTTGTGCTGCCAAGAAATCGGATCACTCTTTTTGCTGGCGACACTTTAGGCCTGGGAATGCCCCTGGAAAGGGAGTCCCAGCCACAGCCTCACTCTCTGACCTAGGCAAAAGAAGGTGTCTTCTTGCATCCCAGCCTGTGGTTGAAGCACACATTATGAAGTGAATTATTGTTGATTACATTATTCTTTGTTGATCTATTATTCATTTGTCTGAGGAGTGAGGGTTTGATTTTTCAGAAGTGCAGTCTACCTCTTGCTCTGTCTGAAGTCCCTAGGAAGAATTATGTTACTCTTCCTGAAAACTGGTTCTTTGTCCTTTCTGTAACCATACCCTCAGGACTGGCCAGAGCAGCTACACACAGCTGGAATGCTTCTGTGTGCCTCACCTGCAGCAGTATTACCAGTTGCTTAAAGATGCTGCTCTCTGTTTTTTCCCTTGGCATTATTTATTCGGGGATGGGGATGGGCTGACCTTGGCTGGCTGCTGCATGCCCACCAAGATGCTCTATCCCTCCTCCTCAGCAGGACAAGGGAAGATAACTTGACAACTACTGTCACTGTCACTGGCACAACAGACTAAACTCGAGAAGATTAATTTAATTTGCTGCCAATTAATAACAGAGTAAGATAGTGGTAAATTAGAACGAAACTAAAACATCTTCCCTACCCCTCCCTTCTTCCCAGACTCAGCTTCACTGCCAACTCTTCTTCCTCCCCCATGTGCTACACAGGGGAACAGAGAACATGTGTTGCAGTCTGTCCATAACACTTTGGTGCTCGTTCCTCCCTGTGCTCTTCCCTTGCTGCAGCGTGCAATCCCTCCCACAGGAGACAGTTCTTCAGGAACTGTTTCAATGTGGGTTCTTTAAATGGGGCACAATTTTCAGGAATAGATTGCCCCATAGGTTGTAGCTTCTGATGGAAAGCTTGCTCCTGTGTAGGCTCCACTCCATGGCCACAGCTCCTGCTAGGAGCCTGCCCCAGCAGGGGCTTTTCAAGGGCTGCAGCTTCCTCCAAGGCACATCTACCTCCTGCATTGTAGGTCCTCCTGAGGCTGCAGAGGAATCCGCTCCTGCATTTGGAGCATCTTCTCCCCTCCCTCTTCACTGACCTTGGTGTGCTCAGGGCTTTTTTTTCTTACATTATCTCCTCCCTTGCAGATGCTGAACAGTTATTTCTCATTCTTTCTTAATTATGTTATCGCAGAGGCACTACCTACATCACTGGTCGACTCAGCTTTGGACTGTGACAGGTTTGGAATGGCATTTTGGAGGCAGCTAAAACAGGCACACACATGCACACACGTGCACACATGCAGTGTGCATGCTCACAGGCCCATGCCACAAGCATGCACACAGCTCTGCCCCCCCCTCCCCCCACTGGGCCAGCATGAGCAGATTACAGCCAGGCATATCCTGGAACATATGCGTTCATGGAGTGCAGCCCATTAGGAACGAAACCTGCGCATATGCAAAACTGCCAAGAACACATTCCCCAGCACCCTAATGCTGACTGTAGATAACCACCAAACAACACATGCCTGACTATTATGTCAGTGTTAAAACTGCTCTTCTTCAGTTGCTGCAGCAAGATAAAGTATCCAAAATCCGTCATGCTGCGGCATCTTTTTCAAGGCTGCAGTACACAGAGTGTGTATAAAATATTGAATCATTTAGGAGATTTTCAGATTTTCATCTCTTTTTTTTTTTTTTTGAAAGAAGAATGGGATTTACACTTTGTCCAGTGGCAGAACAAATGTTTTATGTGCTGGAGCCAGGACTACTGCTGTAGACCATTTGATGCATATATTTTGTGGCCTTTATTAGTCCTTTTTTTTTTTTTTCCTTAGAATCATGCCTCTGAAAAGGGTCAAATCAACCATTTGGAAGGGTAATTTTTTATTCTTACTGCAGAGTGTACTCCAAGAGCTGTAAAACAAATTTTGTCACCCTTTCATTAACATTTTTTCTCAAAAGATCCCTCACATTCTCTTGGCCCTAATAACTCCTGTTATCCCTGAAGAAACAGCCTGAGGAAGGGAATGCTTTCATAATTCCAAAGGTGAAGTACTAAGTTGTATGTGGTTTCCATTCAATGAACAATGGACTGAGAGAAAATTTAGCCATGCACCCTTAGTCATCTCTGCCCACTCAAGATTTTTTTGCAGGATTTTGTTTTTCCTCCCTTCAGGTGAGGAAAACAGGTACTGCAGGTACCTGTTTCCTGGAGGCTCTGATCATGCACAGAGCTTAATTTGCTCAGTATGTTTCTTCACAGCCTGTGCATTGTGTTAGCCTGCTCTAGTTGGGAGTAAATTTTTTCTGGTTTCAAAAAGTCCATTTTAGGGGAGAGGGATGGCCTGTGGCTCAGGAGAGGCCACTGGCTCAAGTTCTGTGCTGTACCATGGTCAGGCTGTGCACAGATTGCATCCTTCTCAAATACCTCAGTTTACTCATCCCTTCTGGAGCAATAACAGTGCTTATTCATCTCAGAAGAAGCTAGAAAGACTCATTCATTAGTATTAGAAAGTGCTTTGAGGTCTCCAGTAGAAAGGTAAGATACTGCTATGCTGTTTTTCCTTCTCCATCCCATTTATAATGATCTGGGCTCTCTTGAAGTCTGAAGTAGAAGCAGGCATCTTGGTCATCATGAATTTTTTGTTTTTACTTTTTATTAGCAGAGCTCTGACAGTTCAGAGGCCTTGCACGGGCATGGAGTACATATTTTTTTTATTGTTTCCATGGTCTGGAACAGAACTGCTTTAGACACAAAGCAACAGCCCAAGGTAATAAGAGAAGACAAGAAATCTAATTAAGAAGAAGGAAGAGAAGAACTCTCTTTTATTGCTAAAATGGAAGGGCTGAGGAGTCTTGTTGATGTTTGTCAGTGTAGTGAGGTAGGTCTGTTATTGCTGGTCTGAAAGAAAGCTTAAAAGATTTTAAGTTCATATAAACACCAGAAGGTTTTTAACGATTCTGTGAGTCATACAGTAATCCTATAGCCTCTGGCCTGTGCTACTTCTGTCACATTCAGAGATGTAGCTGAGACACCTGTACAACTCTTGTCCCTTCATTCTCCATTTGCATTAATGGGTGTAAGTTGTGGGAGGATGGAATGTAAGAGAATAGAGATAGTGCTGAAGGCAATCTCACCCCTAAGGAGTTGCAGCTGTACCAATTACCAAGATAGGTCACAGCTATGTCTAATTAGGGTCTGCCCTTAATAGGTCACAGCTGTAGCCAGTAAGGATAGGTGTTATAGGAGTGGGTTAGGCCCTTGAGAAGGGAGTTGGAGTTCACTGGCTGTGCTGCGAGGAGGAAGGGTCAGGTGGTTGTGAGAGGAGCAGTAAGGGCTGGTATGTACTGTGAGGAATAGTAAGGGTTAGCTGGCCATGAAGAAAGAGAGAAGGAGTCAGTGCTACGAGGAGCTGCCCATGAGAAATCACTGACAAGGTATGAAAGCTTTACAATATAACAATAATAAGTTGGCAGTACTCACATGTGAAATGAGTATAAAGTTTGGAAATGGCTGCATCACATTGTTGGATAATGTAGATCCTCTTAGAACTCCGTGCCCACAGACTGAGTGACACCAAAAGGATCAACAAGGATCCAAGTCAGTGTGAGGGAATCATGCAGGATCTGCTGCTCTAGCTGAATCTCTGTGAATCTCTGGGACTTAATGAAATTCATCCAAGAATCCCCAAAGAGCTCCTGATGTCATCACAAAGTCTCTCTCAATGATTTTTGAGCAGTATTGGGAATCCAGAGGGATCCTGGCTGGCTGGAAGGTGATAAACATTGTCCTGATTTTCAAGAAAGGCAAAAAAGGAAGGATCCCGGTAACTGCAGGCCTGTTAGTCTCACTTCAGTGCCTGATACATTATGGAGAAGATTACTTTGGGAGGTACTGAAAAGCACCTGGAAGATAAAAGACTGAGGGAAAACCTTATTGCAATCTACAACATTCTCATAGGGGAAAAGAAGGGACAGAGATCTCTCCTCTGAGGTGACCAGTGACAGGACATGAGAAAATGGACTGGAATGAGATTCCTAGGGAAGTGCTCACAGCCCCAAGCTTGACAGAGTTCAAGAAATGTTTGGACAATGCTCTCAGGCACGTGGTGTGATTCTTGGGAGTGGTCCTGTGCAGGGCAGAGTTGGACTCTTAGGATCCTTGTGGGACCCTTCCAACTCAGCATATTCTGTGATAGTCTCCTATCTTCCCCCATCCAAAGGAGGGGAAAATATTTTGGGGAAGAAGTGTCAGAATTCAGCTCTAGAGGGAAGTACAGTTCTTCCAGTCTTCTTAACTCTCCTCAGAAAGCTGAGGAGAAGGAAGGAGCTGAAAAATTGGAGGATTAAAACACAGGGAAGCTCGAAGTCCAGTGGATCCTCAGTCCAGACACCTCCTGTTGATCTCTTCTGAATGCTCAACAGTCCTGCAAGTGAGTCCTCTGAGACAAGAAGGACTGTTGAAAGTGCCTCAGTGAGATTAGATGTCTTGGGCCAGGAACATCCTTTAATTAATTAATGTTTTGGTGCAAGAAGAGGAAAAACATTTCTCTGATGGCTTTTCTGTTCTTGTCTTTGAAAGATATAGCAGGACTCAGGTGGAGAATCATGTCCACACAATGAGAGGTACATTCTGAGCAAATGTATATCTAAATCTTCACCTCATTGTTTTGGGTATTTATTTAGTTGGAGGTTTTTTGTCACTTTTTTTTGACCTTTAGCAAACTATATGCTTTGGCATTAAACCCAAAGGTTTGCAGTAAAATAGCATCTGTTTGCAGTGGTGGAGAGAGACCTCTTTTTATGCTAAGCTGCCTCTTTTGGTCTGAAAATGTCTTTCAGAAGGATTTCACATCCCTGGTGAGAAGTTTTATGGGAAAAAATATTTAAGTATGTATTGTTTTTTGATCAAGTCAAAGATAAAGAAGATAAATTGCTTACTATTGCCATCTTGCTTTGGGATAGCTTTGGAGCACATAGTATTTTCTCAAAGCACTGGGTGACTGCAGGGCTGGATACAAAACTTCAGTTGCAAGAAAGAGGAGAGAAACTGCCTTGTATATCAGTCTTACGAACAGCAGATCAAAGAGTGTTGTAGCCCAAACTGAGACTGCAAGCACCATCATCTGCATTGCACTAATGGGAAAATGAGTCATGGAATGACTGCATGGGGTGGCAGGGTCTGGGGGGAGTAACTAGGATGCAGTGTGAGAAAGAAATCGCTCCCACTTTGCTTTCCTACAGCTACAGCATGTGGGTAATAACCCTTCCTGAGCTCGTCTCAGCAGTGTCCTATGGGATGAGTATCTGGGTAACAAACCTGGCTGTGCAGTGTAGTAGTGGCACTTCTGCTGGGTTTGGGAGCACAAAGTACATCTTCTGCAGGAGGTGGGGATAACTGCAGTTTTGGGAATGAGCCGTGGTGTGCTGGCCACACACAGGTCCATGAGTTGTTGAGCTTCCCAATGGGGATTTGTAATTTGAGCTTGCTGGTGGCATCATTTCCACTGGGCAATACCAGGCAGCGTTTAATGAAGAATGAAGGAAGCAGGGTCTTTGTATTGTGCTTTTTTGGGGAAAAATGTGTACCTCTAGGAATAGCTGCAAGAATGGGCACCACACAACTGACCCCAGTATGCTAGCAGTCCCAATGCTCAGCTTTTGACTATGTGGGGTGTAGGAGAATAAGCAACAGCATCCCATCCATTGCTGCAGTGCAAAGGCTGTGTGAGGAATGAGAGAGGGTTCACAGCTCCCCGCTGCCTGGCTATGACCAGCAGGAGAGAGGCAGTATCCAGCCACACTATGAATTCAGAATTAGAAAGTGTGTGGGGACTGTTTCAAATGAAACTGAGGGTTTTTTTGCTGTCTGTACTTCTTCCTTAGGCCACAATACAGCTCCTTCACAGGCCTTTGTACCAACCTGCCCCTCTCCTGCTTCCCAGCAGAGCAAACACTGAAGCACAGTGAGACATCTGGCAGGCACTCTGCCTTTCCTCCTTCCCTCCTCCTCTCCCTGCCAGTTTTGTCCATCCTTGCACACTGTGGATGAGTTCTTTGGGGTCTTTCTTTAAGTTAATGTGCATATCCAGCACAGCACAGTGAGGGCTGGGCCGCCTGTTAGGATCTGAGTGGATAATTATGGTTTCTGCCTCCATTTCTGCTGAGTCTGCAGGCTGCGCTTTGTCAGCTGCATACAGAGGCACCACTGCCCGTAGCTAGTGTTGTCATCTGGAGTCCACACCTGGTGCTGCTGCTGTTGGGTTGATCTGCCGTGGATTTTTTGTTTGTTTGTTTGTGCCAATAATGGAAATGTCTTAGTACCTGACAATTATGAAAAAAAAAAGAGGCAGTCGTAATCTCCTCTCTCTTTTTCTATATCTCTCAATTTTTTTTCTCCTCTCCACTGAGACAGAAGTAAATAACATGCTTGATAAAATTTAGGCTTTATGTGTGTGAGAGAGATACTTATTGTGGTGAGCTGGATTGAAGAAATGAGATTTGCATAGATATGGATGGATAAAAAGAAGAGAAGATTGGAAGAAGAATGCTTGAATACTGAATACCTGAAAATGTATGGAGCTGAATGTATGACTGAGAAAACCATCTAGACTTCAACAGAGTTGTATTCAGTTGCATCCACTCTGTTCTTAGTCCCTTGTTTTGCTTTTAATCACATTACTTATTTTGTCTAACTCACCAGATGTCTCATTTGAGGATTTGTCTCATTAGGGTGTGAGAGGAGAGAATTAGTGTTCAGTGTGCTAGAGATAGGTCCCTACTGCAGGGATCCTGTGGTGCTTAGCAGGGTGATGGTAGGGCAGTGCTCTCCTAGAGACTTTGGAAAACACCCATTGCTTTTGATAATTAAAATCTGAGGAAGCCTGAGAAGAAGCCTGTCATCATGAAATTTCCTGGGCTGCAGACAAATGGTAGGAAATCCTCAGAGTTCTCAATTTTGCAGGCATCCTCAGCTCTGGAGGAACTGAGCCAAAGGCCAGAATCAAAGATTCAAGTTGGGCTATGTAGCTTCTTCTTTGCATCAGTACCCGCATTTTTGAATCCTACCTAGGACTATCACTGCGGACTTTGCCAGAAGCTGAAAAGATCTTGAGAAGACTTCATTTCTTCCATGTTGCTTCTGGTTGTACATAGGCTGGGAGGTCTGACATGGAGGTTTGGATTGAATCTGATACTCATTTGATTCAGAAACCCAGCTGTCATGATGGCTGGGAGGAGATACATCAGGGGAAAGGAGGAAGGTGGTGCATTTGGGTAATCTGATCCCATGGTAAGTCACATCCCTAGCAATGAGAGTGAGGAGCTAATTTACTTTCTAGAGCTTTAATGTATCTTCAAAAATATGCTGTCAGTTATTGTCACAATTCTGGATGTTGTGATGTGTCTCATTTCTGCCCTTTCTGGAATACTGTGAGAGTCTTCCTTTCAATTATTTCCTTTAGCTTCCAGTCTCAAAGTCTAATAATGTAACATGTGGAGAGAGGGGAAAATGCAGTAAAAAGGTATTCCAGCACCTTTGAATTCAGCTTTTCATTTAGCTGAATGCCTTTATAAGTCCTTATTTCCTAAGCTTGGACAAAAGTCTAAACTGACAAAGAAAGGTAGCTACTTACTTTTCATGTGCATAGGTGCTCTGGAAAATGCATCTCTGATCTCTCCAGGACAACCTGAAATCTAAGAATTCAGCACATGAAGATGTTTCATCCACCTGTCAGTGCTTTGTGACCACATCTTTGGTGCCCATATCTAAGCAGAAATAAGAGGTTTTTTCCAGCTCAGCCCATATCTGGGCTGCCCTTTTTGCAGTCTTTCCACATGATAAACAGGCTAATTAATTTACAGGGGAAAATGAGAAAAGGACAAAAAAAAGGGGCATGGGGGTAAGGCTCAATGGACAAATTGAAATGTCATTTCCCAGCCTGCAGCTGGATGCTGCTGCCTTGCCTGTCTCTCTCCCACCTTTTTATTTTTTTTTTTGTCATACCCTTTTTTTTTTTTATTTGGTTATAAAAGCCAGGATGTAATTGGAACTGGCACAGAAATCAAACAGCATGACCTTGCCAGGTTTCCTCCAGTCCTGCCACACCATCCTTGCTGGCTGAGGGAAATAAGAGGGTGGAGGGGATAGCGAGGGAGGGTGGCAGCACAGGGAGTCCCCTGACAACGTGGCTGCTCTCATGCCTGTCTTTGAAGGGCTTCTCTTCTATGCATCTCTTATTTATTTAATTTCTGTCCAAGACAGCCAAAGTGCTTTGGGGACCTGGAGGGTGGCAGCAGAGCACACAAGTAGCTTTTTCTTAGGAGCTGTCATGTAAAACTGCTGTGGGAACTGAGCAATGTAGTCTACCAGCTCATGAGAGTGGTGTCAGCTTGAAGGAGCTGGGAGAACAAGGGCTTTGATGCCTGGGCCTTGTTGGCCTGTCTGGAGCTAGAAGGAGCAATCTCTTGTTTCCAAACTCAAGATGCATGTCTCTGGCTGTGCTCCCTAATTCTGCCCTGTAGCAGCACCCTTCCAGATGACTGAGCCAAGAAAACTCATGTCATCTGTGAGCCAGGCATTTACTGGAGCTCAGATGTCCCCAAGGAGAAAGTCTAACACAGATTGTCTATGGCTCATCTGTTCAAAAGCAGGTCTTTTGCTTAGGAGGGCTGGTCTCTGTTGTGTGCTTCAGGCTGGGTCCTCAGTGAGCTTTCCAGGAGGGGTCTGTGCACACATCTTTCTTTGCTCTAACCCCTTTATTTGGGAAGAATTCTTATAGTCAGGGAGGTGTAGTGCATTTCCAGAGGTTTCCAAGTTCTGGAAGGGAAGGGATACATGGTGGCTCAGTACAATGGGAAGCAGCCCCTGAGCTCTAGTGTGGAGATGCCTGGATGCTGTGCCCCTAGAGTGGGGCTAAGCAGAGCCCTGGAACAGCCCAGGTTTGGGATTGTGAGGATCTCATTGTGGTAGGCACTTAAAGTGTGAGCTGAAGGCACATAAAACAGCAGGGAGTAAATCTCCACTAAATCAGTCCCATCTTTAGTGCCCTCACACACAGCCAGGTCTGCGGTGTTAGTTTTCACCAACTGGAGTAGGAAATGAGGATGAAAGCAAGACAGCAGTGGTGGAATGCTGCAGGACCTCAGGGGAGAAGACAGCAAGCTTGTTTACAGGCAATTGAGGAGTTGGGTTTGGAGCAAATAGTGTTTGGTGGGATTGATAGAGCCTATATAACAATATCCCCATCTCCCTCCTCGATTCTGTTTGTATACTGCATGCCCATTAGATCACTCTGAGTTTACACAGAAACTGCTGAGGTAAAATAAAAGAAATATATATATTTTATAAGCTTATATTTTTATTTTCTAATAGGAACAAAATATAAAAAATGTGAGTGAATGGAGCTCCCATAGGAGAACAAGTAGAGAAGCTTGAGTCAGCAGAAGCAGAGCAGGGCAGCAGAGGTTTATGGAGGCCTTAATACTGGCTCATTGAAAACAGTGATTTGTGAACTCATGGAGATGAATAATATGGTTCACTTCAGTTGCTTCTTTGCAGACTTAAGCCAAATTCCAGCATGATACTTGAGATACTTTTGGTACATGATGGGACAGGATTTTCTTTTGGGAATTATTCAGACATGATGCTGTGTTCATTCACAGTAGAGGGGAAGTTTCCATGAGCTTTAGATGGATCAGATTCAGGCCCATAAGTGAACAAACACATCTTTAAACTATTTACTTTTCTCTGCTACTGCTTCTTTGTTGTGGTTTTGTGTTTTTGCAGTTAGCATAAATTCTTTGATTTGTCTTTTCTTTACTTACTGTTCCTAAACAACTCTCACTTTCAGATTATCAGGTGCTTATGTCTTACTGCGGGTTTGAACTGTATGCCACAGACTCTCCTGTATAAACACTTGCGAAATTAAGTTTTATTCTCTGAAGGAGTGCTTTCTGAAGTCAGAGAACACCCTTCTACTGTGAATATCAATGTATTTTACCCTGTGCAAAATGCTAACTGCTTTCTCCCAGCATGTAACACTTGCTGGTAAATAAGGAAATAAGGCAAACTGTACTTTTATGAACATTGGATCAAATTTGTCAGTGTCTATGCTTTGGCTGTACTTAGTTCCACCTTAACATCCCCCCTCTGCACATTATTTGGCCAATTTAATTGTAAAGCCAAACAGAAAAAAAAAAAAAAAAAAACCCAGAAAAAATAATGAAGTTCAGCATTGTAGAAATATTCATAGAAATGGAATCATTTAAATTCCACGGAGTATATTCAAGATAGAAGGATTTGTTCATTTGGCCAACCTTAGCAATTGTCAAAGAGAATCAGTCTTGAAATCCCCTGAGCCCTGATTTGACTTATCAGAATTAGCAGCATCACATTTTCAATTGAAAAGTAAAGGAACCACTGTAGTTGGTGGATAATATCACATATTTATCAATAATAATGATTTGTTTATTCCCTAAAGCATAAGGTAAATATAGTCCATGTCATCAGCATTTTGATGTTTTGGTTCTCCAGGTAAATATGCAATTCTTTGCTCCACTTTGCTAAACTCTTGGCTTTAATGTAATTTGCCAGTGAGTTCTCCTGCTGAAGTTCAGTGTTCTGTTAAAAAAAAAAAAATCACTAGTAAATTTGTAATTACCACCTTTCAGCTTCATTAACTGCTCATTTTTTCTTGCATTATAAAGAAAGAAAACTAGTTCTTCACCTCAATTCTCTGTAATATTCACTATTTCATAGACTTTATCACATCTCCTCTTATTTGTCATCTCTTTGACACAAACATCCCCCCCTCCTTTTATTCCTGTTTCCTGCATGCATTTTTCCACTCCTGTTATCATTCTTGCCACCTTTCTAAAGAGGAGGCTGAAACAATACATTGTGACTTATCTGGCCACTAGTCAAACCATCTGGAATTTCAGACTTCACCTTAGAGGGGGAGGGAGACTGGGTGGGGGGGAAATCCATCAAATAAATTGGAAAAACAAATACATTTATTGAACTCGCCATCTGGTAGTGCACATTCTACCAACAGAACAAAACCAAAAAAAAAACCAAAAAAACCAAACAAACAAACAAAAAAAAAACACCAAGCTAAATTCAACAAATCAATTATTCATTGTGAATTATTCACTAGCTTCTATTCCAAACACTGCCAAGATATGTTTGTTTATTTTCATTTGGAGTTTAAAAAAATCCATGGCAACATTGCTGTTTGCCTGTGTTCAAGTACGAAGAGCAGACCTGCAGTTCTGTTCTGGATGCCTTTATTTAATCAAAGAAAGCAAAAGAACAAAAAACAACAAAAGCAAAGTTCTCAGAAGAGGAAATAGCATGTGTCTGTAACGCATCTTTTAACTGTGTCTGATAAAATGGTAGGTGTTGCAGGTTGCTAAGCTGTTTTAGAAGTCCAAATGTGAAAAATGCAGAAAGAAACACTGTTACATGTGTGTTAGGGCACCACCTGAAACAGACAGGGTTTGTGCCGCAGCTGAAGAAAACAGTTGGATTGATTTTTACTGGAAAAGAGTTTAATAAATTGGTGCGGCTGCAGGTCAGGGTTTACTTGCAGGTCAAACTGGGGAGTAGAGGATGGGAGAAGAGAGAGATTGAGCAGATGATATGGGAATAAGGAGGATTGGGAGCATCCTTGTCTGATGGGAAGCTGCCATGTGCTTGGGCTCAAGTTCCTGCCTGGTTTGGTCTCTTTTTGTAGCTCCACTTGTGCCATAGGACTGCAGTGGGGATCTGAGCAGTCCAAGGCAATGGTGATTTGTAATCTTCTCTCTGGTTTGCAAGCTTCTGCAGAGCAAGGCCATTTGGGGAACTGGGAGAGTTGGACAGTTCTGGGTGTTGTGACTATATCTGAGGAGTCAGCGGCAGGGATGAGGTGAGGGCTGGCCATCCATGGCCCTCATCCTGCTGCTCTATTGGAAAGCACAGCAGTAAAGGAGCTTTTTTTTTTTTTTTCTGGTGTTCCAACTTAGTTACTACTAACAACCAATTAAGCCCTAATTGAATATTGGCTGAAGGGCAGTCAGATAAGTGGTTAGGAAACAGAAGGAAATAAAAGTGCACTGTGAGTCACGCTTTATATCTATTGCAGTCTCCTCAATTTAAGGTGCTAGGTGCTGGCCTTAGAAGCATTTGGGGCAACAAGAGCATTTTATATGTTTGCACAATGCCTTGCACACAGCCTGGTTCCCTCAGCTACTGCTGCTTTTGGAGACCAACAGTAGCCTATGTGTGCACTATGGTGTGCACACATCCCTTTGCTGATCTTGGCATCCCAGTGCAGGATTTATTTTGCATCATATGAGATGTCCAGTTTTAGGCTTATGGGGGTGTTGTGCCAGAGGGCCCTGTTGCCTTTAGCCACTTATGAAATTATATTATTCACTGATGTATTTCCAGAAGTAGGGGAGGCAGAAACTCTCATTTGGGTACATGCCTTACTCTTCAATTTTTTGTTCCTAGTTTTTCCATACTAAAAAAAAAAAAATAAAAAAATTTAAAAAAAAAAAAAAAACCAACCAAAAAAAAACGCCTGGTCCCACCTTGCTTTCAGATGCAATTTTTAAAGAAATTTTATTCTCCCTGATCAGTGCCTCCTTGGTCATTAATTTTATGCTTGCAATTAAATTATTATCACAAAATATCCCACCATTAAGCTGTGGCCAAAAATGATACTGTCTTAAATTGCACCAGGATAAGAGGTAAGAATTCTTACTGATAAAGCAATATGCCAGTTTTGAATGTATGCTGCCTTTTGAAAACTGTGGCCCAGATTTTGGGAACTAAGGTTAGAATATTCAAGACAGTGGCATTTCCTATCTGCTGATATCCTCAGCTATCAGGTTCCTGTGCTGAACAGTTTACTCTGCTAGAGATCTCTACTGCTTCTTGTGGCACTAATGCAAATATATATATATATATATTCAGAAAAATGAGAGAAGGAGCGAAAGAGAGATTGAAATTGAAAACACACAAGATTAAAAACAGGAGAAAAAAAATAACACTAACCACACAAACCAAAAAGCCCAGCAAATGAAAGATTAGGGGGATTTTTCCCCTCCTGGAAAAAGTTTTTCATCATCTGATTTGTTTGGCTTCCTCCTCCACTCTGTTGGTGGTTTCCTTGTTCCCTGTTCCTGCCCTGGTGTTCCTGTGCCCAGTGCCCTGCCACTGGTTTTCCTGGACAAGGCTGTGGAGCTGTCCAAGTGTTGGCAGAATGACTGGAGAATCAGAGAGCAAGCCCCAGTGCCCTGGGCACTGCTCTGGTGGCAGCTGGGTGTGTGGGAAACAGGCTCAATGCCCACCTGTACTTTACAGGGACTGATGCCTCCCCTGGGAGAGGTTGCCTGGAGTATAGTCCAGATCAAGGGGCTACTTGATATTAGGGATTGTTGCAGGAGCTGGAGATGTTGGTGCAGAGGAGGTTGGTTGAGTGAAACTGAGGTGGCGGAGCAGCTGAAACCCTTGAAAATCCTTCTTCCCTTCATAACTGGCAGATCAGAAACAGGCTGTGTAAACTAGGGGATACAGATGATTTTGACAGCCAAAATCCTGTTCAGAGGAAGATGCATTTGCAAGGGTGGATTCCTTTTTCTTTGGGATTTTTGGAGAAGGAGGCTTAAAATTAATGCCACCAATGCACGAGGCTGCCAGTGTTTTTCAGCAACATGGTTCTCTAAGGTACAGGGGAGTTTTGTTGGCTTTTACAAATTATTTATTCTGATTGTTATTGTATGTTCAACAATAAATTAGGTTAAAATAGACTAATAGTACATATTCATTCATGCTCTTAACAGCTCAGTAATAGATAGGAATCTCCTCTCCAACCTAATTCTCATTCTCAATAAACAAACTTTGGTACGTAAGCCAGACAAAGGCAGGAAGGATAGGTAGGTAGGCAAGGAGAGAGAAGTCTTCAGCAAATGCTTTACTAGTTGCTGATATGTGATGGCAGAGGACTTAGATCACTTTGGTGTAAATGGCAATGCAGAGTTTTATCCTAGCTAATAATGTGTACAGTGAGAACTTGCACTTTTAGCGCTTTGAATCTTTCTGGACATCTCAAATGCATGGCATTTGACTCTGTTTCACAAACCTCATTGCAGCATCTGCCTCATGGGTCTTATGGCTCTCCCTCCATGTCAGAGGCACCCCTTCCTCACCAAGCTGCCATGCCTCAGGCCAGTCTGTCCATGTTATCTGTTACAATGCTGCACTGAGGCACTGCTACCTTGAGATCTTTGTGCTGCAGGGTCAGCTCGGAGGGTGGAAGTGACATCAAGAGGAGAGCATCCTTGCGCCCCAAGACAGAGCTGGCTAAACTGATGCCATTCTAACCAGCCAGGTATCTGATATGCTTTCACTTTAATAAGGCTTTTGACACTGTTGTGGCATCCCAATAAGCAAATCAGAGAAGGTCAGCTGAAATACCAAAGGGTAGTTGCAACATCTCTTGTGCTCAGACAGGAGCTACTGACAGTTCTCTGTCAAACTGGAAAGTGTGGGGAGTGGTAGGGCTCAGTCCTACAGCAGCCACTGCTCAGGATTTTCTTTCCTGAATTTGATGATAGTGATAGCAAAGAAGCTCTTATTTTTAATGTTTATGGGATTTCAGGCATGCTTGTTGAATGGGCTTGAATAAAATGCTTAAATTGACTGAAAAAGTTGTCTCTGAAATTCAGGGAGAGCATGTGTAAAAGACCTGCACTTTGTCAGGGATAATGAAGTACGTGTATATGGGCCAAGGAATGGCAGGTTGGCAGCAATCCTGTGGACGAACACTATGGAATTACTGTGAAATGTGAAGTCAGAAGGTACTAAACTAAAGCAGGGATGTATTTATTTAATAATTCTCATATTTTCCCTTTCTCCTGCAGCAGCCAGGACACTTAGTATAAATTCCTGACCTGCCTCCCTTGCATCCTTGGAGTCTGGCCCTGAGTCTCTGCTATAGCCAGACAACCATGGGCACAGATGGGTGGAAAGACTTATGGAAGGGCTGTGGTGACTCTGAGGTGCTTCAGGGGCTCTGGCTCTTCTCCTTGCTCCTTGTGTAGTTTTGTGCCAACTCTGGAGAATCCCGATGCCAGAAGGCAGCCTATCAAACCAACATGCTGTAAAAACACCCCTGATGCTGCAGGGGCTGCTTCTTCATCAGCAACAGAGCAATGGATCCACCTGTCCAAGTCCTCTGAGGCAGCCCAAATGAAAGCCTAGTTCTTAGGCATTGAAAGTAATCTGCCTATCATCACCTCCTCTCCTCCCTTTGCCTGCTACCTTCTGTCCCCCAGTTGCCTCATACTATTTTCTTGTAAACAGGGTGGTCTCTGTTTCCTTGAAAAGCATCAAGTTGGTGGTCAGACCTGGAAGGGTAAATCATAGAGATTCACTGGCTCTGCAGTTTTGCATAATCTATTACAAATGTCTGTGAGCTGAGGACAGTTGCCTTGACTTTACTCAAGGAATAATTGATTACTTGTATGGCTCTTTTTGTATTTTTGCTTTCCTTACACCCCCCCGCCCCCACCTCTTTCTTTCTTCCTGGTTTTTGTTCCCTCCTTTATGTTTTTTTCTTTAAGTCAGTTGAGCAGAAAGTTTCAGAGGTTTGCTATTGAATCTACCTGTGCTGTGGTAGATCACACTCTTTTTGCTTGTTTTCATGATTTGCTAAGGATATTTCCTATAGCCAGTGGATGCTATGAAGAAACCAGGAGCTTTCACTCTGGAAGAGGAATCAATTTATGAAAATAGAACACAGAAAAACATAGGACTATTTGAATCTTGCTTAAAGGTTTTTCCTCTCCCCAGGCTTGTGCCCAAGTATCACTCCTAGGAAATCTGAGCATCTCTGCATCTCTTTGGCTGTGTAGGAGTTTAGAGGTGGCTTGTGCATGCCCAGTTACACCTGTGCACACAAACATTTACACAGTTGGGTGTATTCAACTGACTTCTCTGATTGCTTTGGAAGCAGAGTTGCAGCGGGAGATTTTGGGACCTCGTTGTTTTTGTTGTGACCAGTGGCATCTGGTACAATATAAAGTACAGCTTTGGGTGCAAATGTGTGCATATGTTTGAGCTTCTTCTTTGTTCTCTGCCGTTTACCGTTACATGGGTTGGCAAGCTGGAAATGGCTTTGTGCCAGTGTTTAATGGGAACAGCTCCCAACTGCTGAACGTGAGTGCAGAAAGCAAATGCAAAAGAGAGGGGGATAGTGAGAGCAACCATGTTTTAGTTGGGAAAATTCTCCTGTAATACAGATTCTATAACTTTCCCAACTCTGGTTATGACACATTTTAAAATCCATACTGCTGTGAAGTAGAAATTATAGCAAATTAAACAAGACTACCAAACATGGTCTGTCCCCAAATTTTCCCTTTTTGTATTTGTTGAACTGCACAGTTATTTTAAATTGAGTGTTGCATATTCATAAACCACATTTCAAACCACCCAGTCTTCTGGTTTATGTATCTAATTGGAATATTAGCATATATTTCAGTAGCTCATTTAATTTCATTGATCCCAAAGTTCCTTACAGCAGACGTGCGTGACATTTGTACCGGTACCGAAGTGCAGCCTCCTCTGCGACAGAATATAACAGGTGTTTAACAGAGTGAGAATTTCCTCCCACTACATCATCTAAACCAACATACAGCTGCCTCTGCTTCCGCCAGGAGTGGCTGGGTAGGTTGTGTACAAGTGCAACATACAGCAGAGGTATTACATCCCATCCATGACACTGGCAAATTTGTTTTCTTGGGTTGGTGTTGGGAGTGACCTTAGAGCTTAAGGGTTAGTCTGTGTGGGCAGGTCATGCAGCTGTAATGAGAGATGTGAATTTTAGTGGTTGTTGTTGTGGTGATGGATTGGAGTTACCCAGCCTGTTGGGAAAGCTGCTCAGGAGGAGCTCAGGTGAATGAGGCTGCTTGGGAGAGAGGATGAGTTACACGGTGGGGTTAATGGCTGTGGGGATATCTTCTCAAATTCTCACCTTCAATGTGAGTGGCAAAACTTTCCCATGCAGGCAAACCCAAAGACCCACTCAGTGAAATGAGCATTATCAATTGCCTGTCACTTTTTTAAATCATAGCATAAGGGTTGGTAGCTCATGGAGGGAACCCTTCAAAGCTACATCCAGCATGTCCCTCTTAGAATTCTGTGGCAGCACTGCTGAGTTTCTGAGTCACTAACACTGTTATTTGCAGCTTTTCCCATCCAAACAGTGACAGTTTGTTTCTCAGCTCTGTTTAGCTTGTCAACTCTGCAGTGGGGGGCTATGGCTCCTTAGGCACAGTTACTGAAAAGAGGGAAAGAGAAATCTCTTAAATTTCTATCATTTTTCATTCTCATGACATTTATGAAACTTCCTCTGACAAGTTCAGATCAGATGTGTTCCCTTGCCTTCCTACAAGTATCCCTCTAATGGGCAGGGAGGGTGAGACAATGGTCAGCATGTGCTTGCTAAAAAAGGGGGAAAGTGTTGTATAAGGGAGAAGGAGGAAGGAGAAGATTCATTAAAAAACCCAGAAATAAAAATAAAATTTAAAAAGGCTCCAAAACCTACAGAAGAAGGAAAGGGATACAGAAAGAAGCAGGAAAATAAGGGAAATAAGTGGTTTAAGATTGTTTGAAAGATTTATTAAGCCCACACACTAGAGTCTACAGTCTTTAAAATATCTGGAAAAACAAGTGTTGTCTTTACTGTTGTGTCTGCCAATATTCTTGTCACACAGCTAGTTCTGCATTTTCTGGTCCTTAGTTTTCTCCTGCATTTCTCCACTATCTTTTTTTTTTTTTTTTCCCTGTAACTAATGCTTTCCTCAGTCATTGTCTTTTGTCTTCAGGAGGTTTTTTTTCCAATCTCTTTCTGCCTGAGTCCTGAGTTGGGAAGGGCTACAAGGGGTTTTTTCCTGTTCCAAGACAGATGGACAGCCACAGTAGATCATGCCCACCCACCTTCTCTTTCTTAGGCCATGTCAGGGGATGTCCCAGGAGAAGAAAGGCAAAAGGGGGTTCTGAACTTAACTTCCAGATCCTTCTGCATCTTTTTCCCTTACATTTTGGGATCATGATGCTGGGCAAACTGATAGCAGTCT
The DNA here is from genome assembly GCA_013400575.1 of Peucedramus taeniatus. Classification (NCBI taxonomy): domain Eukaryota; kingdom Metazoa; phylum Chordata; class Aves; order Passeriformes; family Fringillidae; genus Peucedramus; species Peucedramus taeniatus. The sequence continues at coordinate 183,320 of WBNO01022936.1, read as the reverse complement.
CTGCCTCCATCAGCTGCATCATTTAACTGCCTGCTCTCAGGGGGTCCTTTGGAGAAGACTACCCATTAGGGAAAGAGGGGTTACACGTACAAATCAGTAGCTCCCTGGCTATTTTGAAATGCTTTTTTCCAGGCCAAAGACATTTGATGGCTTGGTCCATACTGGGCAGTGGTAGCACATCCTGCAGGACACTGGCACCACCACTGCAGGGGCTCTGTCTAGAAACCATCTCTTCTTAAAAGTCATTGCAGCTCCAGAACATTCAGCTCTGCTGACACATGGGCATTCATCAGCTGGTACAGGCAGTGGCTGCTATCTGTCATTAACTTCAAGATAGAAACAGACCACAGCTGCCCTCGTCCTGAGCTCCCATTGCCACAGAATGTACGAAGTTTCATGGCAAGACAAAGCCTTGTGTGCTGGGAAGTTTCGGGTCTGCTGGCCACATAATTGTGTACGAGAAAAGTGACTGAAAAATCCACTGGAATGAACACAATCTGAGCAGAGCTGTGCTTGTTAATGACATTGATGAGTTTTGCTTGCGGATAGCAATGAGCCACACATTTTAACTCCCAGAAGTACAAATGGTCCTGCAGCTGCTGTTTGGTTTATCTTTCTGCTAGGCTGGATGCTGCACATGCTTTTTCTCTGTCATGTATCTAGTTTCTGTGTGTGTCAGAGGAAAAGCTCTGAGGAAGTTCTGCATACTGGATTGGTAGCATCTGCCATCTTTTCAAAAGATGTGATAGAGAGTCTTGATGGTTTGCACATGTTTGTCTGGGCTGTCTGTGGCTGAAGGAATATCACGGTGATTGCCATCTGCCCTCAAAGTTCAGAGGTTGGTTGAAACACTGCAAAATATCAGGGAGCTTTCAGCATTTATCAAGACATCTCTTGGGTCTGGAAATCAGCAGAGAACATGCTTTCCTGGGAGATTTCCATTAGTATTAGTCAGAAAGCAACTTCTCTGTGGCTTAAAACTACAAAAGTGAGAATGAGTGGGTGGAAGTCATGAAAGGTAGAAGTAATCAGGTTTGGGTTTGCCTCTTGTTTGGGCCAAGAAGGTTCACAGATGTTTGGTTGCTTTTTTCACCTGAATCACTCTGGTAATCTGGAAATGTCTACTGCTCCATGCTCTTTGGCACTTACTATCAGACATGAACAGGAAGGGCTGTGGTAAAGGAATGACTGAAAGAGAGCATGAACGGGGTAACTCAACTCAGGTCTCTGTTTTAGGCTAAACATGACACAAATGGAAAAAGCCAAAGATACAGCCATTCGTTGATTCCCTGTGCTTACAGATATCTGCTCAAATGTGCAGCATTTCCTTCTTGATAGCGTTTCTGTTGCATGTTACTGTCCATCTGCAAGGAGATTACATATTTAGTATCTGTCTACCCATCCATCAGCATTATGTTTCTTAAGGCACCCGTTAGTGTTGGCTTTCAGCATCTGTCTTCCTTGCCACCTGCTCTCTGCATTCTGCATCTTTTCTGACAGAAAATTTCCTCTCTGTTGGGGGCATTTGCTCTCTTGTGTCTCAGTTCAGGTAGAGATTTGCTGGCTCTCTTTCATGGAGATTGTTTTTCTTTTCTTCTCTCTGAAGCGTTCCTGGTATGTAAAATAAAAGTGAGGCTGGTTGAAATATTTAGCCTTGCTGCTGGAAGGTCCAGGCGTGGCTTGCAGTGCGTCGCTGTTTCCTGATGGCATAGGAAAGCTTACTTCTGCAATTACACACAGCACCAGCAGCATGTCAGAATCCTGGCTTGCACAGCTTCCCAATTCAAACATCTTACATGTGATTAAGAAAGATGTTGGCGTTTTCATTATTCAGAAGTATTAAAAGAGTCATTCCAGTGGAAAAGTGGCTGACTTGAACACCGAAGCAATGTACAGGTGAACATCTTGACCTTCTACTGCCAGGCTATCTTAGCCATGCAGTCAGGCGGTGAATTAAACTGCTGAATCTACCAGGACTGGTTACCTACAGAGACTAAATTGCTCTGTATGCAGCTGATATACCCTGGAAGCTCAGGGCAATTAGCTGTGCATGATGAGGGTCACATGTTCTCAAGGCCTAAGTGCTCAGCTGCTCCACTCTTGGAGATCTTGGACACTCTATGGGGCCTGAACTTAATTATTAACTTGAGCATCACCCTTGGCATGTAGATAATCAGGAGGCTGGAGTAACTGGGATAGAAAATTGTGGTAAACACTGTACCATTTTAAAGCTCTTCTGCTGCTGAAGGCCTCAGGTTATGGAAACAGCAAAAGTGTTTTAACTCTTTTTTTTCTTCTTGTCATTAAAAATAAGAAAAGTAGAATCTAAATACAGTATTCACTTGTCCCTAGCTGAAGCACTAACCTTCTGTGTGTCCTGTAATGATACTTAACGCCTTGGTGTCGTTATTAACAGTGTATAAAAATGTATCAAAGAACTGTTCCTGTCCCCAGAAAGCTTGTGACCTAAAGTCCAGATCCTACAAAGCATTAAGAATATGCTTAGCATTGTGTTTCAATTATAACTGATTAAAATTGCTGTTGTGGAAAATACAGTTCCCAAATATCAATCAGGAACCCAGGTTACAGAGCCCTCTAATAATAATCAATGAGGAGAGTTCCAGAACCAGCAAGTTTACAGTCAAAATGTTAAGCATTGGATTTCTTACAGTGCATACAAATTCAGTGCCTATGTAAGGCTTTGCAGACACTATGCATAAAATGGGGAAAAGATAAGAAATAGATATAGCAAAGATATAGGTGGAAGCATAAGGTAACAATGTAATGTAATATTAAGAATATAAATCTAAGATAGAATTGAGAATATTCCAAGAGCTTGGGCTTTTTCTGCAACATTAACTTGATTGCATCGCACACTAGAATATATAAGTTCTCTGTTCTTATTTTACCTGTGAAATGTACAATTTCATATATAATGTGTGATAAATAGGATGTACAATGGTCTAGAATCAATGGTGCAGGAGCAACTTTAACATATGGAATGGCTTGACTTCTAAGCTTGATTTCTCAGTCTTGATATTTTAGCAATGCTGAGGTTTTTTTGTACTGTAGCTATATTTGCATGCATGTGCACTTTGAAAACTAGGTGAAACAGAAGCCAAACTTAGCCATGTAGTAGTGCTGCCTTTAAAAAGGAAGACCTAACGAGCTTGTTGCAAAGTCCATCTGTTTGACAGACCATTTGTTGAGTGTTAGTGCAGCTGGAGTGGGATTCTCTCCGATGGGAATAGATGGGTAGGCTGATAATTTTTATACAGGAGAGCTGAGTCTCTAGGGGAAGAAAAATGTTTTTGCATTAGTTTTGTTACCTTTTTGTTGCTCTATTTGTTAATAGTGGGACTTCCTTGGGGCTCTTCTCCTATTTCAAAATTGAGATAAATAAAGAAAAATAGGTATTTTTCCCCATAACCCTGGGGATAAACTGGGCTGACTCTGTAGAATGACAGAGATTTTCTCCTGTGGAGTGGAGAGTGCTGGGGTTTAGAACATGTTATTTTAGACAGATATCTATTTGGACAGAGTGAAAAACCTGAAGATGATAAATGGCCTGTATTTGCACATTTCCCAACTGAAATGCTAACATTACTGGAGGCCCATTTCCCAAATCTGATCTGAAAGACATGCTTCATACTTATGTCTCTTCCTAGTGCTTTTATACCAGCATAAAGACTTTAGTATCCCATCAAGACATATTAACATTTTTCCTTGAGCTGGGATGGTGTGAAAGTGGCTTATTTTCCAAGACTCATTATACCTTCTCTAGGTAACAAAGAAGTCTCATACATCCTCACTTTCAGTCCTCTTAGAAGCTTAGGGCATGAAGAAGGCTTGATGTGACAATCAAATAGGTGAAAACTCTGATGAAGTCCATGAAAATACAACCTAAGGCTCTCAGGGAAAAATATTTTTTACCACTAGTACCCTAGCCACAACACAGTTTTTGTTGTCTCTTTTCTCAAGGAAGGAAATGTGGAGTGACAAGCAGATATAGGAGTGGAAGGTAACAGATGATACATGGAAGCTTTATGTATCAACATAAACATAAATATATGATGGAAAAAATTGCATAGCCCCAGTCAATTTTCCCCCTCCATTATTCTTTCTGTTTCAAATCAAATAAATTAATATTTTATTTTTGTGCAGCTGTAGGGGAGATGTATTATTGAAGGGATCAGGGATCATGTTTTCCCAGAGTCCCTCCCCCTTCCCTGGTTTTCTGTGCTAGATTAAGGCAAGTTTAGAGGGAAAAATAAACAATAACTTGTAGGGCTGGAGTTGTGGAAGTTCCAAACATTCCTTCCAAACATTCACGGAAAGACCCTCTGCAAGGTTTCATTTATGCCTCAAGTCCTTCTTGGCTTACTGTACTGAACATACTCATGAATAAGGCTCTCATGAGACAGGTACATCAAGTTTGGCTCTTAATAAGTTATACGGATGCCCAAGGTCTGGGTAGGGTCAGAGGAATGGTGTGTTGCACAAAGCCCTGTCTGCAGTTTTGGGTTCTGCAACTGTGCATGTCTTAGGTTCCCTGTCAAAAAGCAATGCTTCTCAATCTGTGTAGCATGCTGTAAAATACATGCATGAAAACCTCTAAGGAAAGTATTGTGGTATTGCGTGTTGGACATAGCAAAGTTTGCTGCTCATTTGTGTTGTTTGTTTCTATTATTTTTTTCTAGAGCAGACCTGAGGGTTTCTCATCCAGGGAATTAGGAATACTTCAAGTGCACTGAATTTAATCAATTCAGCAGATATTTTTGTGCAGTCTCACAGAGAAGACAGGGTGACCTAAAAGTGTTGAATATGCACTTTAAATCTACACTGTCTCTCAACAGGACACCCTGCACAAAATCTGCAAATGTAGGATACTTTTTGGTCCTGTTAAAAAGCCACTGCTCTTCAGCTTGCCAGAGTATGAAGGTGCTGATGAGTCTGTCTGTAATGACAGATTCAAAATAGCATTTGAAAACAGGTGAGTTATCATCTGAAAACAGTCAATGAGGCTCATGCCCCCTCTAGACCAGGTATAGGGGGCATGAGCAACTTTGCTTTTCTGTCATCCCTGTGTGAACCTCCAAGTAAGATATAGCAGAGATTGAATGCCACAACACAGAGATAACACATGTTTAGGTCATGGATTTTTTTTTTTGCATTGGCATTTCAAAGGCCAATGTGTTCTTGTTTGGTTTTTGTTTGTGTGTGTGTGTTTGTTTGTCTGGGGTTTTTTGGGGTTAGTTTTGTTTTGTTTTGTTTTTTGGGAAAGTCTCCTGGCTGTTGCAAATGTTTTTTAGGGAAAAAAAATGCTGCAGAGAATAAACAGATCCCACAGGCTGATCTAAAAGATATTACTTTCTGGCTTTTGCTGATGGTAGAAGGGGATATATTTGAGAGTGGGAGTGCTGGATGCAGCATGGCTGTTTGCCTGACCCAGTGAGAATCTTTATCATCTCATGGAGTGCTGTGAGGCATTTACTAAGTCCTGTGCAAAATCGTCACTCTCAGTGCAGTGAAGGTGTTGACACTATTTAGAAAGACAGAACATTCTCCTCCATGAAAATCATGCATATAAAGCTGTCCTGCTTTGCCTTAGGCCCCTCTAATCTCCTCTTCTGTCCTTGGAGCTGCCCCTCAACCCCCTGACCCCTCTGCTTGTTTCATGGCTGAGAAGACACACAGATGTGGGAGAAATCTGCATCCTTCTCTGTGTCCTCCCCCTTCCCAGCCACACATAGAAAGAAAATTCAATTAAGCAAGTGATTTGCTGTTGTGTTTAAGTTACAATAGTAGTAATCACACCAATTATAGAAATCAGGTTGGCAGTCATGGACCCTGCCCTCTGCATTGCTTATTAACTTCATTCCAATGTGTGATTTCCCTCCGCCCCATTGAAATTGGTGAATGTCACCTGTGTATGTCCCTGTTCCTCCAGGCTGTAATAGCATCTTTGAAACCTAACAACCAATTGCTGCCCTCACACATGCAGTCAGATTTATCCCTACCTCTCTCTATTACAATAATGAGTTGGTAGCAGATGTAGTCAAATGTTTTTGCAGTATTCTCCCTCTGCCCTCCCTCCCTTTCCCTAGCAAGCAGTAGTTTGAATCTTAAGCAGTGTCTTGGATTGCTTAGTGGAAACATTTCCCAGGCCCAGGGGGAAAGTAGTTACACAACTGCCTAGGATTGTTTTTTTCCATTTTCCTTTTTTTTCTTAATCCTATCTTTTTTTCTACTTGGATGAATCTTCTTTAATTATTTAAACTGTACAACAAGAAGCACCATTAAATATGATGACAGATGTCTCCCTGTGTTCCTGTTCTCCCATCTCCAAGATTATCAATGGAAATCCCTTCACAGGCAAAACATTACTTTGTTGCAGGAAATTTTTACCATATTTTTTTCCTCTTCTATTGCTCTTGTGAATGTAGGCAGATTTCTAGTTGACTTCCTTTTGTTACATCTTTCTCCAGCTCTAGACTCAAAGGGATGCAGAATCCAAAATACATTTGAGTACAAAAAATTTTGAGAAAGAAGCTGTAGGTCCAGTTTCTTTGGCCGAGCCAGAAAATCATACCTCTTTCTGCCGTGAAATGCTGAGATATTCTATTGCAAACATGGGGCCCTAGCTTTGGGATGCAGCAGCTGTTCCAGATATCCAGGTACCCTCCAAAACCAGAAACACTCAAATCACCATCTTCTTTCCATAAAATTGGTTGTTGCTCAACTGTACATATGTATGAGCTCAGGGTGAAATTGGATTGTGACGTGTGGAGGGAATGAGATGAGGTGATGAATGAGATTAATCTCACACTACTTTAAAAAGATTTCAAGTTCTGTGAATAGAAGTGCCAGTGAAAGAAGAAATAGAATTATGATTCTTCTTATTGATACTATTCTTTTTTGCTGCTTTGCTCAATCCCAGGGCTGGGAGATGAGCTCATATCTCAGGGCCAAACTGAACTCTAGCATAAGGGATTAGAGAACTCAACAGAGTCACAGAATGGTTTGGTTTGGGTTGGATGGGACCATTATTTAGGTTAAAACTGTTGCCACTTGTCCTGTCACTACAGATCCTGGTGGAAGGTCACTCTTCATCTTTCCTGTTAGCACCCTTTATATATTAAAAGGCCACAATAAGGTGTCCTTGGAGCCTTATCTTTTCTAGGCTAAACAAACCGAAATCTCTCAGCCATTCTTCATAGAAAAGGTGCCCAAGCCTTCTTGTGGCCGTCCTCTGGACTCAGTCACCCAGGCTCATGTCTTTCTGTGCTAAGGATCCCAGAGGTGGCTGCAGTACTCCAGATGGAGTCTCATGAAAACAGAGTTGAGGGGGAAAATCGCCTCCCCTGCCCTGCTGGTGACACAATTTTTGATGCAGCTCGGAATGCAGTTGGATTTCTGAGCTGGGAAAGAACATTACCATCTCACATCTACTGTTTTTTCACCAGTATTCCCATGTTCTTTTCCACAGGGCTGCTCTCAATCAAATCATTCTCCAATGAGTATTCATACTAGGGATTGCCCCGATGCAGGAGCAGGACCTTACACGGGTGTTGTTGAACTTCATAAGACTCTCATGGATCCACTTCACAAACTTGTCAAGGTCCTTGTGGATAGCGTCCCTCAGCTTCTTGTCATGTACAAACTCTCTGAGGTGGACTCAACCTTACTGTGCCATTAATAAAGGTGTCAAAGAGTACCAGGCCTGATATGGCCCCTTGAGGAACATCACTTGTTACATATGTCCATTTGGACCCCTAAGCCATTGAGTGCAACTTACTCCATCCATCCTTATTCCTTCTACTCCATCCATCAAACCCATATTGTTCCAATTTATCAGCAGGGCTGTTGGCCTGAACCATGTCAAAGGCATTACAGAAGTAAAGATAGATGACATCAGTTGTGTCCATCAAAATGTTATCCTGCCTTGTCCAGGGCACAGCTGTTCCTCATGCCACCTCCTGTTGTACTCCTGCCTTTCCCAGTGTGTCTGGGTTGGGCATTCTTCAATCATTTATGGCATTTGCTGCTGTCCAAAAAAAAGAGGCTGTTGGGAGGATTTTAATTTAGATGCTTGTTCAAAAGTCAAATTAGCTTCTCATATCTCTGCCTTTTTGGGATCACTGTTTTTCCCGTGGTTGGTCTGCTGTATTATTTACACTTTCCACAAGAGAGGTGGTGAGCCATCTGGATTTGGTGCACAGCCAAAGCTGGTCAGATTGTCCACAGAATTAAGATAGAGCTGCCATGTATTGGGAATATCAAGCCCTTTAACAGGTATGAGAGCAGTTCTGGAGTGGCATTTTCCCAACATGCTGTGCCTGGTAAATTGGCCAGCACTGAATCATTTAAGGCACACTCTTTGTTATGTCTTTCCTCTACTGCCTACTCATGCTACATTTCTCTAAACAAGCTCATTACAAATTTGTGATGTGCTTGGTTCAACATTTTTGTGCAGTGAAGTTGGGGCCTGGCCACCTGAGTAACTTTTGGGTTTGAGGTTGTGCTGAGTGGCGCATCCGTGTCCTGTCACAAGCAGGCTGCCTTGAATTGCTGTCTCTTCCCTAACGTGGCTCAGGCTGTCTCCTGAGCAAGCTGACAGAAAGGCTCTGTTGCACTTCTTGTCAAGTAGGGGAGGATCCCGTTTAAGCTAGAGTGTATCCTGAGAGGGAACCAGTGCAGAAATAGTCAATTAGGCCCTAGAGGTTCAAGAAAATGTTTTTTCCAATGTTCTTTTCTGCTTAGGTTAGGTTTGTTGTCATTAGCCCACACTAAGAGCAAGCCCCAGGGTGCATAGGGAGTGACAAAGGAGAGCAGCCCCAGAACAGAGCTCCCTCATGGATTGGCACCAGTCTGCTGCAGCTGATGAAGTGGCCATTTTCCATGGGTGCCCCAGCTTGACGTCCCATGCTGGGATGTGGGCTGTGGCATTACCTCCTGCAGTGGGCTGAGTGCCTGTGTTGCAGGGTTTGACAGCAGTACCAGGCCAAGTGCCTGGCTGCACTCTCCACAATCCCCGGGGCAGGCACAGGCAATATAATTGTACAGACAGGAGTGATTTAATCCTAGAGAAGGGAACAGATGGGGAAGGGAAATGGCAGCGTTTCAGGATGTGCAGGTGTTACCTGCCACAGTGCCACTTTCGGTTGGCTGCACAGTGAGGTTTCACTGGTTTTTCTGCCACCTTGGCTGGCCCATGGGCTGAGGGACCTTCCAGCCCTGTGGCAGGTGGAGGAGAGCAGGGCCAGTGTGTCCTGGCCAGACCCCTGGAGCTTTCATTCCTGCATGTTTTCCTGTTCTGACTCCCAGCCACGTGTAAATCTTTCCTTGCTCTTCACCTGCCAACACCCAGGGCAATGAAGGATCAGGTGGCAGGTAAAGTAATCCATCTGGAGGGCTTTTAGCAGCACATCCTGCCATCGTTTGACAGTGCATCTCTGTCAAGGAGATTGTGTCTTTCCCTGATCAATAAATCAATCTGTCCCTTTTTACCTTTGTGCACCAGCATGTCAGTCATTTCATGCCATGGACAGCGTAGAACTGGTACTGAAGTGGTATGGTAAACATTGCCTCCTGCTGAGACCCCTCAGGGCTGGATCAAAGTCCAGGGTCTCTGCCAGGATTTCTGCCCATGCCCACATATCTAGGGATAGCACCAGTCCACATCCTTTTACCTACCTGGGTTGCTGGGTGGTATCTGATTTCAAGGCAAATCCTCTGTCAGGATGTCTGCGATGCGCCTGAGTATATCCCTGAGAAGCCTTGGGTTCAAGTCCGTGTAAGCCACAGGGCTTCATTTCTGTCAGGTGTCACTGAGTCAGACATCTCTCCTGGCTCTCTGCAACAGAGCTCTGCCAGCATCTCCCCTTGCATCCCACAAGTTCTCACTTCCATGTGTTAGAAAAGTCTCACTGCTGTGTTTTGGGGAGAAAAAGCATGGTCTCCCACGGCAGTTGCAGGTGGAGGCATGGAGGACGCTGCTAGAACTGTGCCAAGCGTGGGCTGAGACAGTGCTGTACTGCTGAGGTTTGCTGGGCAAGGCTGCTGCTAGCCTGGGGCTGGCCCTGCACACAGGGTGGGCTGAGCTCCTGGCACCTGGCTGCTGAGGTTTCTAGAGACATAGCTTGTGTCAGCCTCAATCTCTGATTTATCTCCTCCTGTTTGCCCTGTCGCAACTCCTTCCCACGAGTGCAGAGTGAAGAGGGCGGCAGCGTTGTGTCGAGAGGGACTGACTGACAAACAGCTGGGGCCTCAGAGGTGAGGTGTGCATGATGCCTGCACACCGTGACACCTCTGCTTCTTTTACCAAGGCCCAAACTGAGCATCAACGAAGTCAGTGTGCTTAGGAATGTCATTCTGTAACACCAAAGTGAAAGGATGTGTCTCCTTCAGCATCTCTTCCACAAAACTGAGATGGGATTACCTGAGACTAGAAAACAGCTGGTTAGAATGTGTTATGCTAATTTAGGGCATCTTCTTTTGGTGTTTTATTGTTCCTGCAATAAATAATAATAAAATAATAATTGTTCCTTTGTGGCAACGAGCTTTGCTTTCTCTTAGCAGCTTTTTCCCTAGGATCTCCAATTGCAAGTCCAGGGTGTTCTAAAAGGGACCCTGATGGTTGAACACCATAAAAATGCCTCAGCTTGGTCTTGGGAATTCCTGGTGTTAATTTTATTAGGAAACATTGAAACCAAGGCATCAGGAGACTGGAAGTTTCCTGTTGGAGTCACCAGGTGTCCCTGCAACACATCAGAATCATCCAGGAGGCAGCACCAGAGTGCAACCAATATTATCCTGTCCCCTATCTTTATGGTTTAACAACAAGATCAGCCTCCCTTTCTAGACATGTCTAATTGTATCCTTAAGCTATCCTGACTATAACTACACTGCTACACTAATTAGGCATACAGTTCAACATCTTTCTTAATTTCTCCTGTCTTTAATTTCTTTAAAATATTTTAGACAGCTATCCTAACTTAACCAGTCTTTCATCACCTAACATCCTTCATCTTTCCCTCCCTCTCCCCTTGATGCAGCTGTGGAATGCCAAGCCGCCTCTTTTACAGCTCCTCTACAGCTGGTGGCTGGTGGAGCACCTTCTTCCATTCATGCAGCAAGGGAGCTGCAAACAGAGCAACAAGAATCCTGTCCTCACCCCCACTGTGAGGTCTGGGGGGGCCTTGATGTGCTGCAAAACAGTGACAGCTGCAAAATTCCTGGATGACCCTGGATTTGTTATCCTCTTAATTGCTTTTACTTCTTTTTGGAGGTCAGGCCCTGCCATCCGTTGCCAGCTCCTCAGAAAATTTAGAGAAAAATAAGGACTAGCAGCTTAAAATGTGGTCCTTGCCTTGAAAAAAAAAAAAAAAAAGGAAAAAAGAAAGAAAAAGTGACTTGACAAAAATAGCCTCTTCCTCCTCTGTTGCTCTGATTTCTCTATGACTCCAGGTCAGTTTTGCTTGCTTATAGATGGAAAAAAATGTTTTTGCCATTTTTCTCCTGTTTCCCACAGAGCTCCAGGAGAGAGACCTGCAGTTTCTCAGCAGGAAAGCTAACTAAAGTCTGAATTAAAAATTGGGTTGTTCCTGGGAACGAGGGGGGGAAAATCCCCAAAGCAACAGTTTAATCCATATATCTTTTCTTAGATCTGCATTGTTGACAATAAGACTAAAGAGTGACCAGCAACTTAGTAGGCCACATCAGGAATCAGATATTGTGTGATAACACAGTTGTATGTAACTATTTGCAAGGAATTTCTTCAGGAAATTGTTCTTAAATATTTTTGCCGACAAGATGCTTGCCAAGTTTTTTCAATGTAAGCATTCTTACATTGTAAGGACAGAGTCAGACAGACAGGGATGTTTTCTCACATACTCCCTGCCCCCATGTTGTCAGTATGTAGGATGGTTTGTGGGACTAAGAAAATATTGCCAAGCTTTTCCATCTGTTTGCCACAGGCCAACACCTCTTTTACCCTCTTTTGGTGAGCTCAGGAAAAAACACAGCTTTCCCTAAAGGGTTTTTCACTTTGAAGGTATGAAATGTTTTTCCTTCTCTGACTGCTGTAATTGCTGTGAACAGTTGTTTTACACGGGGGCTGCTGTCTGCTCGAGGAATGTTTAAAAGAGAGGAAAACTTCAGATTATCAGAAATAGGCTGCAGATTATGTCAAGAAAGTGTGCAAAATCTCCTTGCTCCAGCACATCCTATGTGCAAGAAACAACAAATAACCTCAGGTTGTCTATCTGTTAAGCTTGCATACACTTCTCTTCTGCACACATCTGCATATGGGGTGTTATATCAGGAGGGCGCCCTCAGAGTCTGGGTGTGAAAGTCCTTAATTCCCAGCTCTGTGCCTCCCTCTCCTCCCTCCCTTCCTCTCTCCAGCTCTGCTGTACAGGCTTGCTAAGGTACCTTAATGCAGGGACTCCCAGCCATGGCCCAGCCTTGTGAAGCAGGTGGCTGCATGGCTGGGGATGTCTAGGCCTTCCCAACTTTCTGTTAGTGTTTTGGTCTAGCAGTATCTCTGCTAATCTTTCTCCTGCCCAGCCTGAGAGCTTCACCAGGGGCTTGTGCCAAGGGACAGGCAAAAATAAACCCTCTGTCTTCCTGATCAGAGCCTTAGAGCTGATGGAGAGAGAAGGAGAGATTCCAGCTGGGTTTCCTCATGGATTTGTGTCTGAGTGGTCCCTAGGGCTCATGTCAGTTGGGTGCTGCAAACTGAAAATCTTGAAACTGAGACCATGCTCTCTTGAGATCCCGCAGCAAGTCTACTACACTACATGTGATGATCCTGGTGTATGGTGGCTACCAATTCATCCTGCCCACCTTTGCCATCTCAGTTAGATACCAAGCAATTCTTCACTCTCTCTCCTAGGCAGCAGTGTGGCTGCTGCCAGGACTCCCCAAAGGTCATTGCACCTTTCTGGCAGGTAAAGGAGAGCAGTCCCACTGCCAGCATGGTAGCAGCCCCAAAACATCCTGTGTCACATTGGGACCGTGCTGTAACTCAGAAATTGGAGATGAGGATAATATCTCTCATTCTGTGCTGTGCCACAGGTGTTGAAACAAGTGTTAAGCCATCCTGGGGCTTAGGGATGTCCCTGTTTCTGTTCCCTTCCTCCCCTGCCCTCCTCAAATGCAAAGCTTAGAAGACAGGGAGGAGGAAAGTGAAAGCTCTTTCTCAGTGAGCTTTGTGAGTCTGCTATCTGAGGGGTTTCAAGGGCAGCTGCCAGCTATAGTAAGACTTGCAGGAAATTCACAGTAGTTGGCTGTAGGCATTTCAGATGATGTAAGGAGAAGGGACTCACTGATGTATACAGAAATAGAAATCACCAGGCCAGCTGAGGAGTTAAGGAGAGAAAAAAATGTTGCTTACTCACAGGAAAAAAAGAAGGGGGTGGTGGTGGTGTGATTTTTAGTATTTGAGAGGAATTGTCTGCTTTTCTATTCCTTCCATGTTCCTGTTTTTCCAGACTTTTTTAATTGGTGGAAGTCACCCCACAAGTATCCCTAGATGACTAGTTCATAGGCACTTGAAAGTCACGGTGCCCTGAGACATGATGGTGTCCCTGGCACTGGGGCTTTTCTAAAAGTGAAAACTGACTCCAGAAGAAGTGTGGAGAGGATTTAAAGCTGTTGTTTGGAAGCCTATTGTGCTCCCTGGGTTGTAAACCCCTTTTGTAGTTTCCTGCCCCAAATCCTGTGGGTGTGTGGGCCCTGTGTGCCCGCTGCCTGGCACTGGAGTCAGTGGGACTCTGCCATCCCACCTCTGACATGTTTTCTATCTGCGATCTCTTGAACTACAGAATGTACAAGGTGAAGGAGAATCTGACTTCATTCCACAAAAGGGAGTTTGTCATCCCTGTTGCCCCGTTTTTCTCACCCATTCCTGAGGAACCTCCTTGCAACTCCCATCAGCTTTTCCTCTCTCAGCACCAGCAGCCGTCTTAGCAGAAATCACACAGAGACTCAGTGATCAGGCTCAGTCTGGCCTCGCCCACAGCACACAATTCTAACCCTCACCCAGCGTCCCTCTTGTCCTGGGGCCATTCCAAAAGCCTGTGGAGGCGGTGGAATGGGGCGACCTGTCTGTCGTGAGCTGTCTGGGGCTCAGGAAGCACTCCAGGCCAGGCTGCAGACTGTCCTGGCAGCCATCCCTGCTGAGGGATGTGGTAGTGTCCCCTCCGTAGGGGTGTCCTGCCTGCCCGGAGTGTGCCAGAGGGCTCAGGGCTGAAGGGATGCAAGGGTGACAGAGAAAGCAAGCGCAGCAAAAGCAGGGAACAAGCGCTGACTGCAGATGGATTTTGCCCCCTTCTGACAGCATCCTGCAACAGACCGGAGCTGCTGCCTCCGGCCGGCGCTGCGCAGCCGAGCCGGTTGCGTGCGGCTCTTCAGATGCTGTCACAGCCATCGGCAGCCTCTCCCCAGCCTCTTGCTGCTTGGAGGCAGGGAGGCTAGGAATTATGACAGAGGCCTCTGGGCTCGGCTTTAAAGGCACACAGTTGTGCCATAAACGGGGGTGTTTTATTTTCAGGTCAGAAGATAGTGGTCTGGGGCAGGGAAGCTGGTGGGGGTGTGGGAGGGATGGATATTTGCAGAAACAAGGGAGTCACATAGCCGAGGGGTGACTGTCAGTGTCTGAACAGGCCTTGGAAGATGGCAACATATTTTTGCCTACAGATTCACTTGTGAAAATCTGCTGCTGTCTTAAATGTTGTCAGTGCCTGAGTATTTGCCTCACAGAAACGCCAACGCAGGATGCACCTGCAGGCCCAGTCTCCTGGTGGATAGCAGAAGAGTTTGGAGCCTCTAAAGCAATAGCTGCAATTGCACTGACCTCCTACCCTACCCTACCCTAGCCCCTTGTACCTCACATGCCAGCAAAGTTTGCTGTTGCTGTCAGGTAATGGCCATGCAAAATTATGAGATAAGCCTCATCCTAGCATTTGCTGAAGTGCGTGTTAGGCAGAGAGGCTGTCAGGAGAGCAGGTGAGGGAGAAGATGTACCTTAGTGTAGTCTTTATATTTTATTAAATATAATTCCTTCACTCAGGATTTTATCCTGAGAAGCTGAAAAGACAGAGAAAAGCCCCAGAGACAGAAAAACAATCCTTATCTCATTCGCTTCTCCTATGTTTTGCTCATGTAGGATGTGATAAGAATTTGTTTACTTGAATTAATGAGCCTTAATTTAACTCTGGTCAGTTGTTTTTAATCACTGACCAATAGTCACACAAGCTATGTCACGACTCTTTCTACAGTCACGAGTTTTTCATTGTTATTATCTTTCTAGCCTCCTATAAATATCATTTTCTCTATTCTTTAGTATAGTTTAATATAGTTTTCTTTAATATAATATAACATCATAAAATAATAAAATAGCTTCTGATCACATAGAGTCAGAACATCATTCTTCCCTGCCACAAAGGGTCAAGGTTTTATAACACCTTAGGGATTCTCACTACGTCCTGTGCCACAGAGAATGGGGAGTTGTGCAGTTTTGTGGGTGTGTGTTATCTCCCAACCAGTCTGCCTGGATGGTTTTTGCTTGAGGAATTGTGTTCCTCAGGCCTCAGTTCCAGAGAGGTGGGACAGCTTTTTCTTCCATTATTTTGCTGTTCAGCATTAGTTCTGGGCTTTAGTAGGAAGGATATAGTCACCTTATAAATAATCCCTTTCTCTCCAGTATGATCTCTGTGCTGGCTCTGTGTGTGCTGCTAAGCAGCTACATGAGAGGTGGTGGCTTTTCCATGACTCCAACGCACACAGGCTTTGTGGCATTTCAGAGCCTCCTCATGGATGTGTACTCAACAAACATTTCATACAAGGGCCCAGAGAACCGCCCAAGGTACAATGATTCCAGTGGTGTGGAATTTCCCAGTGGTTGCCCAGTCATTTTTTTAATGTCAGTCTGACTGAAATGAAATTTTGAATCCAAGGCAGACCTAGGAGGATGTGTGCTTCACAGCTGTGTTGATCCCTGTGCTTCCATTGCAGCTGAAAAACAGGTCTGCTGGGCAAACCTGCTTCTTTTCAGCTGCTGTCAGGAGAGTTTTGTCTCTGGAGCAGTCCTGAGCTCTCTCCAGGGCCCAGATGGCATTAGCTGAGGTGAGGTAGAAATGGGCACTGTTACAGCCTTCATCACCAGGGCAGTGTTAGTGCCACCTGGTCCCCACTGCAGAGGGCACAATGTCATTCTCTGAAAACGGGTGTTGTGTGGAATAACCCTGCCTGGTGGGGAGGATTTAGGTGCCTCCAGGAAAAAGGTAAAGAAGCACATCCAAGCCTTCCTGGCAGTTCAGTAATATATTTGTATGCAGGTGTCACAGAGAGCATCTTCCAGCCCATCACTCTTTTCCTCCTGTTACTCCTCATTTATCTGTGGCCTTTGTATCTCTTGGCTGCAGCTCAGGCCAGACATGGGCAGCTCACCAGACACCTGTTCTCACATCACTCCTCATCCACCTGGGTTACGTATTTACTTTCTGCCTTTTTGTGCTCTATAAACAGAAGAGATGCAAGTCAATGGGACACTGGGAAAAGCACCTAGACTTTTGTATGCAGATTGTTCCACAGAAGGCCCAGCAAATCCCACTCAAACCCCAGCTATGAACATCTCTCTAGCTTGGCCAGGCTGGAAGAAAACAGCCATACCCAGGGCGCTGCTCTTCTCTGGGAAATGAGAAGTGCTTCCAGCACAGGTTCTAGTGTGCAAGATCACATTGCTGTAAGACCTAGAGAGGAGAAGATGCAGCCCACTGCCTGCCTCCTAGGTGGCCCAGTGCTTTATCTGCAGCCTGGATCCATGGGAGCACGGAGCCTGGGAACTGTGATCTGCTTGCCTGCCAGAGCTGCGAGCTGGTACCTCCTGATGGGCTTGCTAAGAGCATGTTGTGGCTGGTGTATTTTTTCCTTTTTCTCCGAGCAGCTGAGGGTGGCACCTGTGACTCTGGGAGGGAAAGCTGGACAGGTTTTTGGAGTGCTAATGATGATTAGTTTGTCTAAGCCAGCACAAACTATCAATGGGTTTGAAATGTTAATCAGGAGAAGGGCTTAGTGCTGAAGAGCTGCAGAATGAGAAATGAATGGGAAAGGGAGGGGAGGGAGGACAAGGGCTAGAGTGGGAAGAGATGCCTAAGTGGGGATTTGACACAAGTATTTTCAGCTGCTAAACACTTTGCTCTCTGAGTGGGACAGATGCCTTCCTCTTCTCTGTGCCTGGAATACCTCACTTTGCTCACAGAAACACTATGACTGCAATTAATTTCACTCTGCCTGTATAGGAAAAATCTCCTTGAGGATTGCTTCCTAGATAGTCCTCTGCTCCACCCAGGGAGTGACCTTGTTCCCCACCCCTATGAAATTTACCCTTCTGCTGCTCTCTGCTGCTTGCTGGTTTGGTATTTTGGTATACATATACCTTTGCACAGTCCTGGAAGATACTCTCACATGTCGCCCTGATTTTCTCAAGTTTTACTAAGCCTTCTGATGTTTGCATTCTTTGCACAAACTTTCTCATGCACTTTAGGTAAATAACTTATTGTTTTGCATTCCTTTATGGAGGACGAGCAACTTGACAGACAGTTAGGTTGCCCAGTGGCATTGAGGAGGTGGCACTGTAACCTCCAAAGACACTGGGATTCTAGAAAGATATAAATATGGAGTCAGATGTTTTAATAAAAAGTTTTTCAGTTTGCTACCACCAGAGCTGCTCCGTGTCGTTCTTGTGTCGCCTCTCAGGACAGGGGTGACACTCACACACACCTGATTTCAGGTGCTGCTTTGCAGGCTGCACTTTCCTGTAGAGTGCATGGATGGGTGGATTCTGATAAACACTAAAATATGTGTACCGTAAAAAAATGTTTGCAAGCATACACCTCTCTCTTCTCTCTTCCTTCTGTAGATACCTGTGCACCTCCATATTTTTATCTCACACTTGCTCTTGCTGTGCATGCCTGTACTATCTTACATTGACATATAGGAAGATCATCCTCAGAGTCCATGCTGTGCTGGCACTTTCAGCTCCTGAATTTATGTAGAACAGGATTGCTGCTCACACACCCTCTCCTGCTGGTAATCAATGAGTGAGAGTAGATTTGGGTGATGATGATGTCCCCTTATCACACATCATCCTGATCATGTGTAGATGTGAGACTGTTTTTTCTCAGGCTTCACCAGGAGCTCCTGCTCATTCTTTGGGATGGTCTTTGGGCCCATGGAATAGGCAATGCAATGGGGAAAAAAAAAAAAAAAAGAAACACATAATTTCATAGCTCTCTAAGCACAGACATGCTTAACTTCCTGCTTAAGGATCTGAGCCATACAGCTCACCCAATTAGTCAGTAACATAAGAACTGCTATACCAGGCAGAACCAAGAATCTGTCTCGCTGCCTTTCCCCCATATGTCTCCAGCAGTGACCTATAGTAGATGCCAAGAGGAAAATGTGCGAGTGCTGTAAGTATATGATGTAACTAATGATGCTACTCTGTTACACTCTCTGAGCCTCCAGTGATTTGCAGCCCAGGGACCTCCTGAGCCAGTAGTGTTCACTTTGTGCTCAGTTCCTTGTGGATTTGCCTCACAGCTTTTTGAGGTTCTCCAGTGTCCTGTGGCAATGAGTTCCACAGCTGAACTCTGCTCTACCTGCTCTGTTTTGCATTTGATCATCACCTGTCTGCTTCATTGAGTTTCCATTGCTCCCACTGGAAGACATAGTGAAAGATCTTTCTTACTCACTTGATGTATGATGCTCATGATTTTGTGTTTCTATGTCACATTTCTTCTCCATCATGCAAGCTCTAGCCTGAAGAAGCCTGTCTTTTTCTGTGCGAAGAAACACACAAACAAGAATAAGCAGGAAGAAGCAATCCAAACATCCTTAGCTCTGAACATATTTCAGACAGTAACTTTTCCTTCAAACTGGTGCTAGAAATCAACCTGTAACTCCTCAAAGCTTCATATTCACATCCAAACCAGCAGTTGTCTGTGGTCTGTCTTGTATACAGAGATTTTGCTATTCCATATCTAACTTGCCACTAAAATGGCTTTTGAAGTACATATGTTGACTGCATTTCTTGCATTTTTACTCATTTTTGCTCATTCTAGCCCTTTTCTGTCTTCTCTGCACCAAGCAGCAACTCCCCTCACAGAGCACTGTGCTCCTCAGAGGAGGCTGACACCTCACAAACCTGTCAAAATTAATGCAAGCTGAGAGAGTCTGGCCTGGCCTCAAGGTCAGTCCTGTGCTGTGAAAGACTCCTAGTCATTCCTCAGTGTGCATATTCCCGAGCATGTGCTTCTGGAGAAGAGATAAACGGGAACTGTAATCAAAGCATCTGGCGAGAGTCATGGCCTTGATGCAGTTAGGTAATTAGTTGGATCTCTGGAATCCTGGGATTGCCACCCTCTGCATCTGTCCTTTTGCAAAGGAGAAGTTCTGCAGTCAGCTGCACAACATAATTGCATCAGTGGCCATCGGGATTAGCTCTTGGCTTTAGAAGGCAAGTAAGCAGCTCAGACAAGATGGAGAGAGCAAGAGCTCCCGTCTTGGAAACTGATTTAGAGATAAGGAAATCCACTAAAGGATGACACAAAAGTGTGAGCAATAATAATAATTAATCTTCTTAATCAGGGAATCTTTTAACAACAAGCAGAGCTTTTAGTGAATTTAGTTCTACATGTTACTCTATGACACAGACCATTTAAGTCAATGGCACCTTTTCCTTTAGCAGGCTTTGGATCAGAAACTCTGGCCAAAGAGCTGGGTACCCTGTTTTGATGTAACTGCCTTTCCTGAGCATTTACTGAATGACTGGCAGGAATGTGAGAGCTGCCTGTCCGGTGGACTGCCATGATTTTTTATTCAGGTACTCATGTGACCAACACTCAAACTTGCTCTGCTTTTTCTCTCTGATGAGGTGGCTGTCAAGTTTTCCAGAGAGCCATGCAAAATCTTCTAGTGCAGGTAGTTTAGCTGATACACAAAGTCAGCACCATGGTGCTCCTGACTTTGTTTCTCTCCTGAGGGACAGTCTTGCAAACCAAAGCCATTTGTGTTAATGTTCACAGAAAGCAAAACGGGCCACGAACACAATCAAAACAAATCTGCTGTTTATATTTGAATGACTGTTTGGTCATGCTCTAATAGCAATCATCATCATCAGTAGCAGCAGGGAGCCAGCATGCATGTTAACTGCATTACATTTTCATTTGACGTGAGTAATTGTAACATTCACTGAAGTTGTTCTAATAGTTGTGATACACTTGTTGGTCCACGAGGTGGAAAGTGGTAGAAGGCCAAATTAAGGTAGTTTGTCTGACTCTCACTAATGAATTGCCCTACTCTCAACTGATAATGTAGCAGAAGTAATTTGACTATTGCTGATTATTTTTAAACTATATTTAGGGTACATCAGGCATTTCCTCTACTGCACAGATACATGTGATGATTGGACATGGGCCCAGGCATGAGTTGGTATGGATGCTGGATGTAACATCTGGATTTGGTTTACAGCTCTTCATCTCTTCATTCATTTGCAAACTAAATGAATACACTGTATCGAGCCAGTCCCATGTTGTTGAGAGAAAAGGCAAGAATCAGTTCTGTTATTTCTTTTAAACAAAGAAAATTCTCAGCTAATAAATGGATCAACACAGTCTCCAGCCTAATAATGTTGTATCAGGTTTTCTTAAGTCTTGCCCTGGTCTGAGAGCTGAGGTAGGGACTGTTAAATTGTGTCACTGGTGGTTCAGATGGGGATCTGAGGTCCACTAGGTTTCAGCTCAAAGTGCCCAGCTGAAGGCTGAGCCATGAGGTTCCATTTCAAAGCCATCTCTAGTCATAAATGCCATGTTTGCTTTCTTATTCTCTAAATTAAAAAACAAATAAATGAAAAAAAATAGTTGAAAGCTGGGTATCTCACAACCGGGGCCTTTCCATACCTACAGGAGATGCACACAAGCCAGCCTGGCCTCTGCCTCCGTGTGCTCCCTCCAGCCTCCCACTGCTCCTGGCCTGCTGCTTGCCACCGTCCCGGGGTGACCTCCCTGCTTAGCACCCTGCAGCTTCTGCTCACGTTCACAGCAGGCTCTAAACGAAGTAGAATGAGGCTCCAATTACAGTTTTAACGAGGATGAAAATCCTGATTCCCATCTCGTGCTGAGTTCCCAGCTGTAGGAATTTATCAGATTGTTCCAGCTGGGCGGACTCCGGCTCCTGGCTCTGCTGTGGCCTCTGCTGGGCAGTGCCTGCTGGCTGTGCTGCAGAGACCAGAGTGCTCTCTGCTCAGCCAGGCCAGGCTAATTTCTCACACGGCAGCGAGCAGTCATTTTGTTCACTCATCTGCTCACATTACTGTGGTATAATGATTTCCTAATTGCTTCTATTAAGCACATCCCTAAACAGCTACCTGTCCACCTGCCAGACTGTACTCGGGGCCATGTGGGATTTGAAACAGAACCTTGGAAGGCCCCTTGGACAGTGTCTCTAAGGATTCAGTTTTTGTTTCCCGTCAAGGATGAAGCCAAACCCTTAATGCAAATCTTCGCCTGAATCATAGCTCGGTTCTGTACAGGGGCCAAGATGGGAGCCAGCCCCATGCAGCATCTCCTCCCTGCAGCTCTGCCCTGTGGCATCCAGACTCATCCAAAGCATTCCTGTGCTCAGCTTGACTCAGATGGATCCTCCACCTGAATAATCTCCACCTGTCATTTAACCAGTCTGGCCTGAGGGCTTCCTGCATGCTCCCTCTGCCTTCCTCTTGGGTCAGTCTGTGCTCAGCCCTCATCAGTGCTATCTGCTCTCCCCCATCTTTCCCTGCCCTTTGGTCTCATCTCCCTCTCTCTCATTCTATCATGTGGTTCACAAGGTAGTGCCAAGTCTGCCTTGTGTGTGCCCAGCACAAGGCAGCCCTGCATCAGCCCGAGCCTGTGTGTGCCTTGGCACAGAGGGGAAAGGAGGGATGGAAAGGTAACTGAAATGAAGAAGGGAAATACAGTTGGGGAGTTGGCACAGGTGCTTCCAATGTAGTGCCAGGCAGCATTTTCAGACCATGCAGCACTTGGTGAACATCACTTTGCATATGAAAATCTAGTTAAGCTAATGAGGTCCTTAATTAGGGCTTTTATTATCTTTTAATTCTTTGCTTAAAGGAAAGTGATTACAAAGCTCATCTTTATGATACAGCAAAGTAATCTTTCATTTCTGAAGTGTTTCCTTTCTTTCTTGTACCATAATAATGGGGAAAGGGAAGGAAAGAAAAAGGATGGAGAGGTAGGTGCAGAAAGGGAAACAAAACTGTGAGAAGGCCACAAAGCAGAGGGTTTGAATCTGCACACTCTTGCAATACCTTTTCCATGAGGATCAGGAAAAGCCTCAGGAACCCTTGATTGGGAATGAGTGGGTGGGAGAAGCAAAATACCCAAAAGGCAGTGTCACAGCAGGAAGTAGGGGGCCATAGGCTTTTGCCACAGGATCTGCACACCTCTGTCCCTGGCACAGGGCTGTCTGCTCCTCGGTGCTACTCAGCCACATCAAGTGGCTCAGCGGGCTTTGTGCATTAATCTCTTAGATGACTTCTTAAAGGGACTTCCATAAAGGCCCCACAGATATCAAAGCAGAGTAGTTAGGGTTGTAGGGCTCCTGTCTGCTTTTCTAGATGTCCCCAGACTGCACAGCCTATGAAACTGGAGAATGAACAGAACTGATTAGAAACAAACACATGCTGAAAAGCTCTGCCAGGGTTTCCTTCTGCCCAGCACCCTTCATCCTCAGCTTTCCCAGCCTGTGGCTCCCTCCACCAGCTTTCCCAGTGTATTTCAGATCTAATGACTGGCACCCTTTATGTCCTTCTACATTTCCTACAGGCCTGCTAATTTTATCCCATCCTGTTAGATCCTCTGGCATACTAGTGCTGGGCTTCACACAGAGAATACTTTATACACTGGATCTTGACTTGTTATCACAGTCCTGTGAGTCTGACAAGCAGATATCATGCTTTCTGTCTTTTGTGATATGGACATTTGTTGAAAGCTGCTAAATTCATGTTTCTTGTGAACACTGCCAACTTGGAACCTTGGTTACTGCTTCCCTTCACCCACCTCTAAAGGCACAGTATGTTTTGACACAAAGACATATCCCCTAGTAGAGGTATGGTTATAGATCTCTCCAACACAATGAGTGTAAAGTGGGTTCAGCTGCCCAAAACTGAGAAGCTTGAGAACCTCCAGGTGGGAACTCCATCAAGGCAAATTCTGTGAGCCAAGATTCATCAGGTGCCCTGCTGCAGCTTGTGCATCCCAGTGCTGATGGAGGAGTAATCCTTCGGATAGATATAAAAATAGAGTGTGGATAATTTTTTGCCGTTAGAGAGAACATGATATTTCCTATAAAAGCAGGGATGTTAACATCAATTTCACTGAATTCCAATACAAGTCATTACATGCTACTTTCTGAATTTCTTCTCTTTGCAAGGGAAATTTCTCTCTTCTCCTTTTCTTTTCCAGACTGCTTCAGCACTGCAAAGCAGTTGCTTCATTCCATACCACAGCCACCTTTCAGTTTTTGCTGATACGATCTTTACTGTATGTGTTTAGAATGTATCAGAAAACAGAGTTTGGTGTGTTAATGCTATCCACTTTTCACTGCCATGACAGCAATGTTTGCAGTGCACTTTTTAATCCAATTACAATCCAAATGAAAGTAAAATAAATTTTTAATCCTCCAACTTGCAGTTGAAGTTAGGAACATTGTGTGTTAGACACTGAGTATCAAAAAGCAATTTTTGCCTTTGAATCTTTTTCCCTGGTAAAAGATCATCAGCTTTATCTATGAAGTTGTAGATTATGCCAAAGACAAATGGACTGATTTTGCAAGGTGCTTACTGTCTACATTTCCAACTCAAGTTAATGCTTAGTATCTGTGAAAATTAGGCAAAAGATTTTTTACAACCACTTTGAAGTGCTTTGTAGTCTCTTTTCTCCATATCTTTCACATTTATCTAGATTGAAGCAAGTATAGAGGAGCAAATAAGATTACTAGCAGTTCTTTGTCAACCTGGCAATAGTTTCTGTCTGTTCCGCTTAGAAATCTCAGTCTAAACAGGTAAGATGAACACGTATTACAGCTTTTCAGAAAATATCATTATGATATTTTTAAGCTGGTGGATTAGTGTCACCGTCTTTGGCTGTTTATTTCCATGTTCATATTAATCATAATTATCTCCCCAATACCAGGTAGCTTAATTTTCCAATAATTCCTTAAGGACATATTGACCCTACTTAGAATTGGAATGAATAATGGAATACAGTTTATCATATTCATTAATTTCTGTCGATCTAATTTACATTGTAAGGTGGATATCGTGCTGTTGCATTTGTTTTATCTGGAGCCCTAGTTAAGTCATCTTTGCCCAAACTCTGGCCACAATGTGTTAGACCCCAAGTATTTTACTTACTGGATCAGCATCTCTTTCTGGCTTCCTGTAATACTTGCCAAAGTCTTCCTTTTCATTATCTTCTCTGTACCCAAATTAAAACATCATCCATTAAAAGTCTGACATCTCATAATCCCCCAAAGATCTGTGCAATTACTCTTTGTAATACCTTGGGATCAGAACTTTTACCAAATGGCCTTTGCTTAAATTCACTGTATAGTATCCAAATGATGTATTAAAAATCACTAGTTTAGAGCCCAAGCTTTTTTTCTTCAAAAAATGACTGTTACATTAATTCTTTAAAATATTTTTATTTATCTACTCAGATCTTAGCTGTCCTTTCTTTAGTGATTTTGATCAGATGCTATACAGACTTTATAGGTTCATTTTGGTTATGTGAATCGATACACATCCATAGCATATTTGACTTCTCAGTTACAACCACGTAATTCTTTCAAACTATAAACTGTTCTTCTGTACCAATAAATGCTTGCTTTTTTATTCCTATGATTAAATTCAGCTTTCCTGCTCATTAGGGGGAACAGTGCCTTTTTCTTGATGGGCATCACATGGGAGCGATTAATTTATCAAAGTGGTGTTTGGAGATGTGAGGATTGTGTAGTCTGTTTGGGATTCTGTAGTGCTTGTAACACACATCCCTTTTTACCAGCTTGGACTGTGTCATTTTCAAGTCCCAGTATTTTCCCTAGAACACGTTGCAGTCACCCAATTTAAAATAATACAACCATGCCATTAATGTTTAGCTGTGCATGCCTGTCTGAGCCATTTATTTTGCACTCTGTGTCTACAGAAATATATATGCCATTGTCTCTCTGTTCTCTAAATGCGCAGACTCTCCTGGTTTTAATGTATCTGCTGCAACCCTGAATTTTTTTTTTTTTGTCTTCACATTTATATATTTATCTGTTTGTGGCTAGGGGATTGTGATTATCAGAGTAACTTTTATTTCCCTTCTAGATTCTTTTTTGGATTCCCTTAATCTTCAGCTTTCTGAAATGATGCAGTATGGACACTCATTCATTACTGAGTCACACAGAGCCCAACTGCGCATTCCACTGCCTTTTAAAGTGTCTCTCTTCCTGAGTGAAGATTATATACCCTCTTCTTCACAGGTTTGCATCCATCTGGGGTCTGATCCAATGGCCCCAAAAGCCTGTGGAATCATTCTGGTTGCCTTCAATAGGTTTTAAATAAGGCTTCAGTCATTTTGTCCCAAGGCTACAAATTTCTTTCATTTAAGGCTTGTGGAGCTCTTCAAATTCATGTGACTGAGCTTAAATGTCTATCCAGTCCCCAGTGCATCAGCTAGATCAATTACCCATGGTTGCAATGTTTTTAAATGATCACATTTTGTATAGTAGCAGCTTCTCTCTCTCTGATTTTCAGAGCCTGAGCCAAATCCTCCCCAGTTGCTTCTCCTCCCATGCAAAAGCAGTGCACGCCAACAAACACCACCGAATCCACCGTGTGTATGGTACTGCAGCTTTATAAGAGCCTCCTCTGCAGCTTATTGGGACTGGGCAACTGTTCAAACTCTTCCTGATGCTCTTTTCTGTTCAGATTTCTTGACAATTCAGAGAATTTGGGGGAAATAAACACTCCTATCTCTAACTTGTGTCAGGGTTCAGTGGCCACCAAGGGAGAGCGACACAGTTGTCATGAAAAGGAAGATTATCCTCTCTTACATAAGGGTACACTTGGATCCTGGAGACATCTGAGTAATACTGGGCATGCTTGGAATTTTAATACACATGCTATTATCACAGTCCATTCTGTGTTAATGTAATGCCTTGTTAGGTCCAAAAGCTAGGCCTGAAACTAGACACCTCCAGAGTTAGACAAAGCATCCAGCCTGGGATTGAACCAGCTCTGTCTACAAGCCATGAAGACAAAATATTGGATATGAAGTAGGGCAAAAAGCTGAAAGTTGCAAGCTAGCCTTCCTAGCTGCCATGAACAAGAGAAGATGAAACATAGGAAAAAAGAATTAACTATGAGGCATCCATCAAAGTCTTTCTCAAGGTGAATAATTACACTCTCTGTTAATTGCGCGTAGTACTATAGCTTGGCTTTCATGATATATGTCAGGTTTTATTGCTCTTGTTGTCAGTTTCTGGATGTCATAACTCTGCTCCCGAGCAGCCTGTCTTCAGGATGTGCTATGGTAAATGAATTCCATGAAAAAAGAATTTGCTAATGTTTGTTTCCCTAGGAACAGCAGTGCAAGAGGGTGGTTGCAGACCTTGCACCAAGCTCTCCCAGCAGGATGGTGCTCAGAGCTGGTTTACTTCTACACCTTCTACAGGGCCCTGAGATTTAACCTGAGTAGTAAACCTGAGTAACTCTTTCTATAGCAGGCAGGGAGGTGTTTCTTTGTATAGGCTTTATCTGTACAAAGGCTTTAGACTAGGCTATATGCTGCCTCTAATCTCATTCATAAACCTGACAGGCCTCCATTGCTGCCTTGGGTTATCCCGGGTTCTCCTAACCCACCCAAGCATCTTAGGCTTGCAGCATTTTAAAGGTCTTCTCACTCTAGTATGGGGTTTCATGGCTCTCTCCCTGCATATTGGTAAGTCTTGTTTTCAGTACTGTGCTTATTTTACTTTCAGAAGTGTTTCGTGGATGAATTTTGTTTACAATTATGGAATCACAGAAATAAGCAATGAAATAATGTATGTGCTTATAAAAGTCCTGTCAGGCTGAACTCATCCAACCACGGAGAATTATCAGTATTATTTTACTTCCCTTTGTCATACCAAATGATTTACTAGCCAGCTTTTGAAGAGTATATGAATTCTTGGAAGAGTTATGGTAGGACGTTATGTTTCAACTTATTCAAATAGAAATGTGTGAGGATGCTGTTGTTTTGTCCCTTTCCTTGCCAAAAATAAACACATCTCATTTCACATCTGAAATTTTTAATTTGCTCTAGCCATGGGGAAATTTTTATGTTTAGTCTGTGGACTGAAATATGTTCTTGTCAATTTTGTTTTGAGTACATTTGCATAAGGAACAAATTAATCACAAATGTCTATGTGCCAAAATTTCATGAAGAAACATTGCCAAATTTTTGCTGCAAATAATTTGTCCAGCTCTGGTGATCAGGATGAATTAGAAAGAGCAAAAGTTCTCATGGAAGTTTTTGTGTCTGGTTCTTCCATGTTCTTGGTTATAGTTAATATTTACAGGCCTGAAAATACTTACTGTATTTAATACCCCTGTGAAATAATAGGAATTACCTTTTCCTTTCTTGTGGGAGGCTCAGAAATGGGGTGGGGACTGAAGATGGGTCAAACCACCCAAATGAAATACCCAGTTTAAGGTGGGATGCAGTGTTGTCTGGACTTGTGATCTTTCTCTGTAGCTTGTAAAGGGAACTTATGGTAGAAGTCCATCTTGAAGGTAGGATGTTAGACTAGATGAATCCTGCTCTGTACAGTGGGTATCCATGGGAGGTGTCTGTGACTGCAGGAAATCTCTGGCAGAGCAAGGAAATGAAACTGCTCCAGGGGTCCCAGGCAAATCATGGGACCTTCTTCCTTCTATGGCATTTCAGGCAACCTCTGCTCTCACAGATTTCAGAATAGAGAAGTGCTGATGGAAGCCAGCTAGCAGTCCTGGTAGAATAGCACTCACATTGCAAGCAAGCAGAAAAATAAGCACTCTGAGCTCAGAAGAGATGCACTGATGCAGAGGATTAAAGCCAAAAAACACCTTGGCTTTCTGAGGCAAGTCTGGGTCAATACTGGTCTTATCTGGCCATGCCTTGAGCAGGGGGTTGGACTAGAAACCTTGAGAGCCCCCTTTTCACCTGCAGGGTTCCGCAAGCCACTGACTCCCTGTTTGTTCTGTGGCCTGGTCTCCAGTGCTGCAGTGTGGTTGCTGCATGCACCATGTGCTGTAGCTCTTTGCCACCAGCCAGGCTGTAGCTAGTGAAGATCACTGTAGCCTGTTCTTGGTAAAACCTTGAAGCCATCTGCATCCATCCTGATCAAATGCTCCTAATAGACTGGTATAGAGACATCCTGGGAACACACTGGAGTTTGAGAGAGAAGTGGCAGGGAACAGTGGCCCCTTTGGCTACTCAGAAAGGCTTGCACGTAGGAGCAACCCTCAGAGATCCTCGTGCTCATAGGAAGGAGTTGGACATAACATCTCTGATGTTCCCCCTTCTACAGGGGCTCTCAGAAAATGCAGGAGGGTTGCACAGGACAGAGCAGGTCAGGGCTTTGCTCCCTACAGGCTTAGAACACCTCCCACTGAATCACCACCTCAGCTGCCAGCCATGCCCACAAGCCAGCAGCCTCAGCCCTGGCCCTTGCAGTTCATGGTGTGGGAGCTGTGGGGAGGGTGGGGGGATACCTCTCCCTGCCTTGATGTAGAGGTCTAGCCCTGGCTGGATGCACACCAAAGCCATTCTATCCCTTCCCTGCACAAGTAGACAGGGAAGACAAAATCCAACAAAGGGTTCATGGCTTGAGATACAGACCAGACAACTCATCAAACGTCATCATGGGCAAAACAGACTCAAACTGGGGATATTAACTGAATTTATTACCAAGGAAAATGGGAGCAGGATAATGAAAAGTAAAATAAATCTTAAAAACACCTTTCCCCCAACCCTCCCTCATTCTCAAGCTCTACTTCCTTCCCTCCAGTGGTGCAGGGAGACAGGAAATGGGGTTGTGGACAGTTCATCACATACTGTTCCTGCTGCTGCTCAGGAAGAAGAGTCACTCCTCTCTTCCCTGACTTCAATTACAACTGCACAATAACCTTTTTTTCCTTCTTAAAATGTTATCACAGTGGCATTACCAGCATCTCTTATTGGCTTAGCCTTGGCCAGCGGCAGGTCCATCTTGGAGCCAGCTGGCAGTGGTTCTGCTGGACATGTGGGAAACTTCTGGCAGTTTCTCACAGAAGCCACCCCTGTAGCCCTGTCTCCTTAACCAAAACCTGGCCACACAAACCCAAGACGCTTGTTTTCCTTGCCCCTTAGAGTGGGCTGAGGGGAGGAACAGGGCATAGCCTCGCATCCGGGATGGATCTCACCCATGGCTCTTGTCATGCTTTCAGGCCACTTGGCAGTAGTTTAGTTTCCTTTGGAAACCAAAGTCTTTTCAAATATGGCAGTGATAATTGCCTAAAATTGCTTTTAACCATGCTAGAATTACATAATTCCCAGAGCAGTGAATGAGATGTACTCTCATTTGCTGTGTGGTCCACTGTCCCATTTGGCTAGGACAGTTGTAATGACACCAACCCTTGGGGCTTCCCTGATGTCTGGTAACTCATAGTCTTTCCTTTTTTGGAAGGGGAGGCCATCACTGGACCTGTCTTTTTTGCTACATTTCTGAAATTTGTATGGATGAAGTAGCTGGGAAATCACTGTTTCTGTGTCAGGGCTAATTGAAAGAGTCTCTTCTTTGATATCTTGGGTGACAGCAGGTCCAGCTGTGCTCTGCCTTCTCTTGTAACTGCACTAAAGTCATGTGAAGCCAGATCCACAAAGGCAGGTATGTCCTGAGGAGCCAAGGAAAGCTTTTGGAATCTGGGCCTTTGTTTCTGCTCCCCATCCCTAAAATGGAGTCCACGTCTCTGTCTTTCAACTCAGGGCTGTTCTCTTGGAGCTTCCAGGTTGCTCTGTGGTCACAGAGAGAGTTCCTGCTACAACCAAGGTAATTTTTCTGTCAGCATGTAGTTCTGTAAGGTATTTTTACCATTCAGCCTCCCAAATAAACTTCCTTAGCAGAATTTGCTGTCCTGGTTGTCAAGAAGTTGGAAAGGCTTGCTGTAGAAAATCAATAGCATTTGGAGATGAGCGGAAAAAAAAATATAACTCCAAATGTAAGTGATCTTAATGAAGCCCTTATATAGATATTTGTGTATTTATTGTTAGCTCTCTCTGTAAAAACTTGGTGTGTGGGGGAGTGATTTAATTCTATTACTTCAAGACTGTGCTTAAAAGTATTCCCTTAAGATTTCAGCATGTCTCTTTACCTACCAACACATTCAAAGACAGTCTGCACAATGGAAATATGAGATATCATATTCAATCTAAGTCCCACACAGGGTCTCTTGTTTTACCTAAAGCATCTTATGCCTTCTTTCTAGGAAAATGTTGCCCAGTTGCTTGGGACTTTATAAGAGCACATGCTAACTTTGAGATTTTGAGTCACAATAAAGGTTTTAGTTTTCTGTAATAAATGCTATCTTTGACTTGATTGATACCAATCTAATCCTTGCTATGACACAGTCTCTCACTGAAGCTCAGAAGGCAGAGGGCTGCTGATTTAATCCTGCAGAGCAGTGACAGAGAAAACACATTTCAGGAATTACACGTGAAGCATTTATTTTTCTGATTGCATCTCTCAAACATTATTTTTAGAGGAAAGTAAGGTTCATGCCAGAATTCAAAATGAACAGTTCCAAAGAGTCTTAAAATAGGAACTCAAAGGGTCCTTAAAAACATTACAAGGCAATCTCTCTACCTTGATGCAGTCACCTGTACATCTGTTATTCCTGACATATGATTTATTTGAAAGCTGTCCAGTACCAGAAGGACTATGCCCTTCCCTAGCAGACTTTCTAGTACTTTCCCAAGCTTACTAATAGAGCTTTCAGTCTGCTTGCTAGGTAGCATACATCCTTCCTTCTGAAATTTAAGTCAGTTGCTCCTTGCTCTGTCTGCATGACATGGACATGGAGAACAAATTATTTTTTCCCCTTTTTAAACAATCTTTCATATACATGAAGATTCTTGTCATACCTCCCCCAGTCTTCTCTTCTGCTGACTTTCCATTTACCCTGAAAGAGGTGTTTTCTAGAAGCATAATTATTCTTGTTTGCCCTCCTCTAGGCTCTTTTCTTGGGCCCACATCTTTCTTAAAGTGTCAAGCCTGAAACAGGACACAGTATTCCAGCAGAAGCCACTCAGTGCTTGGTAAAGTGGAAAGATCATATAATGTGTCCAGATCCCTATGTCTACATGCTATTTGTCTTTTTCTCAATGTTACAATACTGCTCAGATAAGTCCAGCTGGCAAATCACTACATTCTGCCCACCTCAGATTATTTTCTTTTTGAAGAACTTTTGACTATGTAATTGTTCCCTTATCTTGTCCTTGTGGTTGTATCTCCCTATTAAAGGGTTTAATAGATTTTTGTTCTATTCATTCAGTGTTTAAGAGTTCTTCTCCACATTGTAAAGATCCATTTCAGTTCTTATGTTAGCTTTCAGCGGTCAGGTATCATCTACATAATTTATGAACCAGATCTCCATGCCATTGTTTGGTTAGAGGATAATATGGTCAGCATATTTGTCCTGGGAGAGAGCCCTGAGCTCTTGCTCTCACTTGGTGCAGTTTCCCTTGTTGACAGAAAGCACTGAGAGTGGCCCTCTGAGTTAGGCTGTGACACTGGTTTTATTCCTACCCTTGAGTGGTTACTAGTCCATGTTTTCTGAGATTGCTGAAGAGAATATCACAGGCACCAGTCACAAATCCTACTAAAAGTCATGATATATGGCATCTACTGCTTGTCACCTTTGCCCAAGGACCATTACCTGTCACACAAAGAAATTAAATTGGCTTGACACAATTTCTTTCTGACAATTCAACAGGGTCTGTTACTCATCTCTTTGTACTTATACTTTTAGCTTTCTACATACAGTTCGATTATTTGCTTCAATATTTTTTCTTGGGATGGAAGTTAAACTGACTGGTCTGTAATTCTCTAGCATAATTTTTTAAAGCTAGGCACCATGTTTCTCCTTTCCAGACTTCTTAAGTCTTTTCTGTTCTCTATGATTCATGTTCTCTGGGAACTGGAATTGCTTCAGCTGCCTCTCTTAAGTATTCAAAGGAAGAAGTTTGTCAGGACCAGCCAGCTTAAATACACATTCCTCTGGGTTTTTTTTCTTGGCTTTCATGCCATTGGCATCAATAGCATAGTGTTAGATGCTTGCACTTGACCTACTTAATGAACTGTCCTCCAGAAATTATTCAGCCTTTAGACTGTCATCTGTCCCTTTTCATTAACACTTTCTTTTTGTTCTCCTCTCTGCTAGTGAATAAAGGGGATTCTTGTTGCTTTTTGATTGAACCTGTGCATCATTTATACCCTCCCCCATCCAGTAGTTGGACCTTGGGTCTGTGCTCCCTTCATACAAGATCAAAGGAAGTGCTTATGATTTAGTCATGTCCTGCTGCCTTCCTATGTGCTGCATTGGGACACTGGGTATCTCAGTGTTGTTTATCTGAGAAATTGTCAGCTTTCTTTATTTCCTTTAGAATCACTTCCATTGGAGCCTATCTACCTGTTTTCCATGTGCATTCTCTGCTTCATTGAAGTTCCTGCTTTTGTGTTCTTGTTTTACTTCTTACTCTTTGTAGGGGTTCTGAACTTTATCATTGCTCATTCACTCTCACCAAAGTTGCCTTCTGCTTTCACAGTCCCAGTTCACCTTGATTCCAGGTATTAAGCAAACTTGTATCACCAAAGAGATTCTGTCTTTGGGACTGCAGCTCTTTCTGCTCCAGAGCTTTTTGCTGCAGTGATGGTGTTTCCCTCTCACTTGTTCCTTCTCCTTGTCTGTCCCCGAGCTGATGTAGGTCAAACAGCAAAGCTTGTAAGCAGTGGCTGAACTGCAGAGGCACAGGATCAGACCTGCTGCAGAACTGCCCTTCTCCCATTGGGTCACTGGTTAGCAGTTTTGTTTACTTGGGCTTTTGTATTCCTTTGGGCTTCCCTTACATTGCATGAACTTCATGGATGCTTTGCGTTTGTTTTTTTCTCATTTAACGCTCATTGAAGTCGAACAGCCACTTCTTGCAGCTCAGCTTTGATTTAACTATCAGTACCAGGAAGAACCTGATTGTGTTACTGTGTCAAATCTGGTCATCCTTACAGTTGATTCAAGTCCACATTAAGATATTTTCTCTAACAGAAGTGGCTTCTCAGGTGTCTTCCCTTTCACGTGTTTTTTTTTTTTGTTTGTTTTTTTTTTTTTTTAATCTACAGTTCCATTGCCACAACTGTGCAAAAGTAGTAAATTACAAAAACACAAAATGCAACCAATGCAACTCTGATACATTTAAATCTTAAAGTTGTGTTACAAATTTTAAGTCATGTTTACTTCTGTAAAATAAATTTATCGTTTGTAGTTTTTTGCTTGTAGTATTCTGCCTATGGTGAATAATTTTTGCAAGGACTATGGTGAATGAATTCTACTAAATGAAGTTATTCTAAAATGAATGTAGCTCTTCTGTAGTTAAAGTTTCAACTGGAGTTTACCTGATTTTGAACAGATGTTTGCCTTATGAGATAGATAAACAAAGGAATAAAACCGTCCCCAAAAGACAGACCATGTGAAGCCTTGAGTAAAAGGTTTTTACCTATTCAGAAATGAACAGGATTCCCTGGATTGCTGCCTATAGCTACCTAAAGGTAGAATTTTTTAGATGTAAAAATGTCCTTTAATTCACTTTTCCACTTAATGGCACAAGAACAAAAAAACAAACAATGCAAGAATATATCAGAGATTAACACCACTCTGGTAGACTCATCTTGTTGAATCTAATGCACAAGAGCACTGAAAATTAGTTGATTGAACTCTAATTTTAAAAGTCACTGACATTATAAAAAAATGTCAGAGAGCATGTCATCAGAAACAGGCTTAAAATAGGATGTCAGATGACTGCTGAAGACCTAAGTCTTTTTTTCTGCTTCTATTCTTAATTTGTTTAGCAGTTTGCAAATATTGAAACTACAAAGCAATTGTTAAAAAGGATTTTTAGCAGAAATTCCCAACCCCTGGCAACACTCAGATGACCTGCATACATATAATAATGCAACAAGTGGACAAAAATCCTCTTCAGGAGGAGCTGAACTGAGCCCTGAGGAAAAAAAACCAAAAAAACCAACTCTACCACCAGTTTTCTCTCTTTCCTTTAAATTAATATCACCCTTTGTTCAGGTCAGTGCTTTTGGTAGGAACAATTTGCTGGTGATGACTTTCTTTTGTGATGATGATAAGAATTAACTCTGTCTGAAAAGCTCTGTGTTGATATAGGCAAACCAAGGAGACCCATTACTTAATTTTCTGTTTCAGAAATGTGTCCTTAGCTTGTAGGTGTTATTCATTTTGGATTTTGTTAAAAACAGGTTTTCTGTAGTAAAAATGCAAATGGAAATGCCCTGTGCTGATTTGAAAATGCAGTCATAAATTGTGGCTGGTGTTCAGAAGATGTTACGAATGATTGGGGTAATAAGGGAAGCTCGTTAAGTTACGGGCTGTCAACTTCAGATGGGAATAACCTGAGATTGAAGGGAAGAGGAGGACAGATGGACAGCCACACACATGGCTGAGGAATATTTTCTGCAGAGAAGGGAGAGGGAAAGAGAAATAACTTCTACCAGTAAAACAAACATGTCAGGTATTAATACCAAGTCATGCCGCACATCCTAAAAGGCTCATGTCTGTCCCATCCCTGGATAATTGAGCTTCTCAAGGAGCAGACCCTCAATGATTAAAATTTGTCTTCTAGTGGTTTAAGTAACGTTGAAATTCGTGTCTATTCATCTTAAAATTCCAAGCTGCAAAATGCAGAGCTGTGGGAGTTACCTATGAGCATCTCAAGTCTCTGCATTAGGACAGAGGCAGGGCATTTTAGGTCAATGTGATGGCTGTCATCCTTACTCCTGAGCCAGAGCCTTTGCAGAGCAGGAAAAATCAGAAGAAGCCTGGTCACAGGCAGGAGCAAGAATGCATGTTTTAACAGTGGAGTAGTCAGTTTCAATTGTGAAACCCAGGTAGTGGGAGGAATTTTGACTGATCAAAAGAAAAAAACAACTGTGTTTCTTCTTTATGAGTTAGGATGCTTAGCTGCATAGCAGGCTCATCCCAAAAAAATATCACCAAGTGCTGAGGAAAAAGAGAATACAACTGAAAGTGCTTTTTAGTATTATTATAGATTTTTCAGCTTCTTATGCCAGCCAAAGTAAAGAACGATTGATTGGGGAAACCTCAGTAGAGCCTGTGAGTTTTCTCTAGGATGCATTTCTTGAAAGGTGAGTATCAATTTCCAGCCTCTGCTTTCAGCCTCTGGAGGTCTGGGTCAAGGATGGGCTTGAGCTTTGTCTGAGTTTGGGGCTGGAGCCAGCACTAGAGTCTGGGCTGCTCCTGGGGCTTGGATCAGCTGTGCTCCTCTGGGGCACAGGGGTGACACGGAGCAGGAGCCAGAGAAAAAGCTTAAGTGTGCCAGGGGGACTTGGGAAGGCAGAGCACAGCAAGCCTGCTCACATCAAGGGAAGCTGAATTGCACATGGGCCCAGCACGTGAGACACAAATAAATATAGCAGCCTGGTGAGTGCCCATCTGGGGCGAGTTTTATTTTCCTTTTTAAAGGAATGCTGTCAATTCCTATTTGGCTGATGGATTTTTGCTTTGTTTAAAAAGGGGAGAAAAAAAAAAAAAGAGGAAAGGTGGTGGTTGTTGGTTTTTCTCCCCCACACAAGCCAAGAGTAAGTAATTTCCGTTAAGAAGTTCATTTTTGTAAAAGTTCCAGTGCAAAGGGCTGTCTTAAAATCTGCTTCCTTGTCACCTGATACTTAAATTCACTGGAGAGAAAAAGGAAATCTGCCACATTGATTTTCATTGTCCAGGCTGAGAGGAGACAAAAAGCTATCAGGGGGAGGGAAAAAGACACAATAAGAATACTCCTCCTGACAATAATCTAAGTTGTTGTTTACAATATGAATTAGAAGGATATGTTTCTGTAAAAAACATTGTTGCTTTTTAAGTGGCTAGTTCTGCTGTAAACAAATCTTGGAAAATGCCAGTGGAATTAGATTTATTTCAATTAAGGAACTCAAAGGAAGTAGATTTTTACCTACAGCAGAGTATGGAAATGAGGATGGGAGCGTAAGGCATTTTACAAAGCAAAATATAAGTTCCTTTGAGTAAACAGGGAAATAACAGCTGTGAAATGTTGCTAGCAGAAATTAAATGTTGTGGCCAAAAGGTTTGTTTTGTTTTTTTACCTGTTTGCTAAGGCGTAATTGTTCAGGTACAAACAATCAATCAATCTGCAAGTGTAAGAAAGGGTCAGGGTGTCCATTTCATCAAACCAGACCAGTACATTACTTACTGACAGATTAAATTGTCCAGAGGTGGGAAGGATGTCAAAACATCATGCCTTTGATGAATTTGTTTTCCTGCAGACAGTGATTTTTTGGAGTGCCTGGCTGTGGTTGCTAGAATAGCATCTTGCAGAAATGGGCAGTTGTTGCCCACCAGGTAGGCAGAACTAAGGGTGTTTTGGAAGATGCACCAGTGTGTTTAATAAGTCAGTTTTTATTTTGCCAGACTTCATACAGCAAGATACAGTGGCTTCCCTTTTTCCTTACATATTTATCAGCTGTTAGATGTCTAGAAGGGAAGTTTAAGTGCAGCATCCAGGGGTTTCTGTGTCCATGTGCATATGTGAGTTGTATGAAGTTTGAACCCTTACTGGCATCAGAAGATCTAAGTGTGACTCAAGCTACACATGTGCATAACTATTTACAGATGCAAGTCATGGTAATCATTAAATTCAAATTAATTAATCCTGTGCAAGGTGTAATTTCTGTATGTGGGGCCCATATTTCTGCTGGTACTCTGTACAGGCTAATTTGTGACCATCTTAAGGATCCTGTTTGTCCCCCTGTTGTCAGGGACAGATGGAGATAAGCAGCTCTTCGCCTCATGATGCTCTTTGCTACAGAAAGTGCAAAATTTCTGTCTTTTCAATGATTTTTTAAAAACAATTTATTAATTAGCCACCTGCAGAAATTTGAAAACAGCAATCAGTATATATAAAAAAAAAATACAGCTTGGAGAGATGGGTAATTTTTACTTTTGTGGAGGCACTTCTGTAGGAGCAAACTGACTGCCTGGATTGTATTTTATATTGAATCCAGTGCAAACACAAGGTTTATGCAAATAGAAAAAATACTAAGTGCCACATATAATTGGGGCCAAAATTTTAACCTCTAGAAATAAAAAACAGAGCAAAAGTAATGGAAAGTATAATCTGCTTTAGTACAGCACAGGATGAATTTTGTGTTTTTTGTATGCAGCAATTTGCTGCTTCCAGAGCAAGTGGAGAGTGTTTTGATGATTTCCATGTCTTCAGTGGAAAAGAGTCTTCTGTGTTTTAGGAGATTTTCATTTTGTCTAAAACTAGAAAGGCTCCTTGATCAAGTGATTTCAGCTTTTGGAAGATTTACCAGCTAGCACTGGCTAGCGGAATGCCAACTACATACAAGCTTTGTTTGTTACACCTAACTGTATTTGTGACTTGCACCTTGTTTTCTTCAACTGCTGCCTATGTGCACGTTTTCAAAGAGATTTGAATTTTGAGTAACTTAGATGAAAAAAAAAAAAAACCTGTTTTGGAGTTGGTGTATTTTTTTTTTTTTTTTTGGTTTTTTTTTGGTTTTTTTGTGGGGTTTTTTTGTGGTGTTTTTTGTTGTTGTTTTGTTGTTGTGGTTTTTTTTTGGGGGGGGGGAGTGTTTTGCTTTTTTTTTCTTAAGTGAAAGAACCTAAGGAAACATTTAGTCTTGCAAAGGTTCACTCTGGCATTTCCTTCATCTTTGAATTACATGTCCAAATTCTTCAAATTGCAGTGAGGAGGAGGGAAGGGAGGAAAACAGTCTTTTTACCTTCAGTACAAAACCCTGAAATTATCAGATGAAGTTAGAGGAAAGCATATGAAGAGTTATTTAAGTCAGAGCTGAGAGTGGAAACTGATTAGAATCTCAGCTCTGAAGAGACTCCAGCCCTTCTGTAATATAATGGCAAGTCTTGGAATTTTCTGCCATTCCAGGATCTGCCACTTTAATCATTTTAAATCAATGCATGAAGACTGAGGTGAGGAAAGGTGTTCAGAAATCAGAGGTGTCCATTCTCAGTTGCCTTAGAGATGTCAACTTCTTTTTCCTTGGCATCTTCTGGTCACATTGGTTACAGGTGGTTTTAGCAACCAGCAAATACAGTGACATAGGAGGGTCAAGGGGATCCCCTGGCCCAGGTCTCGCAGCAGCTGGGAATTGGCGATGGAAGGAGGCACTCAGAGCAGACACAGGCAGAAACAGCCTTTACTGTAACGTTGCAGGGCTAAGGAAACTGGTTTGATCAGATCTGGCTCTTGGTAGCTTGCAGGTGGTGGCTATTTGTCCTGTGGCAGCTGAGGAGCTGTATGTAGTGAACATCCTGGGTATGCAGTGTTTCTTCCTGCAGGTTACTCGCGTCCAGCAGCAGAAGTGCAGGAAGAACAGGAGGGTTGGGCCTGTTTGCGTTCATCTGCTCATCTCAGAGCAGCCAAGTCCCCTGTAAAGAAAGCATTAGATGACTCCATGTAATATTTTGCTTTCTCTGGCATCCACATGTGAATGTGGATTCTCTCCCTTTGCTTTCTCTCTTTCTGCCTATAATAGAAAAAAAAAAAAAAAAAAAAGTTTATGGGCTAAGCTGGGCAATGATTCCTCACTCTTGTCTGGTTTGGAGCAGACCAAGGGAAAGGGCTTTTGTGATGGTACTCTCCTTTTTGCTGTGTGAGCAGCAGTGCTTGAGGAAGGGGCTCCCATCAATCTGTTTGAGGAAATTACGCTATTTTTTTACAGGCTTTTAAAGCTGATTGTACCTATTTTATGTTGTGTGTGTCCTCACAGTCACCTGTATTGGTGCAGCTGAACAGATGCAAATAGAACTCAGACAAGAGGGTGGGGTGATGGGAAGCTCTTACACTGACTTCATAGCACAAGAAAATGTATCTGGCAAACCAGTCTTGGTCCTCTCAGCATGTCTGACTTTGGGAGCTTGGTAATTCAGAGTTGGCCACCAGTTCCTCATTTTAGGAATGAGCAACAGAGAAGAGATTAAGGCAATAACAACAGCTGTCAGAATATAGCCTTTTTAGTGGTATATTGGAAAGGAAGTTTGGCCTGTGTTAGTCTCAACTGAGAATGCATCAGCAAATGCTGGGAAAGATGAAGAAATGAGTTTGCAGCAGTGTCTGTTCCCTAGTTTGCTGTAAACCATATGTCTGTTGGTAGCATATATAAATACTGAGTAGGTGAATAGGTGACTCATATTCAATTGGCCAGATATTACGATTACCAGCACTGCCCAGCCATGCAGGCTCTGCCAAATAACTTTCAGGCATTTAGCACCTGTGGATTCTGTCTCTGTCACACCGCCAGAACTGGCTTCCATCTGAATAACAGCAGCTCCAGCCCCTTGGTGTTGTCTGCCTGTCTTGCTGAGCCAAGCTTCATGCACACAGGAATTGTTCTACCTCTAAATGAGCTAGAGCCACTCTGCTTGGTATTGCTGTGTGTTTCTGTACTATACAACAGTACAGGCAATAAGAAAGAGGCAATTTCCCACTGAACTGCAGGTAACACAAATGCAATTAGCTGTATTGGTGTTTGGCCAGGGAAAATACGGGAACATTCTTGGAAGCCAGAGAGTTAATGATGTTAAATCTTCATGAGCAGCCAAAGTCTGTCCTCTCTTATACTTTCTTTTTGCTGCCTTAATGTATAACTTTATACCTTTGAATTGTAGGTAATTAAGCTGGACTCCTCCGTGTGGAAATGTCACGCTTACCACCTATGGGCTTCCTATCTCCAGCTTTAAAAGGAATTATTCTTCCTGCAGCTCCTGCTGCTCCTGTGTTCCACTCTTTATTAACCTCGTAGCCACAGAGAACAGTTTCTCCTGTGCTTTCATTAGATCTGCTTTCTAAAGAAATGTAATCAGAAACCAAAGGAAAATATTCAAAGTAAAGATTTGACTTCTTTCACTTGTGGAGTAAGGTGACAATACGGAAAGAATCCTTCTAGCACTTTTGGTCTCTTCTGACCTGGTCCTTCTGCTGGATCTGTCACAGCCATGTTCTTCTGATTTGTCTCTCAGCAAGGAAGCAATTGCAGGTACACACTTTTACCATCATTCAGTCTCACATTTCATAACAACCCTGATTTGATAGTCATAGAACTGAAGAGTATTTTCACCTGGAAGGCATTGCAGCATAGCAGTGCACTTCTTTGTGGTTTAATCTTAATTACAACTTGAGGGCACCCTGTGTGGTTGCATTGGAGAGAACAGACAGTGCTCTAGCTGCCTGAAGCTGAGCTAGAGAAACAATTACATCCATTTGAGCAGGAGAATGCATCAAAACACAGTGCAATACATTATACAATCAGATCCCTTCACACATTGCAGCACTTTGCTGGCACTTCTGCATTGCTCTGTACCCATTCTGCAAAATGTGCAGATGTGCTATGCTGGAGCTATGGAAGCACTGGATCCATGGTGGATGCCAGCAGGAGAACTGACTAAGCATGGTGATGTGATCAGATAGTCAAACTTTCTGGTACAGCACAGACAAGCTTGGCCTGATGTTTTTGATTTTGAGAAAAGTTAAATGTTATTAGAAAAAGGAGGGAAAGAAGGGCATGTATAAACTGAAGCTGTTTTTGGGACTACTAGAAGTTGTTCTTCTTGAAGAGTTTACACAGGCAAGATTTTCAGTTCGCTTACACTAGCTGTAGCCAAGTTGTGCTTGCATTAAGTATTTAAATCATTACCAAATCAGAAAGAGATTGGTAGCTGCTTTGCCCAGATTTAGAAATTACAGTTTTGGATGCCAGGTGATAAGAAACAGTGCCCAACATTCAGTAAAGAGCTTGTTTTCTTCCTTCCCACCCAGGGCAAGCTGGGCACTGTGCTCATTCCACCAGACTTGCATAGGAAAATGTGGCACCCGGCACTCAAGGCAGAGGCACGAGGAGCACTGTTTGGTTTCCTGCTTTCTGGTGTTAAAAGCTTCTTCCCTAGAAAATGTTTTCTCTTCCCTCAGGGCCCTCCTCTCATCAATCGAGAAAAGGAGTTACAAAGGCACACAACAGATTTTTAGATCTTAATAATAAACAGCTAGCAAGGCTTTGGTTTGTACTCTGCTTAGGAGCCTTGGGATGTGCAGAGATGCTGTGTTTCATCGTCAATTCCACAAGATAATGAAGTCCCAATTCCTCCCTATGGCAGTGTGAGTTCATGCAATCTTTCTGTTTTGCTAGGATTGTCCAAGATGTGGAGGGAACCGGCAGTAGGGCACAGCTGCAGGTGGCGTCTTGAACTCAGAAAGCTTCTCCCCCATGCTGAGCCTCTCATCTGCCTCTACCTTTTTCTGTGTGGTAGATGTGTCTGAGGCACTGTGGGTGTGGGACTTGGTGGAGCCTACAAGGATGAGATGAGGAGGCGGGCAGGAAGGTGACATCCATGCTGCTGCAGTTCTGCATTGTTTATCATGGCTTCTCTGTTGGTACAGGCACACAAACAGCCCCAGGTTGCCTATGGCTTATGCTGAGATCCCTGAATATGAGGAGGGATACAGCTGTTATAATTGTTTTCTCTCCCTCTGAGTTGCAGGATGAGTCTGCTCCAGACAAAATAAGTTTTTTGGCTCTGTCAGAGGTGGAATTTTCCCTAGCAGGCCCATTCTAGTCATGAGTAGCGAATATTGCTAGGGCAGCATGGCACCCAGCTTACATGTCCTCATCTGGCTCCCCAGCCAGCTGTGACCATTCAATGTCAGTGACAGTCACCAGTTAAACTGCTCATTATAGGAAACCCAATATGGGTGTGGGGTAAATGATGCTCACCCTCTGACGTTCAGTGACCTGAGGATGAAGCCATTGGAAAGTTTGAGGTGAGGGCTGCTGGCTTGGCAAGGAAGAGTTTTAGGAGTAATAATTTCTATAGAGAAGGGGAGACTGAGGGAGTGGTTGTGAGGCTATGAGAAGGGAATTTGGTGATCAAGGTTCAGAAAGTAGAGAGACTGCCTGATATTTTAGAGGGAGAGAAAACAAGGATAAGGCTATTTTTAGGAACAACATGTCCAGGCAAGTGGATGACAGTCATACCTCACAGCAGAAATTCTCATGCTGAAGTGCAAATGCTGCTGAGCTTGCGCTGCCAGCCTAATGAGCAGATGAACATGACGAGCCAACTACAGTAAAATAGGGATTTAAATAGGATGGTTCCCAGGGAATTTGCATGGGAAAGGGGAGCTTTGCAGGAGTGGAGGGTGGAAAGAGTGGCTTCTTTTGGGATAACTCCCTCATACAGCTCTCCCCAGAGAAGACATCAGTGCCAATAACATGCGGAAAGGGATGTAAGAATTGATGTTGACTCCATGGTTTCTGGTGGAAAAGCTGAATCAAAGCCCTGTGTTTGCCCCATTTGAGAGCTCTCTATTCAAACCTGGTGAGGAAAGTGCTGGTCCTGTTTTTCTGCCTGAGAAACATCTCTGGAGCTGCTATTGCCTCTGTTTGTGTCACTCTGCCAGAGCCAGCCTGTCTTGGGTGGATATTCAATCCCACTTCCACTTGAAGGCAAATCAAAGTTTTGAAGGTTTGGACTTTGTTTCCTTGCAGATTTTTTTCCCCGTATTCTCCATCCTTTGCTTTGTATAACAAAAGATAATGAACCCAAAAGAAAAAAAGCAAAACCCAAAAAGCTCAGCACACCTATTTAAATTTAATGTCCCCACTTTCCTCGTTTGAACTTTGTAAAGACTGCAAAAAATCATAGCTGTATCAGTCAAGGCAAGCCCTCCAAGGTGAGCTCAGCTCCAGAAATTCTGAGGTGTTAAGGTCCTGCCTCCCAGAGGGATGTGCTGGTAAGTGCTATGGTAATTGTGCTTGTTATCTGCAGCATCTAGATTCATTACGTGAGATACAGGTAACAGGTGACTCCAATTTAATCTGCTCATTTAGGATGCTCCATGAGTCTTCATCCCTTTCCCTGGCCCTACTATCAGCACACATGGCTGCAGGAGCTCTCTGCAGTAGCATCACATGAGCCTCTGGCTCTTGGGCTTCAGAGGGTCTGTTATGAAATGCAATGTGGGGAGTCAAAGTCTCCAGACTTGGGGAATTCAGAGGCAGGCAATGGAAAAGAGCTGTGTGTGAATCCACATTCATCAAAAGCCTTACCCAAAGGAAGAGGTAGAGGTTGAAAGAACAGCTTAACCATGAGAGGTTCTTTTTCCACTGACTATAGACTGACAGGCCAAACTTTGGCTCCTTTGAGATGATACTGAATAGGCAAGCAGTTTCATATTTAAGCACTTTGATGACCATTGTGGTCTGCTGCATCCCCTGTTGCTGTCAGATGGGATCCCAAGGCTTGCCAACATGACTGATTGCCGTGTTATGTCTCTCTTTCTGCATATGAGTAAGAGGCCCCATGATCATTTGGATGAGCTTCACTGCACAGCCCTGCCTAGGGTGATGGTGTGGCTGAGGAGGCAGGTCAAGAAGCTGTTGCTTGCTTGGGAGCAGTGAAGCTGTCAAATGACTCAGCGCTCACCTGCCACTGAGAGCAGCAGAACAGTGCTCATGGGACATCAGGGTTCAGCCAGTTATCACTAAGAAGAGTGGAGCTGGTTTTGGACCTCCTCCCTTGATGACAGCAAGCCCACTGGGATCAGGTGGTGTGGTGATGACACAGCTCCAAGTCAGCTCCTGCAGCCATGTGGTATCACCCTGTGGTTCCTGTGAGACAGTCCTATGATCATTGGTGATGGTTATTGTGGGCAATAAAGCAGGAAGTCTTCCCTTGCTGATGGAATGAATGTCCTTTGCATTGTCCCAGTGACACTTTCCACTCTCCTGCTCTGTCTGGTCTTGGTTTAGGATTTGCAATGGTTTTAACTGGGTTGGCTTAGGAACAATTAGTTAACTGCTGGAACAGGTTGGTGGAGTCTCTTGATTTGGGTTGGGGAACTTCATGTTGCTGTTACCTGTGCACACCAAACTGGCACCAGAACCTCTTTAATCCAAATTACGAGCAGTTGGGCAAGGAGTCAAATCAAATTTAGCAGACCATTTTAGAAAATTATTTTATTCAACCCGTACAGCTCCTGTGTGTTCATTGAACCAGAGATGAAGTGATTGTTAAAGTCACTAGAGTTAAACTCATATAAATTTGAGTGTAGGCAGGCTTTTATGAACTCATTCGTGTGGATCAATCACAGCATTGATCCAACAGGAGCACTTTGAAGAACACAAAAAATAATTTAATATGCTAGATGTTGGTTATGGGTGAGTATTCACCAGGCTCACCCATTGGTAAAGGCCATAACCTGGCATGTGGTGTGGGACGATGCCATTTGTTACCACTGTGGGGACATTCAGGTCTGCATCTAACCAGCCTTTTGACATCAGCAGCTCTCTTTGCTGAGACAATAGCCCTGACCCATATGTAGTCCAAAGTGACTGTAATGGGATTTTTTTCTGCAAGTTAATTCCTTGTGAGTGACTCTACTAGGGACACTGGGTGGTTCCTTCTTGTAGGGGAGAAGTCTGAGACATTCAAAGGCCAATATTACACCTGACAGCTTCCTCA
The DNA here is from genome assembly GCA_013400575.1 of Peucedramus taeniatus. Taxonomy (NCBI): domain Eukaryota; kingdom Metazoa; phylum Chordata; class Aves; order Passeriformes; family Fringillidae; genus Peucedramus; species Peucedramus taeniatus. Next base: position 138,382 of record WBNO01022936.1, on the reverse strand, counting down.
AGCTCAAAATAATATGGACTGTGTCCGTACCAACTCCAAAATACAAACCTTTTCCTAAGGGAGACTCCAGCGGGAGTGTGAACAAGGCTGTAGCTCATCTTTAATAATGCTACTTTTAAAAATAAATCATGTTTTATGGATCTAAACTTAGCCTCTCCAGATAAGCAAGTCCTGGGGCCGCTGGTGATTAATATGCAGCACTGGAGCGTGGGCCCTGATTAATAGCGATGACATAATGACTTTTAAACATTCTGTTAATGCTGGCCCCGATGACAAATGGGGATTGTGCGGCATCGCTTCCCGTGGCATTTGCGTTGCTGGAGAGAGGGCCAGGAGCAGCGCCCTGTTGCCTCCCCTGGGCCAGGCAGAGGGAACCTGCACTGGCTCTGGGAGCTGTGCCCCAGGACCTGGCACTGCCACAGTCCCCCCGTCCTCCTTCAGAGGCTTGTGCGAGTCCCTGGAGGGCAAGGCAGGTCTAGTGGAGGTTTTTAAGCACCATCTTCACCTGCAGCTTTCTCTGCCACCCTACCCTTCAGGAAGTTTGCTCATAGGCTTGGGGCCAAGGCAGCTCCCCATTTAAGTCTCCTGCTCCCTGCTACAGTCCTGCCTGAGTTTTAGGGGCTGGTACGCCACAAAATTGGCACAACATGCAGCCCTAGCAGGTCTGAGGCCTGAATCCATACCTTTCTGGACATCATCAGGTGACAATTTTGCTTCAGCTGCTGCCCTTCCCATGAGTTTAACAATAAATAGCCATGAGTTAGTTAATAAGCGTGGGTGATTGTTGTGTTGCCAGGGAGAAAGGACTGCTGTGGTCATGTGCCATTTCCCACAATTTCCTGCAGTTCCATGACCTCCTGGTCTTTCCCCCCTATGGCTGGTCCCCTATGTTGAGGGGCAGCATGCTGCATGGGTGCCTCGGCCATGCTGCAGTACCTGGTGGGCAGCAGCTCCCCAGGTACGTTCTGTGCCTGCACCCCCATCACTTCTCTTTTCCCCTCCTGCTTTTATGGCATCTTGCAGGCAGAAGGCTTGAATTGGAGTGCTGGCCTTGACCTCCATGGATGCTCTGGAAAACTCTGTAGATTGGTGTCGGCTTTTTGGGGCTTGGAATTTGTTTCTACTTTTCGTTCACAGGGCTTGATCTGAACTGGTCTGGTGTCTGGAGAGCAATCTAGTAGACCAGACTGTTAAACTTTTGGATCCTAAATAACATGTTTCTCAGCTCTCTAAGATTTTGATAAGAATTTTTGCCTAGTGTTCTAAAAAATCCTCTTCAGCCATCCCACCAGCACCAATGAGAAAGATGTCATTTGAAGCTCTCTGCTTTTGCATTCAAATGACAGCCCCATGAATCCAGACTCCATTTAGTATCTAAAACTAATCCCAGGAAGGTTTTAGACAATTTGAGTTTTTTAATACAAATTATAAACAAATAATTAATCTTTGCAGTGGTTTCTACGCCACAATAATGTGTAGTATAGGGACCAAATATGTGAGGAGTCCTGAACTGGCAAAAAATCTACATGAGACTCACTGTAAGCTGTGTAGCCATGTAGCTTCACAAAAAGCTGGTGACTCTCCATATTGTTGTATTAAAGTTATATGTGGTCTTCTGGCACCTCTTTGACCCTTCTGATACCAAATGACTATGCTGCATTTTGCAGAGCTTTTCTTGTTGCGTAGGCAGGTTGCTTTGGACTTGCTCAGTGTGTGGGGAGGAGTTTTTTATTCCTAAACACCTCCCTCTAAAACTCAAGACATCTAACTGTAATGCTGTACCATACAGAGCATATTTTATTGACTTAAAGGTCTGAGAATATAAAAAATGTTGTAAATATATAACCTCTGAGCTACTGAGCATCAGCCAGGGAAATATCCCCCCTTCCCTTCAGCATGACTAGGAGAATGCAGACACCCTGCCTGTCAGAGAAATCTTTGCTTCTTGGCATCATCTGCTCAGTAATGTTTTCACCCTTGCAGCAAATCCTCTCACCCCTTCTCCAGTCAGTCTTGTTCTTTGCAGTTTCAAAGTCTTTGCCACCCCACCTTTAATGCATGGTCCTTGTGCAGTTAGTGCAGTGATAAAGTGCATTTCAGAGGGAAAGCAGTGCAGACAGGTGGGATCAGGGGCATCTATTTTTGTGTCTCAGCCATGGACTTGTGTGTACTTGGTTTCATCAGCTTGCCCCTCAGCATCAGGAACAAATTGGTATTTGTCATAAACTCTTGATCCTTGAGGAAAATGAAGGGCCATTTAACATTTTTAGAGTAATAATAATAATGTAGGGAAAGGGATGCATCCTGGTAGCTGAGAACAGCAGGTTATTTGTTTAAGAGCATACTTTAGAACAACAGCAAAAAGGACCTTTAATCTCAGAATTTCAAGGTACCCTGTAAACTATAAACATTGATTCTCCTTCTTCTTGTTATTCCTTGTGGGCATTTTACCTCTATAAAACAGAGCAACATTCCTACCCTGATGATCTTGCAGCAAGAACAAACGAATACTAGAGAGAGCTGAGGTGAAATACAAGCAGGATTCAGATGGCAGACACAACCAGGGAGTGTGCTGGCAATGGGTGGTTTATGTTCAGGATATCTCACCCATGGGGATGTGCATTCTGGGTAAGTCAGCCTCATGGACGCCTGTGAAAAGAAATTTATCCTGCCCTGGGGAAGCTGAGTAGTGGGGCATGTAAATGAGATTGGTCACCCTATAAATTTCTCTTTGAAAAATGTAGCTTTTAACCTGGCAAGGAGGTGAGTGGGTGAGTGTTGTTGAATCAGGGGACAGGCAGCAGTTTGGGGAGTTTTTTGTTGGTTCCAGTAGATAAAGACTTCCTGCTGGAAGGGAGTTCTAGATTTGCCTCCCAAAGTGTCTGCTTGCTATGTCATCTCTACACTGATAATTTTATGCCTCCTTTCCTTTTTTCTTTTATTTTTTTCCCTCCACTTTCTATAAAGAAAGGACTGAAAAGCATTTTGAGATGTTCTGAAATTTTTGGTTCTTTTGTTTCTCTGCATTTCTATTGGATTATGTCCCTGACATTATTGCCAAGAAGTTAAATAATACATCTAGAGATTGGGAAAACTAAAAAATGAAGCTCTGGAGCTTGTAGCTTTTCTAGTGCTGTGCCAAAGAGCTTTTTGAGTTGAGAATTGTGACTGGCAGTCAAATTTAGACAAAAATGGTTTGAAAATTATTTCTTTTTTCTCTTTTCTTTTTTTTTATCTGATAAAGACCAAAATGTAGTGTTGGACACTATAGCATTCATGGCAAAATAGCCTCAGAGATTCAGAAAAAGTAAACATGGTTAAGTAGGAAACCTGTTTGCTAAGCAAGTGCCTGTGGTTGCAGACCATGGGTTATTCAGAAAGTATAGGCTGTGTCACTCCACGAGAGAGGAGCTGGGCACACCTGACTCATCTAGAGCCTTATGCAAGATCAGGTCATAAAGGAAATTCAGACTAGCTTTAGGACTGATCGAGGGCTCCCTCAGCATCAATGGAAAGTGTAGAAGTGTTTCCATTGCTATGAATGGGTTTTGGCAGCCAGAACAAATAAAATTCAGCAACTCCAGCAACAGCTTCTCACCCTCAGTTTGCAAGTCCCACAACCTTTGCCCTGCCTGCTCCTCTCTGCAGCACCCTGAGTGCAGCAGGCACTAAGGGCTGGGCTTAGACTGTCTGTGCTTTGACTTTTCCTCTCTCTTTCCCTGAGTGCCTTGCAGAGTCAAGAGAAACTGAGTTTGGTCCTTGGATGCCTCAAGGAGCTGTGTGACAGCATGGATGTTCTCCTTAAACTTTTCATTGTCCCTGGGTCCCCTCTTCACTGCCTGCTGCACCATCCCCAAGCTTGTTCAGGACATCATTTGTCAAATCTCAGTCAGATTAGCTGGGTGAACTCATCCTCACTCTTTTGCCTATAGGGAGAGAAAGATGTAATAAAGCTCCTCCAAAGCAGACTGAACAGAAGCCATTATTTTATGTCCAGGCCTTGCTGAGTAATAAAGATCTGCCTTTAACCACCCACTCGTGCCCCTGCTTATCCCCCTGCTTGTTCATGACCTTCACTCATTGTATTCTGTTGAATTGAGCTTGTATATTCCTGACACACAGGAGCTGCATCTTCATTCATTTGTGGTAAAATGCCTGAGACACTCAGGGCACTTGAAATTAAATAATCAGCAGTGAAACAAAAGACACCAATTGGGCACACAGGCACATTGTCTGCTTTATTTGAAGATAAGTTCTGCCTAAAAGCCAGCAGTGCATGATGTTTCTTGCTGCTTTTTTAGTTTAAAGCAGATGTTGTACACAATATTAGAAACCATATCCTTGCAGGCTGTGAAATAATGAGGGCAGGAAGTGGGAAGTGAGGAGCTGGAATATATCTTGCTTTATTTTAGGTGAGGCTTTGGGGAAGGAAACTGTGTAGAGTGAGGGCTCTGCATTTGATCAAAATGTTCTGTGATTTTGTGCCTTTTGAGGCTGAGTGTCTGTCCAGTTGAGGATGATATGTGAAAGGGAGGGACAAAAGGAGGAAGGGAGGGAGAGAAGGAGGGGAAGAAATAAAGGTTTTAGTGCTCTGTGTTGGATCTACACAGTATGGTTCAGTGAAGGTGTGAGCTGTGCTGGGCTCTAGAGAGTGGCATATCCGTGCTGGAAGTGAGAGAAGAGTCTATGAATTTTGTGATGCTGCTTCATGCTCAAAGAAGCCAATATTGTATTATCAAGTGTTTGAAAACTATGAAAAACTTCAAGAGATACAAGCATATATTTGCACCTAGGATAGATTAAAAGCGGTCTTATATCCAAGAAGAATCCCCTCTATCTTTTCTTCCATTGGATTTTTGAGAAAGAAAAATGCATTGGCTCTCCCAGCTGAAGAACAGCCATGTGAGAGCAGCCCTTTGAAACACCCTGACCACAGGTGGGATGTCTTCTTTGAGGAATGTGTGGCAGCACAGTGAACTCCCATTTTATTTCTCTCCTTGGGAGCAGATAAATTCACTTGTTTTAAAATACTGAGAAGATGGGAACTACTGTGTGTGTGCATGCGTGTGCCTAAATCTCCCCTTGGAGCAGTGGGAGCAGCTGCTGGGCATGTGCAGCTGGAAGATAACACACTCATCTCCTCTCAAGGGCAGGCGGTGCCAGCCCCGCTGTCAGGCCCAGGTTATCTGTTAGCAGCACACTGCTCGCTGTGTCTCTTGTCTCTTCCTACCTGGTTCCAACCAATTCCAGATGAGACCCTCTACATATGAACTTGGCAATTGGTCCACCAAGCCCTCTGAGCCTGCAGGATCTGGCCACAGAGCAGGGAGAATCCCATGCGATGGCAGTGGGCAGAACAAATCAACAATGCCTGCCAGATAAGAGCGGGGTCTGGCAGAGTCTGTTACTGTCAGTCCCCAAAAAAGTCCAGTTTTCTATGGGGCAACTCTCAGGTTTCTGGTTACCTATCAGAAATGGCAGCTATGGGTTGTTCTTCCCTTCTTTTACAGGGCACTGCTGAAAGATTTGTGGAAGCCCTGCTGGAGATCTGTGAGTGTGTCCCAGAATGCTTGGTGTGTCAGGGTGGCACACCTCAGCAGAAAGCACAGCCTTTTGTCAGGGGAAACTTGGAATTCTGTGCTTGTGGGTAGCAAGGGAAGGGAGTTATTTATTGGTGGGGGGGTAGTTGGCACTACCTTTAGGGATAATTGCTGATTGTTATTTAGATATCAAAAGGGGTCCCTGAATAACATCCACCTCCCCATTTTGCAAACTAGGTGTGGTCTTACCACAGTCATCTGTTACCACGGAACTGATCATACTTATAATGCACAAGAAAATATCCATAAAAGCAGGTTGGACCATCACTCTCCCAAAAAAGACCAGAAGTTTTTTATGTGGGTGGGGAGAAGGTAATCTGCTCCTAGTACTGTACATAGAGTCAGAGAGTTTTTTGTAGGAATTACCAAGTAAATAAATGGGAGCTGTATAGGTAAACCCCTCAGACAGCCTTGTTGATCTCAAATATAGGCTCAAAAAATGTAAATTTATTCTTTTTATCAGCATTTTAGTTTGATTTTTATTGGGTTCTTTTAAAGAAAAATAAGGAAGTGAGAGAAAGGAAGAAAGGAGGGGAAAGAAATTATTGGAGTGAGAAAGAAAGAAAGACAAAAAAGGAAGACGGAAATAAAGAGCAAACTACACTAGCAGAATATTAAGGTTTGATAAAGCACAGATAAGTCGCGGAGCTGAGAAATCTTGCCTCACTCATCTGTATGCTGCATAAGCTCTGAAGAGAAGTGAGTGACACAATATATCTTGCTATTTAAGGAATATGTGCCATGTCGTTCTAGCATTTCCTTGCATTAACATACTTGTGCAGCTATCACACTTACAGTGTATCCATTTAGTGTTGGGTTGTTTGGTTTTTTTTTCTACTTTTTATTTTAAAATTAATTTTGAAGTGTGGATCCTGTCTTAGTGAAGCCTTTCTGTATTCCATAACTTTTTGTGAAAACTGCTGCATAACCCCCTATTTCACCCAAGCCGAGCCCTAAGATGTTGAACAAATGCATTAGAACTGTTGGGTTTGGAAGGGCCCTCTTGAGACCATTTAGTTTGACCCCATTGCACAAGCAGGACCAGCTGGACCAGACTGCCCAGGACCATGCCCAGTTGGTTTTCGGGCATTTCCACAGATGGAGAGTCCACAATCTGTCTGGGCAACCTGTTCCAGTGTTTGATCACTCTTGTAGTTAAAAAGTGTTTTCCTACATTTAGGTGGAATTTCTGGGGCTTTTGTTGGTGAAAGAGGTACTGCTGCAGGGCTCTACCTTCCTGATTTCTTCTGAGAGGAGTGGAAGAAATAGCAGCATCCTTGAAATGAGAAATGGGAAGACAACCCAGAAGGATTCCTCTACACATAGATAAGTGAAGGAAGATACCATCTGGAGAAAGCAAGAACTAATTTGACTGGGTGGAACATGGCTTCATCGGAAAAAGTTTGATCTGCAGTTAGCTTTTAAGTGCCTTGAAGCTTGTGGTGTAATCAGAGCTTTGCATTTCATTTGTAATGAAGGCAAACAGGTGCCAGCTGTAAAATTTATTCCTGGATCTAGACCCAAGAGTTTTCATCCTCCTCAACTTTTCAGAAGTTTTGATTCATATTTTATTTCTGCTTTTCCCCCTTCCCTCTTTGGCCAAGCTGAAATGTCTAAGCCTTGATTTGGGATCTTTCAGAAATATGGAAAGCAGGGAAGAATATGCATACCTGAAAGGACTGGCTATCCCTGTGTGTCCATTAAATGAAAATTCCTCAGCTTCCTGGGGCTGCTGGTAAAAATTACCAGATGGAGGACTTGAATCAAAATGACACATTGGACCAAGATGACCCAATGATCTGGTGCTAGGGAGGAAATGCTGCAGCCCTGGTTCCTGAATATGCACAGTGATATCTGCAGGAAAGCAGCCACAGATCTCATTTCTCTCTTCTGAACCTCATCCTGTAGGTTGATGGGCACCTCTTGGAAAATAAAGAAAATAAATTCAGTTGCACACTTGGTGCAGTGTGGAGGGGGATCTGCACTGACAGGGATCACCGGGGTGGCTGCAGCTCAGGAGGAACCACAGGGCTTCTGTGCACCACAGGAAAAGATCCAGGCTTCCTGAGACCTTGTTCAAACTGAACCTTTAAGCAGGATGATTGCACATCAATAAGAAAGACACCATAGAGCACCATCACCTGATTCTTGACAGTGTGATGGGATATTCATGACAGTGTAATAGGATTTTGGTGAAATGCAGTATTTTATTCTCATTACTGGAATGCAGAAGGGCCACTTTAAGTCAGAAAAAATTGATTTTAGAATAGGCTTTGTTAGAACCTTTCAGTCCCACAATCGATGTAAATGGGCAAATATGATTCTCTTTAAATCCAGTTTCCTGAGGCACAGCTGTGTCATGCACACATTGGAGAAACAAGGAGAACACCCCTGTGTACCATCAAAGTGGAGAAAACCAGACTAATTCTTCATGCTGGAAACCCTCTGAGCAGAAGGCTGAAAGAGCTGTGTGTAAGTGGGCCAAATTACACCCTCACCCCTGGTGTAAGGCCGATGAAGTCTGGGACAGGGAAGGCAGAAGGGAGATGTGAGGTCTGTCTGCTGATATATGAAGGAAAAAGTTGAGAAGAGACCAATTATTCTTACTAGCCAACAGAGGAAGTGCAGAGAATATTTAGGTCAAGCATTAGGAGAAAGTTTCTAGTGGATGAGTTATTATTAATCAGCTAAGGCAAGGCATACTTTGGAAAACCAGCCATGGACTTTGGGAGCCAAATGAGTGTTGTATGTCTGGAAGAACAGGGAAGTGGGATGTCGGGGTGTAAGTCTTAAATCCTGTCCCTGCTTCTGATGCTGAGTCATAGCAGTCCTGTGGAGGGATACCATTTTTAGTCCCTGCAGGTGAGTCAAAGCTGTCCACAGCCTAATTAGGTCTGCTACCTAAGAACAGATGTGCATGTGTAAAGACATGGGCAATATGAATGTTGGGAGCCACTCAGCCATTGGCTTGCAAAGCTCCTGGATCAGATACAGCTGTGCCCAGATTTGGGGCTGTCTCCACTGAGAGATTACTTGTGCTGTTTCTAGGGAGAGAAGACATTCATTTCTCAGTTCACTAGATGGAAATGGGTAAAAATGCAAAAAAAAAAAAAGTATTCCTGGGAAAATTCTAAGTGATCGAAAACCAGTTTTTCATCTTTGGAAAACCTAAGATTTCAAAATTTTTGTCACATGACCTGAGGAAAAGTGGAGGGCAAAGTTATAATATTGGAAACATCCATAAGGAGTCTAAAACACTTTTACTTCAAACTTACCAAGGCATTTAGCTTCCTCTTTGTGTTATATTCACATAATGCAATATCAACTTTTTTTTCAGCCTTATCCAAATGAGATGCTGTCATTAAATTTTTCTTTGAATATTTCCGCACAATTGATACTTTCTTGCAAAATATGCCATTTTAGTTCAACTTGAATTTTCTCCCAGAAAATGTTCCTTTCAAAAATCTTGGGCCAGTGCTGATTACCATCATGCAGCTGCTGTTCCTGCAGCAGATCCTTTCAAACACAGCCAGTGAGCGTGCTGGTTTGTAGCTTGTACTTTGTGACACCAACGAACAAGGCAAAACCACCCCTTAGCTGTGACTGGGATGGACTGGGGATGTTGCAGGTGTAAGTTGTCTTTGCTCTCACGACGAGACCACACCAGTTTCTATATCTGGAATGTGAGGAGGGTGAATACCATGATGCACAAGCACCATTACCAGCCTGTCTCCAGCACCATGCAGAGAAGGATGCTGAGGTTTCCTCTGAGGGCCTTGTGGGCACCTATTCCAGTATTTCAAATGTCTCCCGAGAGACAGCTTTCTTACTTTTGAGGTTGGTTGTGAGGTCACTCAGACGTACAAAGCATTTCTCTTGGAAGGGTAGCACGCTATGGAAATAAATACCAGCTCTTACTCCAAGCAGGAGCTCAGACTGGGGAATTCAAGGCCTGTGATTTCAAGCCAGGCTGGTGACACAGCTTAGACACATGGATGTACACACCCCAAGGCCTCTTTTGTTGTGTGTGCATGAAAATATGTAAATAATAAGTAAATGAGTGTAAATGTTCTCTGTCACACACACGATTTTTTTTCCTTTTTTTTCCTTTGTCTCAATCTTTCAATGGTTGTATTCCTGGATTTCTGTTATCAGTGTACAAGCAGGGATTCTTGCTGCTCACTAAAACACATCACAACAAACCGAGCTCTCACCACCTCTTCCCCCGCCACACACACCAGCTACTACTACTACTACTACCACTACTACTAATGTGTAGACATTACACAGCTGCAGTCCCTGTGCACGAGCCAGCATGGATGTCACTTAATAGGTACACTTCTGTGGAAACTGATTTCTCTGAAGGAATTGCAGTCACCAGGCTTTAATATCAAAGGCTGGCCTTAATGCCAGCTATGCAGCTGCAGGGTGTGTGGGTCACTGCCTGGGAACCTGATTAAGAAGTTCAGAGAGGGGTTTGTTTGGATGCAGGTGGACAGGAAGATTACATCTTTGGAGGGGATTTGGTGCTGGCATTAAGGTCACTCACAAAACCACTTGCAGGTAGCGCCATGCCCTCCCTAGCTTGTGTTGGGGGATGGTGGTGTGCTTTGTGTGGATGGTGCTGTGTCCTCAGAGCTGCCTGGGAGATGCAATGAAGTGGAAAATGAGAGTAAACTCAAGGGTGAGGGAGTCTCAGCCACATAGTGAGGCAGTTTCCATCTCTGCGGGTTTTTGCTTTCCCTGGATGCATGGGCAGTGAGAGCAGAATCTAATGCAGATTGCAGAGATAGAGAAGGTGTAAGAGATTCATCCAGTCCCTCTCCAGGTAGGTGTAGTGGTTTTATTTGAGCATCATGCTGTTAGGATTTCCTGAGGTGACATTAAGTGGATTCATGACCACAGCTGAGCCTGACACCACAGCAAGCCCCAGCATGTTTTGGTGCCATTATTTGGTCTAATGATGGCAATAAATACACCTGGAAGCAGGGAATCCTCTCCCATCCTGGAAATTTGTCTGGATGGATGTGAAGCCTTATCAGCCCAGATCCATGCAGGAGATAGGGGGTGATTTTTGTCCTTTCAGTGAATGGTAAGTGATACTTGAGCCCTGTCGCCTCCCAGTCGCCTCCATCCTTCATTACCCTCCCATCTCCTCCCACTGCCCCCTCCTTGTATTGCCACCCACTCTCGTAATAGCTCCTGCACCAGCACACCACGGCTGCAATAACAAATACCGCCTCGTTTCAGCATGATGAATGAAGAGTTTTAATGAAACTGGCCTAAACCGTTCCTGGCAAGCTGCCTGGTTTTTGTTTGTTTTAAGCTACAGTCATCCATCACCCTCCTGACTTCTCTCCATCGAAGCATCCCCAGTCAGTGCTCTGCACCAGCCTCCCTCCTGTATTCCTCCGTGGTAGCCCATTCCCTGGCTTCCTGCAGTTACCTCATCTCACCATGACCCCAGCCCCCTTCCAGCTTTGCTCTCTGTGATGGAAATTTCGTTTGGGTGTGTCTCTTTCCCTCGGGTGTCAGTGGCTGTGCCTAACAGGGTGCTCAGGGCTGTAGGAGAGGATATCATCATCTCTGCCTGTGCATCTCCAGCTGCCAGCGCTCATGCACACGCAGAAGCACATATTGCTCACTAATGGTGCAGTTGAATGTCTGGTAGGTATTAATTACCCTTGCAGCCTGCTCTTTCATTAGGGTCTCCTGGCTCTCCTGGGACAGACTGTAAATCAAAGTGTGACTCACACAGCTTTCAGAACAGAAAAATATAAACAATCAAGCACCGAAGAAGGGAAGAAATAAAGCAGCGCTCCACCCAACCTCTTGAGAAATAAAATAAATAAATATTAAAGAAAAAAAGGAAAAAGAAAAGCAATCTCAAAAGCAGGAAGCACTTTAATCAAGTGAGTGGGTGGCAGCCCCCAGCTCTACACTCTGGAGCCATTTGGAAAGAGAGTAAGAGAGTTCCCTCTATGCATTGCTGTGTCTTCCCATGTAATTTTTCATTATTAGAAGGCAGGAAGAAGGAACAATGTTGATCTTTTCCATCTTTGAAGGAATTAAGCTGACATGTGTACATGCAAGCTGTGGAATGAGGCAGGACAGAGGAAGGGAACAAGCCAACTCAAATACAGAGTGCAGTGTAACATCAAGCATGGGACTCCTGGAAGAAAGAGCCAGAGAGGAATATCAATGTAGCTTGATTTTCTAACCTTTCTCCAGCTGTCCTTAGTACTTAGGTTTTTCAGAGCATCCTGATGGCCTGTGCTAAATAAATTCCCTTTTTAAACATTTCTCCACATTTTTTTACAAATTTTCCCATGCGAATAACCTGCTGAAGTTTCTTGCTATCTGAGAAGTACCTGGGAAGCAGAATTTGGTTTCTTTAAGCAAAATATAGGTTGCATAAGGGACAAACAGGAGATTCCATGGGAGCTAGCAGGATGCATTTGAAGAAACTTGTTCACGCGAATTTTCAAAAGAAAACCTTGAAAAACTTCTGGATAAAGTATGTGATGGCATTTTCATCTATAAAGGCTGCCCTACGTGGCCATACTCTTGTGGCTTTCATAAGAAAAATGAACAAAAGCATTTGGAGCAAAGTTGCTCTTAGTGTAAAATCAGGTGTTCTTGGAATGAGGAGGTGATGTGCTGTCCTTACTATTTACTACTCCTGATTTTTTTATTTTTTTTTTGTGGAAGAGGTCTCAGGGCAGAATCAAGACCTTACAAATGCCACAAAGGGATTTATATTTCTTGCCAGCCTTTGATGCCGAATTGCCTTACAACCTTTCCCAATAGAGAGCATTCAGAATGCAGGTTTCTGTGTGCAAGGCTATATCCATGTTTGCAGTTTGATATGGAATAGATACTGTAGGAAGGGATACTGTAGGACAGAAGCTCTGGAGGAAAAGGCCTTTTAAAATTATCTTGAAAGCTTTAATATTCTTGTACAGCAGATAAAACATTTATTTGTAAAAAAAAAATATGCTGGACATTCTGACTGCAAAGCAGATCATTGCTTAGGGGTATCCATTCCAAGTCTGTGCAACATTTCCATCCTTGCTTTCCAAGCTTCAGATTGTTAAAAAGGAAGAAAACTTTTCTTCGTTTCTTACTATCTCATCCCATGATGGTAAAGCCTACTGGGGGGTTGAGGTAACCTTGCAAGCCCAATAAGGACAGAGATTTTCTTCCTTGGCCTTTTCAGTTAGGAAAACTTGGCTGCACCCTGTTAAATACATTCAGAATCCCACAGGATTTATCCAAACTTGCTCTTTTAATCCCAGGGTTTGTTCTTACAAAGAAACTGTATCCCATAGAGCTTGCTAACTAAAGTGTTACCATTTCCTTGTAGGAGCCTGTCAGCAGACGCACCTTTGCAGGAGACCTGCAATGTCTCTTTTGCATTTGTGGGTCTTTCTTTTCACCTTTGTTCACTTGCTGTGAAAATAATAGCTGACCTTGAAGAGTGCTGCATGGTCCTACATCCCACCACTTTTGAAATTAGGGTAACCCTCAAATGTAAATACCTCTTTCACTACCTCTTCTTTCTGAAAATTGATCAATTTTTATTGAAAACAGAGTTCAAAGTAAATGCAGTAAGATATCTCATTACCAGGAGCACAAGCAGGGATTCAGTTAGTTGACTGCTACCTTGCACAGGGAGATAGAAAAAGCTTATGGAGCCTGGGCTATCTAATCTAATCTCACTATGTCTATATAATCTGGGTAAATGGCTAATCTATCACAAAGAGATAATAATAATTAAGGCTACAACCAGGTTCCATTAGCAAAATTGATGTGCCTTGATCCCTATTGGATTTACTTTGAAAGCAAGAGGGAATTTTTTTCCATAAAGCTCGAAGAAAATTAGTCAAAGTGTCCTTTCTGGAAAAAAAAAAGTTACAAGGAATTAACAAATTAACCTAGATTTGAAGTTTTGGCTCCTACCTAGCATTTGTTTTTCATCTTCTTCTAGCTAAACATAGCTTTATCACTGTCCTGTATTCCAGATTTGCGTGCAGTTAAAAACTCTTGAGAATTCACTGCTGGATGAATTAGTGGAAAATAGGTTGTAAATCAGCAGAATCATTAACTCTTGTTTTATGTAAGAGCAGTGATTTCTCTGTACTGTGGAAAGAGGTGTTCTGCCACCTATTAGACCCTCCTAACCCAAAGAGAATATAAACAGTCAATTTTCAGGAAGCTTTTCAGGAGGTTTCCCTTTACACAGATTTCTCTGAGTATCTGCAGTGGTGGTGGTAGCAGAATAGCCCAGATTTTTTAATCTCTTGTGAAAAACTCCAGTGTTCACCTTCAGTACTGAAGGCTCGATGTGAGGAGATTCATGAGTATGGGTGGGTAGAGGGGTAATTGTGTCTGACACTTGGAGCGTGGGTTTTTATTTTATTTGCTTACACATCTTGCTATAAAGGAGAACAGCTTCAGGACTTGCAGATTCCCCGCCTATCTTTGCTGTTGATTTTGGAACATAAGTTACAAACTGATCTAGTTGGAGGAAGAAGGTGCTTTAAATCAACCCAGGTATTTGGAGTAGTGCTTCTGAGTCCTCTGAGCATCCTCTTTCAGGATAACCAGGGATGTTTAAATTATGACAGCCTCCTGGCTGGCCTCTTATGAACTATCCTGCAGCAGAACAGTGGCATGGCAGTGAAATACTCTGACAACTCTCTTTTTTTGCACTTACTAGCCCTTTCCCAAACCCAGCCAACATCTTTCTGTCTGGACAAGGAAGAGAGGACATATGGTGCATAAGTGAGCATCTCTACCTGCCCTGGGACAGGTTTTCCTTGTGGCTTTCCTGCAGCTACAAAGCAAAATCCCAGGAGGAGAGCTGAATCTCAGTGATTGCAATGGATTTGATGGGACCAGCTGCATTGTCAAGGCTGGTCTCTTAAAGTCATGCAATATCTATAATTTCTGTGGAGAAAAAAGATGTGAACAACTAATCCAAAGATCCTTATGCATACTACAAAACATGTCTTAAAAGCCCACAGTGCTCCATAGGAAGGATAGATTTTATTTCCATGTGAGGGTTTTTTCATTCTATGCAAAACAGTAGTTAGTAGGCTCTGCTCTGTAATGAAGAATGTCTTGGAAGATGTTGTACTAAATGGCAGAGCATTACCTGCTCTTGCCTCTGGGTGAGTTTAATGATGAAACCCCAGAGGATGAGGGTTTGATTTGAACAAATAGTGACTTTTAAGTACAGAGCTCTGGTCTGCTGAGTGGTGCATGCAGAAATTCCCTATTGTCTGGGGAAATAGATGATACAATATTTTGTGCATCTCCATTTACTCAAGAGGATTTTTAGCCTGGAGGGAGTTTGAATATTGACATTGTGATCACAGGTAAAAATGCTTGACAGATTCTGTGTCTCTCCCCACCATAATCTTTGGCCAGTGTCTCATGAATGATAACAAAAAGGGTTTGTTTTGCTATGAGCAAGTACCTGTCAAACAGGTTTAGGGGTCTGCCCCCCATGGTCTGTTATCTCCTGCTTAGCTTGGTCTGCAGTGCTGGTTAAGACAGAATGCAAAGGCTGTATACAAGACAGGCAATGGCACTGTGAAAAGAGAGACAGTGACTTTATGTTTGTGAAGAGTTAGGCAGGTGCATGAACTGGTCATGTGCAGTACAGGCAGAATTCAGGCAGCAAGCTGGTATTCTTCCTCTGAGCCTCCTGGTTCCTGGCATCTGCATTGCCTTATTCAAATTAGCAGCTCTTCTGGGCTGCTCTTCCAAACTGGGAAAATATTCAGTCCCCCAAAGGGGATGGGAGGCTATGCTGTAAGAATTTCTGTTGTTTTTCTAACTCCAGCGTCGTGATGTTTGTGGAAGTGAGGACCTGAAAGCAAAGGCTGGAGTTGGACTGTGCGTGGTTGGGAGCCATATGAAGCCCCTTCAGACCAGTGGATCTCTCTTTTGATTTGCAGCCAGACCAGGTATTTCCACACCAGGTCTGCCAGTGCCTCCTCCAGCTCAGGCTCCCCTTACCATCTCTGCCAGTGTGGCAGCTCTGACTGCATTCCTGGCATTGACACAGAGTTCTCCCATGCTTTTCATGTCTGTCCCACAGCTTCCCTAAGTTCTCGAGGGTTGGACTCGCCTTTTCATGGACACAGAGATGCTGTATTCATGCAGAGGACATGTCCTGTTTCAGAACCTTGGAAATAAATATTGAAGAGTACAGAAGAGCAGAAATTGCTCCAATTGTATGGAAAGCTCTAGTAGTTTGGATGTACATCCTAGGAACTATGGAGGGATTTCTAAGTCATCTCCTTGCTTCTATTTTCCTTTCCTTCATTCCCTCCTGTTTCCACCCTATCCCATATGGTATCTGTCAGATTATGTTCTCCTACCCCCAGAACTCTTAATAAGACAGAGATGAAAGTGTTATTTTATTAATAATCACGAAAAAATGTTGTGTGTGAAGTTCAGAACAGGAAGAGTAAAAGAAAGACAGTAATTAGCTTGTTTCTGTATCTCAGCTCACTGAGGCATTTTGGATGCAGTGAGAAAATTCTTGACAGATTTTCTCTTCCTTTTGTTCTCCCCTTCCACCTCCCCTTTCCTTCTTTTCTTTTGAAGTATCATGCAAAGTTCTTGGGTTTGGGTTTTCTATTTTTTAATGATAAATTTTATAATATGTGTTCAATTTTTTTTTCTTCTCTCTGACTTGTCAGGGATATCAGCTCACAACGTACCCCTTTGTTTGCCTGTTTTTCTAGGCAGTTCTACATTTGGTCTCCTAGAAGAGAGTAAACATGCCAATTTTCCATTTACTAATGATGTTTAAGGTGCAGGGGTGATTTCATTAGAGAGGTCCAGAAAACCATTGTTCACCAATTTTGTTTGTCCCTTTGCAAGGAACAAAGGAGGGGAATTTAATATTCCTCATTTGTTGGTTCTTGTCTCCTATGCTAACACACACTGGAAGGAGAGGGCGAATAGTTTTCATCTGGTTTTAATCCCTCAACCAAATGCATGTCATCTTCACAGAAAGGAATTCTCAAGTAGGATATACACAGTCAAATTGCCAGCAACCATTTCCAAGCCCTTGCTCCCAAGAAAACTGTTTTTGCCTCTTTGGAAATATGTTGGATATAGGACTAAAAAATACATTTTTTGACTCAAGGCCCAGGGGCCTTACAACTACCATAGCCCATCTATGAGTCACTGTATGTGTCTGCTGTAGAAACAGCAAGTGTTTGTTTGTTTTCTTTTCTTAGGTCTTGCAGGTGGAAAGAAACGAAGAGGGTGGGAAATAGAAATAGGGGCACTAAATTTGTGTGATTCTGCACCATATTTTCTTTTCTCATGGAATGGGTATAAGTGACAAGGCAGGGTTCAGGTTTGTGAGCAAAGGAGGGAAGTAAGACATTTTTGATGCCTTCAATAACTGAGGAATTATTCTCACCTTAGCTTGAAGCCCTACAGCAGTTTCTTTTGCTGCAGGGTACATTTGTTGATTTGCATTATGAAACAAATCAAAGTCCGGATGCAGCATTGCATAGGTGTGATACATCCTGCCCATTTTGAAAAAGGTTTTTCAGGAGACCATAGTAGAATGACAGCAAATGAGTACTTGAAGCCAGTAAAAAAGTTATTTTGACTGCACTTTTCCCTGCAAAATCCAGTCAGCTCTGAAGCATCCAAACTACATCATGTGCCAGCTCTCTCCATTCTATAATAGGGTCACCTGAGTAAATACAGTCAATTTCTGTCCAGTACCAAAAATGCTGGATCTAAGGAAAAAAAAAAAATAAAGCTGGTTCTTTATATCAGTTCTTAGTGCATTAATTAAAAGCTCCTATGAGAGAACAAGGACGAGTGGGATGCAATAAAGATGCTAAGAAAGAATAAGAACATTGTTATAATGAAAGGAGATTTATGGGGCTTCACATAGTGGTGCTAATGGATGTTTTTGAACTTAGAAAGGAAGCGATGAGACAATTGAATAATGAATTTTGTCATCAGAAAATCACAGCTGAGCCAACATCACCATATAAAAAGGGAACTGATTTATTGATTATAATGGAAAAGACTAATAGATGGTTTTAGTGAAAACACAACACAATTTTTTTCTACAGGAATGCCCTGAAAAGGGCACTCACTTATATATCCATTCCCAGAACGGAGGCACAGTAATTACATCCTTTGTTTATGCACTTCTTGAATGCACACCACATTAGCACCAAGTGTGGGGCGTATGAAGGGAAGGCCTGAATAAAAACCACAAAGGTTGAGAAGGCCACAAGGAAGGACAGAGACTGCTAAAGCACTGCTGTACTGCTTCTCAAAACAGAGAAGCAGGGACTGTGGGGACAGCTTGGCAGCATTTTAATATGGAGATGGATGGATCAATCCCAAATTGCCAGTGCTGGCACCTCACTTGCAAAAAATGCTTGCAGGACTGGCCACGTTGTCTCAGACAAGAGATATCTGAGAGCAGAGTGATGGGAATAATGATGTGCCTGGGAGAATTCTCATGTAAAGAGAAAGTTCTTTGAAAGTCTGGGAAACACAGAGCTTGTATGTTGCCAAGAAGAAGGGATATGTAAAAGTCTGTATGTTCATAGGAGAGCGCTTCAGTTTTCAGACGAAAGAACGAGGAGATGTTTGATGACACTACAGGATGAAAAAGTGGGAGTATTTTTTTCCCTGTAACAGGCAGGTTGGCTGGAGAAATCATTGTCTTGTAACATCATTAACAGCCATCTTTCAGCAGGAATCAAAAATAAAAAAGATCCTGTATCTACTGAGAGTATTCAGAGTTGTCCCAATCAAGGAGAATACATTCTGGGAAGGAGAGCCAGCCACATGCAGTCAGTAAGGTTTAAGGCTTCTCTAGGTCTCAAAACCCAGGACAAAGCCTGGCATAGAGGGACAAGCTGTTTCGCATCTGTCCACATGGGTGAATGCCATGGCAAATACAGTCAGGCACTGACAGTGCTGCTCAGTGGAGCCTCTCCTTGAGCTTCCTCAGCAGTGACTCAAGGAGTGAGTGTGCACAAATGCATTGAGAAATCAGCCTGCATCATCACCACGGCTTAACATTTTACCTGGATGAGCCCCAGCTCTCAGTTGCACCAGAGTGCAACATACTGCACCCTCCTGCATTCTGCACACAGCCTTTCAGGGACTAATTACCATCTCATCCTGAAATCACTTTAACCACCGGAGGGAGGGAGATTGACATCTGGTAAACATCTGCACAGTGGCAGGCTGCCTGTGAGCTTGGGACATGCAACAAAGATGGAAACACCCATTTGAAAGTGCAAGGAGTGCTAACTGTAGCTGGCCCCTGCTGCAGGGCTGCTTCTTGGCCACTGAGCTGGGTTTCCTCTGAAACGTTTTCTAGCAGTAAGGACCCAGTTGCATTCCTTAGGAGACATTCCACAACCTACTGCCATACCTTGCCATCAGGAAGTTTGTCTCAGGTTTGCTTTTTTCCCTTTGTTTTATTCATATTGATATCCTGTCTCCTATTCACAGCCATAACAGGCATATTTGACCCTTTCATTCTTTGACTGCTCTAATTATCTGACTGTTTTTTTGCTCTGCTCTGCTCTTGTTCATTTTCTGTCAATATATTTTGCATAATGAGGTGCTCAGGAGTGAAGATAATGTCCTGTATATGCTCACATGAGAGCTCCAAACAGAGAAAACTGATTCCCTCCCTCCTCCAGGCAACTCTACATACCCAAAAAAGGGGCTGAGGAAAGGTTCAATGGTGATTAAAGTCTCTGTTTTTGGGAACTTATGGACACAAGATAAAAGAGCAAAGAAACTTGTGACTGTCATCTACTTTTAGTAGGAATTTTCAAGTCCCACTCTTCACTTTTAGGCCACCATGGTCCTGAAACACTACTCTCTCCACCACAGGTGGCAAAACACACCCATCCTTTATCCTAAAGTATGGCTGCATCTCCAAAGGTTTGGAGGTTTTTATGGGATCCAGCCCCTCCAAACACATGCTGCTTTAATACTGAATCTCACCAACACTACTGAGCCAAAACACTCCCTTTTTAAGGCTTTTTGTAAAATAGTGAGAGAGCTTCATGATGATGTCAACATCATAAATCATCACATGTGCAGTGCAGAAAGTCCAGTGATGAAGGTATGGAGAAAGAGAATAAATTGTTCAGTGAACTAGTTCACTCCTTCATTTCAAAACAGATTCCAAAAGTCAGGTTTTCTCTCTGTAGACGACTCTGATCTGGTTAAATATTGGCATTACCAATGAAAAGGAAAATTGGGAAATGAGGGCAATATGTTTGGGCTTGTGGACTCTCGGCTGTGACACAGAGAAGTCTGGAGAAAACCTGGTCTGCCTTGGAGCTCTTCAGGTGTCCTGATGCCTTGAGCAGAGACAGTCAAAACCTAGCAAGAGCTGCAGTTTAGGGACTTCCAGCATAGGTTCAGGCAACTCTGAAGTGAACTGGGAGAGGCAGGGAATGCCACAGTTCTTTTCAGCATAGTGTATAGCAGGCTTATATTGTTGGGAACTGCATTGGGTCACCCATGGCTACATCCATGTACTCCAGTTCTTTCTGCTGTTCTTATTTTTATCCAGAGCACTTGATTTTGTTGCAATTATCCTTCCATTGAAATCTGTCGGTTCGAATGGGCGTGACTAGGCGTAAGTCCATCTCCTTATGTGGACTAACTGTGCTAATTGTGCCTTTATTTTATGCAAGCTATGAAGCATGGTTGGTCTTTCCAGTAGGGATTGTGGTAAAATGTGAGGCACGTTTGTGGTACAGGGGACATATTATGGCTCCCACTTTGATAAACCAAACGTTGCTGCCAGTGCTGCATCTGTTGTGGGATTAAAAGTGGGTCTCACTGAGCTTGTTGAGAGCACCGCTGTGGGGTTAAACTAGGTCATCTTCTTGCTGTAGGTGAGAACAGAGAGTTGCAGTACCAAAATCCACCCTGACTGCAATTCTGGAGTAGCTCTGCTGATGGTAGTTGGAATTGCTCTGAGTTTACAGTGCTGACACTGAAAAAAGATTTTGGCAAGGTAATCTCCAGAGCTATTGAACTGGCACCTCTCCCCAGAGCTATGTTTAGTTAACATTTACAATGGGAAAGCAAACGAGGCATGATTCTCTAACCCTTGAACCCTGTTGAGGGCTGATCGATCTTGAATGCTGGCAATCCTAATTCTCCCAAACACAAATAGGCATATATATAGATGTGAGCTCAATTTTCCTTCATCCTCTTAAAGAATGCAACACAAGTCATATTTAATAACAGAGAAATGATGCAAGGTCTCCCTCCAGCTGTTTCTGTGTAGACTCTCTGCCCTTGCTTTAGGAGGGGATTTGACTATCTAGTGAAATATCCAATGAGTCTTACATCTGCACTAAATGGTGTTGAATGCTGGCATTCACTGGAATTTGCCACAAGCTGGTAACTGACTGGGATGAAAGTCAGGCCCTGCAGTCCTGGGCTGTGGAGTGAATGGCTGTTTGCCAAGGAAGCAGAAGGTGAAAAGCCATGATAAGAGAGGCAAGAGAGAGCCTCCCTGTGCTTGGAGAGCCCCTTCTGTTGGGTGAGAATGGGCTGATGTGCCAGCCAGGGCTGACACCAATTGGCACTATTAATCCAGGACTCAAACGACAAGGAGTTAATGCTCTGCAGGGTGATTATTGCAAACACTGAGCCTTAATTGTTTACCTCTGTTTCATGGAGCCAGTTGACAGTCAGCTCAATAGATTTCAGGTTGGTTTTCTAGTGGGGTAATACTTTTTCAGATGAGGTTTAGAAAGCTGAGTGGAAGTGAAATTGGTTGTGGCATGCTGTCTGTTGTTACAGGGAATAATGGAAAAAAGGCTGGGAATCAAGAGAACATGAAAAATGAAAATGTAGATGTCAATAAAGCTGCAAGACGGGAGAGTCAGCAATTAAACAGGAATGGAATTGCACGGGAATGGGAATAGCAGAAAGGGCTTTTGCTCAGGATCAGTGTGCATTAGTGGGACTGCAGAGGGCCCAGGCTTTGGATGTAGTGTGGTTGTAGGGTGCACCTGAGGTTCATCTCCAAGCAGACTTGTGCAGATGAGCTTGCCTGAGGCCAGAAAAAGCAGGGAATGCTGCAGAGGAGTTGGCAGAGCTGGGTGTGAAAAGTCCCAGACTGGCAGAGCGTGAAGGCCAGCTGGGCAGGAACAGAATTCACACGGCTGTGAGAACTGCTTCTATTGCATTTCAGCAATTTTCCTGTCTTAAGAATGAAATGTCAGTTGTAAAAAGAATAGAAAAACAATTATCTGGATTGTGGAGTTCCAGGGGCAGCAAGTCCTTGGCCTTGCCCTGAATAAAATCTGCCAGGAGCAACAGAAACAAGCTGTAGTCATCCCCAGCTACTTCTCCCACTCAGTCCTGGCTGTATCATCTGAAGGGACTCTATGAATTCTGCAAGGGATTTTGTTATTGCTATTGATTTTACATGGGAGATTTTTAGATAGGGGGGTTATAGGTTGGCAGCACAAAGCCTGAAGATAAAGGAATCTTCATAGTGCTGCTTACCTGTGCTGCCATAGCTTCTGGCAACTCCAGTACTGTTCCACCAGCCTCCTAGCACCTCTTGCAGGGAGGAGTTGAGAAGGGAATAGCCACTTTACTCTGATCAAGGGGTAGAGAGAAAGTAGAATTAAGGTTCTTCCTTATTAAAATATACTATGCACAGCACAAAATATTCTATATTTGGAATATACTGCAGAGCTATTTCTTTCTTTTTTTTAAAAAAAAGCCTACTTTTATAATAATAATAAAAATGCAATCTATATACAGTATCTTCATATCTCAAATATTTATAAACATAGTTATCTTTGGTTGACTGATTCCAGGAAGTTTGCCAGCACATCAAAGCGGTGACATTTTACATCTCATATTCTTTTCATTGTGAGGAATGAGATGCTTCTCCATTTCTTAACTGATTTTTCAGATTTTCTTTTAAGACTGGAGCAATTGGGTAAAACCTTACAGATTCTAGAAAAGACAGGAAATTCCATGATACTTAATAAACACCATGCTTGGCTTGATGTTACTGTCGGGTATTGAAAAGAAATATTTTTGACCATTAGTCTGCCACACAGACACATCTCTAACTTGCTGTCATTGGCAATAAGGCTGTAGCTATAACTGGCTACAGATGACTTTCTCAGAGCCTGGCCTCTGTCTCACAATCCCGAGACCCAAAGTCTTATCTGTTCATCACACCCTCTTGTTCTGAGGTGTGACAGGACAAACAAGTGGCCAGTGCTGCCTTGGCGGAGTGTGTCACAGTGCTGACCTTCAGGTCAGGCTGTTAGGTATAGAAATAGTATGTTTTTGTGAGTAGCTGATTGTAGATGGAAATCAGGGACTCTTTGAAATGATTGTTACTTTATTGTCATAATGTCTTTTCACCAAGGCCTGGTGTGTTGTGTTTGTTATGCATTTTACTTGGGACTTACTCTCTCTGTGAAATCCATAAAGGAAATGCTATGGCATTCTTGGGTGCTCGAGTGGATATTCTCTCCAGATGTTTTTAAAGGTCCATCTTCTAATTCAATCCCCAAGAGGCTTTTCAGAAACTGAAGTGAGCAATTGGAGGCAGCTGCATAATATCTCAAATGACCTACTCAGTCCTTTCTTTCTTGATTTCTTCCTCATGTAGGTTATCCATTTGCAACTAAAATCATAGTGCTGAAGGCATTTTTGCATTGTGTAGAAACCGTTCATGCACATCACTTTAACAATAGGGGGACAGACTTGTTGAGTACTAGGCTAACCAGTTGTGTAAGTGAAGGCTTTAAAGGAGGAGGGAAGACTGATGGATGCAGTGTGCAGGGGTCTGAAAGACAAATGAGCACTATGAAATGGATATGATCTGCACAGTTTTGAATAATATTCAGTGTTTAGTCCACCATAAGGATACCATCAAATGGGGCTTCTTCCAGTGTATAATGTTACATCATCATCTTCCTCATTCTCTACGTGAGGTGGTCTTCATCACAGCTGGCCCAGCTTATCTTCTAAGACAGTTCTTAATGTTGGAACCTCTACTAGGTGAGGAACTTATATCAATCTATATAATATATAAAATAAAAACATAAAATAGGTGTGCAGGTCTGCGCTCACACGCATGTGTGTGTTTGTCTGTCTCTGCACATAACAGAATCTTTCAGGATGATAAAGCCGAGGTATTCAGGCAAGCAAATGGTATTCAGGAAAGAAAATAAAGCCAGTCCTCAACCTTTCATGACTAGACATGGCACAGGTAAGAAGCGGGAAACTGAATTAATGCTGTCTCCACTCAGCCCCAAAGCCTCAATGGGTTGAAGGAAGCTCCAGGAAGAGTGAAAAAAATTATACGTTTGGAAAGTGTAGCATAAATGAGGAGATTAAGGAGACTGGCATATATTCATTGAGGAGGAAATATGTGTGAAGGGAGATGTAATCACTGCATGCAAATCCATAAAGAAATGCTGCAGAGAGGGTGGGGATACATTTTTCTTAGTGGTTGGTACAAACAGGCCTAAGACATAATGGTCCTGAGCTACAACAGGGAACAGTTAGCAAAAAAATATGAGAGAAAACTTTATAACTCTAGGAGCAGTATGGTGACAGAGCAGGCTGCCAAGGCACACTATAGAGCCACCAGCACGGGAGATATTCAAGGCAGGGATGAGTCACCCATCTGTCAGGGATGGTTTAGGTGTAATCAGATCGGCCACAATGTGCAGCAATGGCCTGGATGATGCAGCAGAGGTCTTTTCTCACCCAGATGAGTCTGTGATTTGTCACTTGTGCTTATTCCAATGTGTGGTACTCTGTGTGTGTGTTTTTGCTCGATTCTTAATGTTCCCATGTGTACCTGGTCCATACTGTCAGTCCTCCAAACGCTTTCTCTCTCTTTCTTGCCAATTTACTCCCTCTTGTTTCATTTCTCCTGCATTTCCATATTTACTTCCTGATTGCTGATCCTTTGTTTCAGTGTGCCTCTTGCCTCTTTTTCTCTTCATTTGACATACACTTGTGAGTGCTTTCATGCTGTTGCACCTCTGCCTGAGCATGTGCACACATGCCCCTCTTCATGCTTACTGCACTTTTCTCCTCCTGCCTGTCCTCCAGTGACAGCTGTGGGTGGAGAAGGAGGAGGAGGATTTTCCTTTCTATCACAGAACTGCTGGAAATCACCCAGTTTTGGTTTGAAAGAGGTCCATGTTTTTGGAAATACACCGCTCCCATGGGTATATGATGTCTGACAAGAGGTGGAGCATTAACTCTGCAGTGTGGTTGACAGATATGCTTCACATCTGATAGTCTAGGGCTGTGCACAGCACAAGCTTGAGTTGGCCTGAACCCCTCCTTGTGACTTGCCTTGCACCCACTTCTCTGAAAGCCCCCCACAAGAGCTGAATGAGCCATCATGGCCATCTGACAGCAACAACAGAAATAACTCACAGACACTGACAGCAGCCTTGCTGATGGTGATGTGCTGCATCTTCCTGAACTTGCAGCAGCATGAGGAGTGCTTTATGAGAATAATATGGGTTAAGTGCTTCTGCTGCGTGCCAGGTGGTTTTAGAGGGCAAAACCAGGAAAGGTTTCCTCCATGAGCAATGAATATACTTGGACAGTCACCAAAGCCCAGTGACTGGTACTAGATGTTACTGTGACAGAGATGATCATTAATGTGCTTTTATTTTGGGTGTATGGGTGTGTGCACATATGTGTACAGGAATCTCTTTATTGCCTGTACTCATTTAATAAAATAAATTAGATTACCCAAGGATGTGTTCAGCTCTACATCACTTGCAGTTTTCAAATAATCATCAGATGTCTTTCTAAAATGTTTTCTTTGTTTCACTCATAATTTTTGAGTCAGAAATGAGGAATTTATGGGTGAAATGTCTCACTGCTTCCTTCAGGGAGAAGTCCTAGGTGATCTAAGCTCTTCCTTTCTAATCTTTAATAACAGTGAAGCTAAATGTTGCATTAAGAAACTGTTAAATTTCAGTGTGCTTAAGCCAGGGCATAGACAAGCTAGAGTGTATGTGAAACCTTGCATGGAAACAAAGGAGTCGGTGGTAAATGCATTAATATTGATAATGAATATTCATGTTTACTCCAAAATCATTTGGACCTGCCTTATAATGGCTACTCTAAAATTACTTTCCAGAATTACATCTGAACTATTGCTCTTGCTGCTGGTCTCCTGCAAGAATCTGTTTCCCCCTTTTGGTGTGTGGCTCCACAGACGTTTTCACAGAACACAGTGTTGCTCTCATATTTTTTTTCTTCAACCTTAATCACTGTTATGTATCATCTTTTGTGCGTCCATGCTTTCCCATATATGGCAGATAAACAAAAGCTATGAAAGTAATTTGTACCCAAAAAAAGCATAGTAAATTGCATTAAACAGCATGCTACAGATCAAGACTGGCAGCAAAATAATAGTGAAGATGTTCTGGCATATAGAAGGGTTTATAATTAAATTGCAACATTAGCAATTTCTTTGTTGGTGTTTCTTTAATATATCTTATGAGAAATGTTCTATTACTGCTTAAAGTAATTACTTTGTGCTTGAAAACATGCTTATATTTAAATGTCAAATGATGGTAAAAATCTCACTTTTCAATTTACTTGTACTTGGACATTTAGAAATATATTGATAACTTTCAGATCAGTAGTTTTATGGGATAAATTCTTTACTCCAACTCTCACTCAATGCAAAAAAGAATTTAACAGTAGTTTAGAGAAAGCAGATTGATTACTGAAAGTAATATTGGAACTTTATTAAGACAGTCAAAAATAAATCACAGGCAAACTACAAAATAGTTAGATTGATACGTAAGAGACATAGTCAAACAAATAATCAGTTATCATCATGAACACTCTACACTGTTAATACAAGTCTCTATGCATATTTCTCAAAGAAACATTTGGAACTTTGGAGATAGTAGCATAATGAATTACTGTGAAGAGGTGTATCTGTCTGCAGCAGAGAAAATTTATCTTATTTTAAATGTGCATGTGTGCTGGGAAAATGATTAACATACAAACCTGGCACCAAGGAGAATATGGCATAAAGAGAAGCTTAGAGGTAATTTGCTGTGATGGACCAAGTAATAGCAACACCTAGTAAATCAGAATTGAGACAATGTAGAGGAGGAAGGTGTGCTTAGAAGAAATTCAGAAGCTTTTGCCTTCAGTTCTTAAAATTGTATGGGTCAATTAGGACAATTATATCTTTCTCAGGGGTAGTGTCTTTTGGTAAAGGAGAAGCAATGGCAAAGAAGAATGGCAAAGGACGACACAAAATTTGGGGGCCATTTCTATGTTATCCCAGGCATGGACTATCTATGTGCCAGGCTGATTCCTGGTAAAAGAAGAGAGCCAGAGCTCCTTCCTGTATTCCAGTACTCCATCAAGTGTCCTTGTCTGACCACACTCACCTGAGCATCATTTGTTAGGACTGCTAGCCCATTGCTCACTCAGTGACTCAGGGGCCTATAACAGGTTGTGATCAAAGGTGCATGCTGCTGGATCCTGGCAGTAACCTTTCCAGGAAGGATCTGGGCAAAAGTAAGTCATGAAGCCTTCTGGAGGGGTCAGAGCATTCTCAACTTTAGGCTGGAGGGAGGTAATATTCGTAATTAAAATAATGAGAAAGCAAATAAAATGGCCTCAGAATATGAGTTTGGAAACCCCCAAGCTCAAAGATACCACCCTCCTCATTAATGAGTTTATTTTCGTTCTTCTTCAGTTATTCTCTGTGACTGTTGTGAGAGTGTGACTCTCATATGGGAAGATATCTTCATGTGTATTACTGATCATGCTTAAGGGCTCAAGTCCAGTCCAAGACCCTGCCCTCCTAAATTTCGGGTAAGACGTAATTATAAAAGGGCCTTGGTTTGAACATATGGCATAGCAATAACAACACACAATCCATTTTGTAAGTAAAGAATCAAGGCAAAGAGAGTCCTTCCCAAGGCCATAGAGGAGATATGTCAGACCTGATATCTGAACTGACAGGCTTCTCCATTGCCCTAAAAAGAATCCCAGAAGTAGATTTTTTGTTTAACAGCAAAGGAGTAGGAGATCTGCCTAGGCATGTCCCTGTCCAATTCAAGCACGTTGCCTGGTGCTTTGTCCAGGCTAGATGCTTCCAGTGAAGGACTCCATTTTGCCATGTTGTGGCATAGCTGAAGAGATCTGAAGTAGGGAGAAAATGTTTATCCAGAAGCTTTCATTCCCAATGGCTGATCTTGTGACACAAGTTGGAAAACAGGTGCTCCAGACACTTGGTGATAAAGCTGGCCATCGGTTTTGCACCCCTATGCTCACCGCCAGCTGCTCAACCCCTTGGGTTTGCTGCTGCTCCCCTCAGAGGTGCTGTTGCCAGTGGAATGATTTGAAGGATGTCAGTCTGAACCTGCATTCAAACTCAACCATATCAAGATGAACCAAGAAGCTGAGGTGCCCTATTAGCTCAGCCAACAATTTTTGTATTTTTCTGATTATGTTTTATATATCTCTTTACCCTTTGTTCAGCTACGGCAGGATCCCTTTCTTCTTGTCCGCTTATGTTCTCTCTCAGTACTAAGTGCCAGCTGTCACTGCCTGCTGGATAATTACCATTTTACAAACAGTATTTAGGGAAATGCCATCAGTTTCTGAATATGTGGCTGTCAGGGCTTATTTGAGGGGCTTTCCTATGTTAACTACCTCTTCTCTTTTCAGGCAGGAGGGCAAGGGAGGGGAGGGAAGCCGGCAGATCTGACTTGTCTCCAGGCATTTGAAGAAAAATGGCATTTAATCTTTTTCACATTTTGACTGTCAATGCTTATTCCTTCCCCCACCTTCTCTCCCAGTTTATGCGCTCCTCTCACTTTTTCTTTATGACAGGCTGCTCTGTCCTCCTTTGCGGCCCCAGTGGCCTGCTAGTGACTGGTGGCAGCAGAAAAGATAGAGCTGCTTATCATGGGGGTTACTAATGGGAAAGAGGGCATATTCTTAGAAATAATCATGGCTCCTCATTACTGTAATATGCTACTTAAAGCTACACAGGTCTGCCTGAGGTTAAGCGGGGAATCTGGAGAAAAGCTTATACTCTGATTGCCTTGCTGCAAGAAGCAGTGGCATGAGCACAACCAAGGAGGGATGGAGTCTAGATGTTGCTGACAGAGGCTGAAATGCTGAATTTCAAAGCCAGATCATGGAGAAAGACATCATCTGCTAATACATGGTTCTTCCAGGGTGCAAGCTATACAGATGGTCCCATCTGTGAGGGTGACAGGGAAGAACACAGGATGGCCACAGCATTTGATTGTGGTCTAATTTGCCTTCACTAAATAAGGTAATGAAAGATGCATAAAAAATAATTTACATTCACCTGGAGGGGCTAGATCAGACTTGAGTTCCCCTCAATGCCAAAACTTTCTGCTGTCTTTTAAGGAACCTCTTTCTCCTTAGTGACAGCTGGTAGCTGTTTCTTAATCATTTCTGTGGAGCCTTGGTCAGAAGGAGTCAGCATGAAAATCAGGGCCATATGTACTACTAGATCAAGATATGTGATCTGGCCCCAATAGTACTCACACTCCTGAAAGAAGGTTTTTCTCAAAGTGTCAGTATTTTGGCTTTCTAATGATTTTTGCTACCTATCCACTTTGGGGACACTTGAAGAGAAGACAAAGGAGGCTCCTTCTCAGGCTCAGCAGGAGCTCTGAATTTCTTGCCACATTCTGAACAATGGGAATGCGGTAGAGGAGGGTCCCAGGG
Organism: Peucedramus taeniatus; assembly: GCA_013400575.1. Lineage (NCBI taxonomy): Eukaryota > Metazoa > Chordata > Aves > Passeriformes > Fringillidae > Peucedramus > Peucedramus taeniatus. The sequence goes on along the minus strand of WBNO01022936.1, from coordinate 108,971 downwards.
GGATGGACCTCAGACTCTGTTGCAGCCAGGGACAAAGGTTTAAATGCCAGTACAAAGATTAATTCTTCAGTGCAGCTGTGATTTGGGCTCTCAGACCAATATGGTTTTGCAATGAAATAATAAAAACTCTAATATCTGCTGAGCAGAAGTGGCTCAATATCCAGGCCTCTCTCTGCCCCAACAGTGGCAGAGGTGGACGTCACTCCCACCCATTCCTCTTGGTTTATTCTGCCTGGTACCAGCCAAGGCAGAAGCAGCTATCTCTTATCTGCGGAGCCCTCTCCCATAGTTTTTCCATGTCCCCTCATCTTCCACACCGGGCCTGATCTCGTTGCCATGGAGATGCACATGTGATGTGTCTAACTTCCTGCATGCTACTTCTGGAAGCTAAGGGAAACAGTGCTTCTGCTCCATGAGCTGGGTCTCACTTGGGGCCTTGGGGAGGAGAGGAGGAAGGGTGTCCCAGGTAAGGTGTCCTATGAGCCTGGTGCTGTGGCTTTTCCAGGGCTTTGCCACTGTGCAGATAGCACAGGTCAGGGTGGACAGCAAGGTCCTCTGGAGGCATGCACTGTCAGCAGTCCCTCGCCTTGGAGCCCCCTCTGTGCTATTTGGGGTCAGATCCCACTCAGCATTGCGTAAGTTATATGAATCCTGTGGCTGATGGGCAGGGGAAGATGTGGCAGGAAAGCAGGGAGGCAGCAGCCAGCTTTCCTGCAGCTGGAGGCTCTGGGTGGCTCAACTGCTGGCCCATTGCTTCCAGGGCATCACCAACCCGGACCAGCAGCTTCCCCTTGGTTCTCTGCAAGGCCCTCTCTCACCATCTAACCACTCTAATTCACTCTGTTCTGAACTAACTGGATGGGAAAAGGATAATGGACGTGGAAATGGAAGGCAAATTAAGGAGGAGAGTTACTCAAGTCCCATATAGAGAAGCAAGGAGCTAACTTCTAATATCTAGGTTTTTCCCCCATCTGTCCTTTGAAAAGGAGGTGTCCCAGCCAACACCTGCTCATGCCTTCCCTTTTTCTGTCCATACGTTGTTAGTTATGCACCTTAAAGCAGAACAGGAGACTGAACTTGTGGAGGGTATTGAATACAGAGGGAAATGGATAGATCTCAAGAAATCAGTATTTCTGAGTGTGCCTTAGCTTCTCCTCTCCACAGCCAGGCTGAAGAGCACATCAGCCCCTTCCACTGAAACAGACAAGTAGGTTACTCAAAAAAAANAAAAAAAAAAAAAAAAAAGCTTTCAAAATCACGTCTTATTTTGAAAAGTATTATGTCAGCCTGCTGTTCACAGTCAACATGTAATGAAACATGTTCATTAGCCATTTGGGTCATCACTTCTCATGCTTTTCCGTATTTGAGCTGCTCAGCAGCAGATTGCAAGGCATTTTTCTAGCCATCCTTCCCAACCCTCTGATAGTGATAAGCAATATGTTTTGTACTGTTAGCGTCATAGTTATAAATGACCACCATACCACATGCTACCCAAATATAACATGCTCAGACAGTTCTGTCACTAGAAGCTACTCCTTTCCTTAATATCTGTCCCTAGAGTGAAACTGCTTTTAAGGGATAGGATGGCAGCCACTTCCTCCTGTCGCACTGGGTATGAGACAAGGCTGTCCTACTGCAGTGAAATTTGCTTCTCACCCCTCTGTTTTAACACCATTTGCTAAATTGTTTCAGTGGCTCAATGAATTACTGTGATTTTTTTTTAGGTATTAGCATCCTAAAGGATTCAAATCCCTCTCTGTGCCACTACCTTCTAGCACACTTCTACCCACCCACCCATGTAAGTCTTGGCCTGGGTAGTGTCCGAGCACCCCATGGACTTGAATGCAATAATCTCTGACTTCCCAAGGCAGGGAAGAGTTAACAAGCAGAAGTCTTGCACTAGAAACTGAGCCCTGGTAAGGTCAAACAGGTTGTTCAAGGTCAAAGCATGAAGTCTGGCAGCTCTAAGAGCTAAGTCTGTGCCTGCCATTTCCCAACCCAGAGCCTTAGCCACGGACCTGTGCTTCCTTCCTCTGGAAGCAGCTGGTTTTCTTCCATCATTTCTGTCCCTTAATTTCCTTCTCTCTGTGCTGTTTTTTATCACTTAGCCCACAGAGCAACTGTGATCCTGTTTACTTGAGAGATGCTATACAAAATACAGTTGTATTGTATTTCATTTCATCTTCAAGCCAGCATTCTCGGAGGGAGGCCAGTTGCCAGGGAGGAAAAATAACCAACAAAGCGAAGGGCAGGACTGTTCAGCACTTTCTTGAATTTGATGTATTTCTTCCCTTAACGTACACACACACAGAGCCAAACCAAACTATTTTACTTTATGAAAGGAACTTACAGTTAAATATGAGTACAGTGCAAGCAGAGTCATTATCTAATGAAAGGAGGCTTATTGACTCCCTTCTGTCAATTTAGGATCACCTCTTCTCCTCTGATCTTTCAAGGGTAAACTTGAGCTATTAAAGTTAAACAAAACTTGAAACAAATCTGGACCATGTCCATCAACGAAATTGCCATGCCAGGCAGGCTAGAAAGCCCTGTGTTTGCACTGAGAGGGCTGGTGTATCCCCATAACCACTTTGTGAGTTTGAGAAATCAGAATAACCACCCTCGTGGCATGGTAGTGACCCAGTTACTTTAGTCAGTGAAGCCAGGACCAGAGAGTGGATCAGAGGGAAGGTTGGCCTGTACAAGTTGTCAGTGTGGTTTGAGCTGATCACTTACGCAGACAGCTCTTTCCTAAGTTGGCTGTTCTGTCAAAACCACTTTCATTGCTGTCTGAGCTGTTCTTTCTCTAAGCTGGCAATTTATTTATTTTTTTTTTAAATGTGAGCACATTTTTGGATCAGATGAAAATACAAATGGAAACACCATTTCTGGTCTTCAACTCTTTCCATCCTGCTCCCAGTTCTGATCTCTTTCTGTACCTGTCTACTGTCTGTGTCTCTCTTGATTTCTCAGTGGCCCTTTCCCTTTCTCTCACCATCTCTCTTGCTCTTCCCTCTGCTTTTTCATTTGCCTGCCACTTTGTCTGCAGGGCACACCAAAACGAGCTGCTCTCCATCTCTCCCACCTGGTCTCCCTTCCCACTTTTCTCTTGTTCTTCTCAGTGTGTCTCCTTTCTGTGCAGCACAAAGGCCTCCTAAACTTCATAACATTTGCCCTCTCCGGAGGGTATGACACAATTCTCTGCTGGCTTTATGCGAAGTCCACAACTAATTAATTTTTGTTGTTGCCCAGTCTAACTGTGAAATAGCTACATTTCTTTCCTGTGACAGGAAAAGCAGGCGAGTGTGAGTGTCTGGGGCCTGAGTTACAAGATCCTGAATGGACTATCTAGAATTTTCTGCATGTGAACAGGGGCAAAAGAGCAAGAAAGTAACATGAAGTGTTAATGCAAGTGTTGAAAACAGCCTGGCAAGCACAGCTGGAATTGATAGCTGGGGTACAGGTTCAGTCCTGTGTGCCTGGGGGGCACAAGCAGACTAACTGTGAGGCACAGTTGGGCTTTAATGTACATTTGAAGTTAAAAAATGCTATCCAGACTAAAAGGGAGCTACCCTTGATGGTGGCAATGGATCAACATTTATTATAGTTCCCTGGAAACTAACTCTCCTGTAAACAGCTCATACTCTTTGAGGCTTTCTGAGAGGACCTTTGTAAGAAAGGTTGAGATTAGTTACTATATTGTGGAGATACAAGGTACCCTTTCTGCAAAAGGTCTGTTATCAAGGTCTGGAAATTAGTAATGGAGACCTGCCTGCCTCTCCATGCCTCCCTTTCTCCTTCTCTGCCTTCCTCTCCCTCCCTGCCTGCTCCCTCCATCCAAAGACCATGAGGCTTGTCCTCATCATCCTTCAGTCACATCACAGAGGAAGAGTAGAATAAAGCTGCTTGTTGTCTTATATGGCTCACGGATGAAGATGGTTGTGAGTGCTGAAGTGACTTGATGCCCAGTAGCTCTGGTTTGTGAGCAAAGTTCCAATGGAACCAGATCTTCCCTGCTCTACACTTTCAAGCAAGGGGGCAAAATGTTTGATCAAACTGACATGGTTGAAGGGTTTGACCCAGAAGAAAAAGTACTTATGTCTGCTCAGCTTCCAACACAGCAGTAAATCCCAGTCAGGATATAGACTGTTGATTCAATACCACAGTTATATCAAATAAGTGCCACTATATCCGTAGAAATTGTTCATGGTTGTAGTGGCATTAAACAATGAAGAAGCAGAAGACATGCCAAAGACCTGAAAGAATTCGCCACATAGCTTTTATTTCATATTAAATGTACATAATATCTTCTTGGGTGTACAGTACTGCATTTTTTTTCTTGTGCTAATAACAGTAACGAAGTTGAGAATGCTCATGGGTCAAAGCTATTGGACTTAATACTGAAAAATTATTGAATTATTTATTACTAATTATTGAATTACTAATTACTAGTAATTACCAATAATTACTACTAATTACTAGTAATTAATGAATTACTAATTATTGAAACATAATGTATGTATCTATTGAAATATATGCATAGGATACATAGTATATATTGAAAATGCATATGCACAACATGCAGTGTAGCACAGCTTTCCAGTGCAATACAGGGAAATATTTTTTTTAGGATCAGTCTGTATCTAGATGTGTCCAGTGTCTGTCTGTGAAAGCTGCCATTTTACTTTGCACACTTTTCCTCTGGGAAATGTAACCTGCAAAGAATACAGCAGGTTTTAAATGAAGCTTTCAGAGCCATTCACAAACATCAATGAACTAAATCTCACAACTCCTCTGTGCAATACAGGAGACATCCTCACCTCATTCTGAAAGGCAGCCACCTGTGGAAGGCAGCAGCTGTTTAATAGTCCATGGTTACATTTTTCAACTGTTGGTTACAACAAGTGATGACAGAAAATATCCAAATTAAACTAGTGGGAATTAGGCCCAGAGAACATAATTGCTCAAATTAAAATGTGTGTAGTTTATGTTAACGCCTATACAGTGTGCAGACTGCCACCAGTTCTGTAATGAACTCCTCTGGTTAGGGTTAAAGCTGTGCAAATATTGGTCTCTTTGGCTTCTGAAACAAAACATTTGGAGATAGAAAAACTGGCATGTGTTGAACTAAAATCCTCTTTGTGTTAGTTGGTTTGCCTCTTGCTCAGTTGCTCTTCTTTTTCATATAGGAGGAGAAAAAGAAAAAGATGGAAAACATCATTTAACTTGACACAAATTATTTTGTTTGGCCCAAAGCAAAACCTTTCAGAGCAGCAACTTGAGAGAAAAGGCCAGGCAAGGCCAGCTTTGCAGAGTTGCTCTTATTGCTGCAAATGTAAAAGGCAGTACCAGCAGCAATACACCACCTCCTAAGGGTATTCACCTTGCTGTCAGTGGACTGAGCTGCCAATATCCTGCCTACCCAGAGAGACCAAGTCCAGTGCTGCAAGCCTTGGGAGAGTGATAAGAATTGAAGTGCAAGGAAATACTGTCATGTCTGTGGGGAAGAGAGAGTGACTTCCCCATGGAGCAGGAAGAGGACTGTGCCATAGTTGAGTCCTTTAGCCAGACCTACCATTTTATAAGACTATCCACTTTGAAGGAATATAGACTTGGCTGAACTGAGATCCTGCCTCAATTGTCAAGGAGAGAATTTATCCAGCATAGGCTGAAATTTCCTCTTCTAATAGAACCGAATGGCTAATTTAGAGAGAAATCAAAGCAAAACAGACTCATTGCACCTCAGCACTGTTTTTGTCTGGTTTAACTTACCATGTGGAACCATTTCAATAAGCTGTATTATCAGTGAAGATTTCGTTTTCCCTTCTTTTTGGTCGCTGCCCAAGAGCTAGGCAAACGCATCATCCACTTTTATTTAAATTCACACTCTCACAGTTAGAAATTCACAGCATTACTTTCTCCTCCAATGCCAGCCTTGCGGAGGCCTCCTTATGATGAAAGATCTTATTAGAGTTAGCTCTCTGTATCAAGGAGAGACAATCAATTCCTTTTGGAGATTTAATTTTAATCATGCAAACTGGCTTTTGTTACCCTGTGTTCCATAAAACTTTCCCCATTCCCTAGCCCTTGGTATTAGTTTTTGTGGATGGCAGGCTTCAGAGCTTGTCCTGGTAATCGGAAACAGGAGGTTACATTAGTCCCAGGTTGTGTTGCACACAGCAATTCTATTTGCAGAGTCTGTTTGCTGCACAGCTAACGGCTGCTTCAAACAGTGCACAAGTAATTTCCAAATGACAGATCTCCTCTCCGTCTGCAGCTATTTTAAACTTGGTTTGCCGCATGTGGTGTGGCCGTGACTCTGGAGGGAGTCATTCCCCCCAAGCCCTCCTCTTCCACATCCAATGTGCTGTTGCCCTGAGCTGAATACTGAATATTAAACCTCCTTCAACAGATGAACTTCAGGCCAATTATTATTCAAAGAATAGTTCTAGGAGCTCATAAAACTAAACTAGCAACCCACCATTTCCAGATAATTTCTACGCAGAAGAAAGAGACAACATTCATCCCATGAGCTATGGCAAAATTAGTCTCAAAGTTCTTGTTCTCGGGGAGAATTCAGAGTAGGCACTGAGAGCGTCACCACACTGACTTCTGTGAATTTCTTTCCACTTCTGCTAGTGATCATTTTTGTCCTTTAACCTGCAAATTCTGGGTCTGCAAGGAGGGATGTGAGCATAGCTGAGAGTATCCTGCACGTTGCCACTGTCACGTAACTGGGGCCCATATCGCAGTGGTACTGCCATTTTTCAGCAGCATGACTGATTTATAGCATGGTGGGATGGAGGGACTCAGACTCTTTTGTTTTGGCCATTCTCCAAATATGCCTTTTAGGAGCACTCTTCTTATTTGCATTCCTAACATTGACTTTAGTGTTGGGACTCAGCATATCAACTCTTGGGGTTTCTTTGGCTCTATAGCCAGATGTGTCTTTGGGGTTGACCTTTTCTTTGAACGTGATCAAACTGGAACTTCAGATCTAAATGGCAGAACGTGGCACAGCTCTGAGTTTCTAATTGCAGGCCCCCACCTACATCTTTATGCAGATCTCAACATCATGTTCTTTGTTCTTTCCACTTGTCTACTTGCAGTGTCCTTGCTGCTATGATAGTATAGATATTATTGGGGCTGGGAGACCATCTCAGCTAATGGAAATAATTTGATTTTTTTTTTTTTTAATTATTTTCTCCTGTAAATCTCTATGCCTAGGGTTTAAAGCTGGGCTGCTTTTCTGCGTCATCTGTCCACTGCTCAGTCCATTTGTGTTCCCTGATGTTTAATGGCTCCATCAGGCTGGCTTGGAGTAGTCTCCATGTTGGTATTATAAACCCAGCTATTGGATTGACCCAGTTCTCTAGGCAAAAACTACTGTTTTGTTTCCAGTAGCCTTTATCAATAAGGGCTATTTTTATCTCATTCAAAAGAAGTAGCACTGAGATTATTGGGAGCCTGTGAGGAAGCAGCTGGGTACTGACAAGAGTCTTAAGAATCCTTGAATGAAAATACTTACCTTGATCAATGCCAAGCCTTGGTGATTGCTGAATTCAAAGCTGCCACTCCATTCTGTGTGCACAGCACTGTAACAAATGAGGGGAAAATAAAAACTATGTAGGATTCAATGGCTGTCAAAAGAATCTCAGCTGAAATTAGGTTTGCCAGGTGAATAGCTATTCATTAACCACAGCCAAAAGAAGTAAAGGTCACAAGCAGGCATAACTCAGTGAGAAGGCCATGGGCAGTCACGGATCCACCAGCACCTTCTGCCCAGACAGGCTTTTTTAGTTGCTGCTAAAAAGAGGGTTTATGTTGTTGTTACTAGTTACTTGTTCTGGGAAATACCAGAATCTTTTGTTGGAAGATCTGGCTGGGAGTGCATGGATTAGCTGGTGACTCTTAGTTTAGTTCAGTTCAGTTTAGTTGGGATATGTTAATTCATTAAAATTGAAGCTGTATTTATGTAAGCATACTGTTAGCTAGAAAATGTTTAATTTTAGAATTTGGGAATATTGTATATCAACCATCTGGTACCTGCATGTGGTACTAGCTTGTGGCATTAGCTTGTGCTACTGGAGGTGTGGGAAATACAGCTCAGATCCTGTATTGCCACAGTCATATCTGGGATGCAGGTTTGTCTTTCCTATCCCAGGCAGGCATGAGAACCATCTGTTTGTACTGGAACTGGCCTCTCTTTTCAGTTTTCTCTGGAGTTTCATGTGTTTGTCTAGATATGAAATAGTTTTGATTCTTAGGGGCTTTTTTTTCATATGTAAAGGAAGGTTGGTGTGTTTTATTTTTTTTTTCACAGACTTTAACATTTCTTTATGAACAGTTATTTGCTAAAAAGCTGAATTGATATGTGATAATTAAAGGAAGAACTCAGGGAAAGTTTCACAGCAGCCCAGGTCGACAGTAACCCAAGAGCTCTCAGAAAACTGGACAGGTTTAGAGCTGTGGGCTCTGAAACTGAAACTGAAATGCCAGCCTCAGTGACACGATTGTTTTTCCAAGGCTGAAGAAAAGAGAGCTCAGAGGGAACAGTAACTCATTATGGAATTGAGGCAAGGGGCCAGGCTGTGTCTGTGCCCCTGAGAAAGAGGAGAGGCATGCACAGACACAGGGACAGCACACTCATACATGCACATACCTGCCTTTGATGTTTCCTTACATTTCTCTTTTGAAGGTCCTGAATCCTTGAGCAATATCCTGAGGTCCTTTTTCCTTTTTACTGAATTGAAAGTCTTCCAGGCTTGGTTTCCATAAACAAGGAGTGAAAAAAAAAAAAAAACCATCTAACAGTTCTTTATTAAACCTTGCTTTTCTTATATTTTAAAATTGTTTTTAATTTTATTATTTTAAATAATAATACATGGATTCTGTTGAGAGTTTCCAAATGCTGATATTGGATGCAGTTAAAAAAAATTTCAATTTCAATCTTGAAAAAGAAAAAACTGGAAACTATGTTTTCTTTTTCTTTTCTTTCTTGCATTATACCAGATGCAGTCTTTAAAAATGGAGTGCATTTTGAAAAGAGATTGTCCACAGAATATGATATCTGCGTAATATTTACCAATCTGCAGAAAAGCTTAGGGCAGCAAATGAAGATAGAAAATGTGCACTGGGAATGGATGTGGCTGTGATGGGCCATTGCACACTCCCTATACCCATCACAGCTGTTCTTCCAGCAGCCTCTCTGCTTGGCAGTGGAGAGGACCTTTAAGGAGTAGTTTCAAGGAGTAAAAATCCTCTCTTGGTACATATGCCCCTCAAAATTTGTCTCTGCATCCATAAAATCCTGTCTCTGCATCCATAAAATCCATCATCTGCTGTCTGCTGATGAGCAACCACTTGATTCCTTACCTTCTGCTTTTATCTCTGGCAGTCTCTGGTTCAAGCCCGCTGTTTCAGTCAAAACATTTGATTTTGAATTTGTTGAGCACACTAGGATTTTTCCACCCTGCAGTTAGAGAAGGTGCTGCTGAGACTTTAGGAAGCGAAACAAACTGAACACATTTCTGGACACGTTTAAGGTAAGCAACCCCCACTGGAAGAGTCACCTTTCTGTTGTGCCAGAACAATGATTAGGAACTGCCTGCAATGTCCAGGATTTTCCAAAATGTCTCTCATTTTAGCAGTGAGGAAATACTGCCTCTTACTTAAGAAATGGCCTAGCTACTTGCGTTGTCATCCAGGAGGCAAGATTTCTCTTCCTAGTGCTGCACTGTCCTGAGCTGTGAACACACTTGGGGCTTCCTCTGCAGGGCTGGCTCAAGCACTCACGCTGGCCAAAACACACAGTTGGCGAAAGTGTTGTAAAAGGATGATCTGAAATAGGCCTGCTCAATGTACACATACTTCCCTCAGTCTGGAGTGGCAAATCCTTGTACTTGTCCATCCTTGTACATCCCATTAGCTTTTCTCTGTCAAGTTTGGTATCATTCGTACTTCATCCTTAGACTCAGCAGAACTGCTTCTCTTGTGGGCTTTGTACTTTGCCTAAGGCAACACCAAATGATATTCCAGCTCTCTCCATTGACCTCTCATTCCTGTCCTGTTGCTCATCTTTTATTGAGCCCAGACAGACTTCACCACTGTGCACATTCCTTCTTTGCTAAAGGACCTGCTCTGCCCCAACCAAGTCTAAACACGGACTCTGGTAAATATTGTTATAAATATTTTAGGTTGGAGCTTCAGTACAGTGTGTTCAATATGCCAGAAATCTTCAGCAGACCCATAGCTCACTTCATTCCCCACAGTAAGCCATTTTTAATCCTTAACATTATAAATGATGTTCCCTCTCATGCAGCTTTTCACTGAAGCCTGGAAAATATATTCACTCTCCTCCCACCTGTTAAAAAAGTTTGTGTTGGAGAAGATGTAGATTTACAACACTGAGGATGGAAAAAGTGTTTAGGTAAGCATGGAGAATGCCCTGTCAGAGCAGGGGTCTTGTATAGCACCTACAAGTTCCTGGTGCTGCTCCAGGAGCTGGTTGCTGCCATCCACCCACCTTTTCCTTGCTGCTTCAGAAATAGCAGATGAGATTTTTGTTGAGGTACAGTACCACCAGATCACAATTTACCTGGCAAAGCTGGGTTTGACAGAGGATTGCCTGGTTTTATTTGGCAACTTGTATTACCCCCACAAGCTACCTGATGAGCTCTCTTCTCCACTGATTTTGAAACAGCAGCCAGAGGAACTCAAGCCTGTTCAAACTGATCTAAGACTTCTTGGAATTGCAATTTCTGTGAGATTATGTTTTTAAGCAAATGACTGATGGGGAAATACGACTTATTTAGTTGCAGCTAGATTTCCAGTTTGGTCCAATTTCTGTGGCTTCACATACTATGAGGATGAATTTTCATCTTTGTACCAGAGGAAATCAGTATACAGAAAGGAGTTTAAGAATATTAGAGGAGAAGATTTTTTCCTTTGGGAATGGGTTGTACTGTGCACAGAACAGATTTTCAGGCTGGTTGTCTTCTAAATGTGCAAAATGATAACGATAATTTTATCTATATAAATGTGCAGGGTCTTTTTATTTTAAATGACATCTTTGAAAGGTTATACTCAGATCCGTGGGCTTAGAATAAGTCAGGGAAGCGCAGACAGAGCACAAGCAGAGGCAGACAGCACACAGAGCAAGTGAGCATATGCAAAGACAGTGCAAAGGTCCTGATCTTTTCTACTGAACTTGGTACCAAAAAGAGATGTTGCAGAGAGACAGACAGATGCAGCCATGTCAGAGACCTGCCAAGATCTACAAGCTACAGCCCTAACAGAGAGGTAATGCAACACTGAGGAAAAGAGAATTCTGTATGCATTGTTGGAAATGAAATATATATTTTTCCTCCTCCTAATCCTTTTAAGCATTTAATCTTAATCCTATTCATCATCATTAACTTCAGCAATTGGCCAAAATATTTAAATGAGGTGAAATGCAAAGATTTAAAAGTCTAGTGAAGTCTCATCAAACCACAAAAGAATAATCTCCAAAGATTAAGAAAGCTGCTATGACCCAACCTGTAAGGAATGAGATGAGGAGGGAAGGACAGGGGGCTTCTGAGATGAAAAGAAGTTACCAATTAGATCCTTTTACTAATAGTATTGAGTCTTTTTGCCCCTTACAATAGCCCAGTGCAGAAAAAAATTACAGAAGATGAATTAAGAGTTTAAATCCAGTAAAGGGCAGGGAAAAAAAAAAACCCAGGTAATATTTTAATAAGACTTAAATGGGTCTTTCAAAGGTACTGATGAGCTCTTAGGCCTGCATCTCTCGCCATTTCTGGGTGTAAAATAGGTTTTTAACTATCACTGCACTATGAAGAGCTTTGATGTTTATTCCCCTGATTTTTCTGCCTGCCACCATTTGCTGTTGGTGGGTGCATATGTGTGTGTATGTATGTGTGTGTGTGTGTGTGTGTGTGTGTGTGTTCTCTCCTATGTTCATTCTTCTGAAGCACCCATTGTAACTTGGTTTCAGTTACGCTGTAGTTAATGGGCACTTAAAATAATGTATTTCACTCTAATTTTGAGAAGGGGGTAAAGGCTGTTCCCCTTCCATTTTCAGATGAAAGGAGCAGCGCTGCAGCTCCATAACGAACCTCAAATGAATTAGAGAGCTGATAAATTTAACAATCTCATCAGTATACAAATACATGTGTCTCTGTGCATGTGTGTTTTTATATGCACACACAGTTTGTGACTAAAACTGGAACTTGAAGGAGATGGGGGACCTACAGATACCAGACTTCAGCGGTGAAAGGGAGAAGGTGGATTTTTGCAGAGCTGTGTTTCAGCCCCCTGTTGTGCAGTAGTGACTGACAGTGGCTGCTCTGTCTCTGCTGAAGGCAGGAGCATAGCATGGCATGAAGGGCATTATTCAACCCATTTAATGTAATCATAACATTGTGTACACCTGAATCCTCCTGCTCTTGCCCCAGCAAAGAGTGAAGCTGCTGTAACATCTGATGTAGCTGCTAGTCCCAAATGGCATTCTCAGAGACTGGGACATTTTATATGGGGACTGTTGTCAGGCCATTGAATTGTGCCTTTGAATTCCTGCTGCGTCAGGACTCTCTTCTGGGGCAGGGGCACATTTCTTTCTCTTTCCTTGCCTTCAAAAGAACTGATGGGTGTGCAGTAGATTGAAAAAGTCTTTAAAATCCAGCTGGGTTGTCAGGGAGCTGTATCATAGTTCTGAAGATGTATGGATGCCCAAACCATCTTCCTACAGGTACTGGTAGTACTGAGGAGACCCAGACCCAGGGAGATTTCATATTTGTGTGTGCTTTGCCACTTCCAGTAGATGGTCTGATTCCACTATTTCATGTGTATGAGTCCTGATTTTTCTCCTTCACATGGCCAGGGCTAATAATGCCAAAAGCACAATGGGTAGAGCACTGGACAATACTGCAGCTTCTGGTAACTTCCTGTCTTACCCTCTCTGGTAGCAACACAAGTAAGGTGTTGCTGTCCTGCAGAAAGCGAGGGGTAAAAGTAGATTAATTTTGGGAAAACTGCAGTACAGTTGTTAGTTATGTATTTGAAGCTCTCAACTCTTCTTGTATCTTAGCTTGAACCTATCCCATGCAGTTTAAGGACAGCCCTTTCTTCCTGTCAGGGAATGTCCTTTTGGTGTCTGTATCGGGGTGTGAGTTCCTAGAGAAGCTCAGCTTCGGTTGGGGAAATTTTGCATGGCCTGCATATAAAAACTTGCCAGCTTGTGGCATTTATACAATCCATATCTTCATCCCCACTGTGCAACCCTCCAAAACACCCCACATCTGTCTCTATCTTCAGCTTCCACTGTGCCTTCAGAAAGGTAAAGTGGTAAGGACTGACTACAAATCTCTGCAATGAGAGCTTTCCCGTGCTCCTCCCTGAGCACTGTGGCACTCATTTCTCCATCCTCTGACTGGCCTATTTTATCCCAGTCGTGGTCATCAACTCCACTCCAGCAAACTGGAGCCTACAGTTTCTCCTACCCATTTATATAGCAGGCCACCGCAGGGTAAAATATCACCTCCATCAGCACTGACATCCATCACTTTAATGAACAGCAAAAATCAATCTCTAATTGACAACACCATTTTTAATCAAAGTATGAGGCATTTGGAGCACAGAAGCAGCCTTTTATCTTCTGTCAGTTTTTTCCTTTACAAGCAGAAGCCGCATGGGTTTGTACCTGGCCAAAGAGGCCAAGTGGTATCAGTGGAGGGAAACAAAGACAGTGCTTTCAGGTGGTAGTATTAGAAAAAAATCTGCTTCTCTCCTTTTAGTCAGCCAAAGCTCAATTTTGGTTTGGGGGTCAGTGAAGAATATACAGCAGTAGTAGGAAAAGATTGGAACAGCCTAAGTTTTTAATTAGCATAAGCTCTCTAAGACATCACTTAGGTCATGTTTTCTTTTTCCTCCTTTATACATGTACCAAAACCTTAGGCATTTGCTACTAATGGTCTACCAGTGGGCCACTGAAACACAGTGTACCACCAAAACCCATCACACTAAACAGGCAGGTGAAGAAGCTCAATTTAGCAGCACTGGTTTGTGTCATAGCATTAAGGGATATTGCCTGTGTACATCTGGGGGTTTCCTCAGGGCAGCTCTCCTGGTGGTGAAGACAGAAGAGATGGTAGTTATTGTAACAGCAGTTGCTTATAAACTTGTAGATGGCTATGAACTACATATGAATACGTGAAACAACCTGCCAGCAGCACTGAAGGTTTCTTTTTCCTCTGATTAGGGAGTCCCTCAAAGAGCTGTAAGGTTACTCTCGGCAGCTTGGTATACTTGCAAGTGTTTGGGAGCCATAAAGGGCAAGGGAAGGTTATTAGAGCACCATATGGATACTTGGGTCTTTTTGCCATTTCTTGCAAGAGGGTATTATTACAAAGCATCTTTATCTATGCCTGGCACAATTTGAGTGCCTTGGCATCACTGCCAGTACCTGCAATTGAAAGGGTAAGGAGGAGCGGATCAGTAGCGATGCTGTCGTAGCACCTCTGCCATGGAGGCAGATTGGAAGATGCAGCAATATCTGGCACTGTGAGGGCCCACTGGCAATGTGCTTGTGAGAGGAGCCGTAGGGAGCTGCAGGAGTGCCTGATGCTGCTGGGGAAGGTTGGCATACCTTGCTGGATTTATGAAGGGAGTGATGGGGAGGGAGGGTGCGTCCTTGCCCATCACAGTTGCCAGTATTTGCAAGGGAATCAGTTCAGGGGGCTGCAGTGGTACCCGAACACCATCTGGGCACTCTGGCACTCTTGCTGGTGTTTGTAGGGTTGTCTTTGGATAATGTCTTTTTCTGATCAAAGGCCAGCATTTTGGAAGCAAGCCTGGAGTGTGTGTTACATAAATTTGCTCTCCTGTCCAAATGGCTCCCACATCTACAGAATCTTAAGAGCTTCAGAAAAGCTTTAAATTGTGTCCCCTTGCAGAGAAACCACCTCTGAATTTAATGACCAGTGGGATATTAATTCACCCCCTCTTCCCCAGGTGTTGGCCAGACAGAATTTGTTTGGATAATGGTACCTTAATTTTTCTGGTTTTGCATATAAGGAGAAAGAGGAGTAGAATTCCCTTGGCCGAATTCACCACAGCTGCTCTCTGGAACTGTAAACTGTGCGTGTTGATGTTCAGCTGGAAATAGGCTGGCATGTCTTGCTCTTATGCTTAGTCAGACTTCTAAATGTTTCAAAGAAGATAGTGATATTTGCCCATGTGCCTTTTTTGTTCATCAGAAAAACATAGCAATGTTAATATTCTCCGCTTTCCTGGGCTTTAAGCACTCCTTGTCCTCCCCAGAGCTGCTGTGTGTAACTATAGAGGAAGAGATGGCTTTGAAACAGCAGCCTGGAACAGTCTCTAACAGCAGCAAGTGTGATGAAATCCAGAGTAGGTCAGAAGAGCAAGGACTTGACTTTGCAGGTGGATGTGGAACATGGATCACAAAGGGAGATGGGGAATGAGACAGATATGTACCAAGAGCTGCAGAGGGATTCAAGGCATGCTTCACTGAGCCATGTGCAGAGCAGCTGCAGGAAGGCAGCGTGAGGAGCACAGTAGCTGGGGACTTGCCTTGCCCAGTATATGAACATTTGCCTTCTTCCATAAATGAAGGCAGAGTGGCGAGTCACTGCAGTTGTGGAGACCCCAGGAAGCATGGGGGAAAGCAGAAGAATGAAACACAGATACAGTCTCCTCTCCCAGAAATACTTGTCTCTGCTGCCCAAGACAGTGCCCTCAAGACTCCTTTGATGAGCATTGTTTTTCCACTGGCTGAGGTAGTGTAGATGCTAACATTCATAAAATATGCAGAGTGCCTGTCCAGGTTGCTGGATTCTCTTGCTGCAAGCCTTTCCTGCTCTATGTTGAAATATATGGATGTCTTTCACTTATAAAGATGGATGTGTTATCTAGATTGCAGGTTTCCTATGTGTCATGCCAGATGTCATGCTCAGTCCTGAAATATGATGGAGAAGGAAGGGGGGTAGAAGTGTGCTCTGATTTAGGCAGAACCACTTTAGATAATTTTTCCTTCAAAGGTGAAATGGAAAGCCATTGTGTAGCAGTAAAGCTTGCCAGTTTGAATCCTGCCCAGCTCAGCAAACTTGGAAGCTGTTATCATGCAGCAACCTATGGGACACAAAATAAGTTGGTAATTTCCATCCAGTTCTGGTGGGCAGGAATTCTTATCAGAAAACCCATAATTTCAAAGTGACCCACTTTTGTTGTCAGATGATTTAGAAGGGCCATGGACTGAGCAGGACTCTAAGAGTAACTTATCCTGTAACCTCTAGGCCACAGAACCTCCAGATGGGATCCAGGAGAACCAGACAAGCTGATCCCAAGGTTAAACACTCATAAAGATTTTAAAAACTTTGGAAACATCTTCCCCTAACACTATCTGTGGGAGAAGCATGCTTTTCAGAATATACGTAAGCTGTGGAAAATTTCAGGAGTCCATTAGCTCTAATACTGAGATTTCAGAAAAATTGATATCTGTTCCTCTTTTTTTTTCCTTCTCCTAAATATCCTGGCATTTTCCAGAGACAGATGAAGAACTCTTCTATAAACAGGAGTATAAAATTTCTTACTCTCTACTTTTCCTTACTTAATACGCTGGATGCCTAAGGGATTCCTACACTTCAAATTTGTGTGAGTGCACACGTATGTGTATGCATGTTTCTGGTCTTAGCCATGATAGCCATATCAACCTCCCTTTGTACTAATCCAGCTCCCTCTTGGCAAGTTTGACTAACAAAAATTTACCAACCAAGCAGCAGAGCGGAGTGAACACATTAAGAAAAACAGCATCGAATGCAGCCTTGTGAAGAGCCATTGGCATCAGTCATCCCACAACAATCTGTACCACACACCTACACTCTGTAAGGCCAGAGACAGCCTTTCTCAGCCTGCAGCCCTTTCACAACATTAAATGTAATGTCTTTCTTCCTTCTCCGTTGCAGCAGGTAGGAGTTCTGTTCAAGAATTCTTTTTAGAAAATTTTCCTCCTTTCAAAATTTGTGTTTGACTTTGCAAAAATTTATTCCAAGCTTGAAAAATTGCTTTTATATCCAGGCTATTTGCTGTTCCTTCCAGAACAGGATAGTTCCAGGTATTGCTGCCAGATGAGTGAATTATGTTGTCCAGTTTAAGGTGGAGTTACCAACGCATCCACTGGGAGCATACATAACTACCCAATAGACTGAGATCTTTTCTGTCCTTTGAGCTGAATGTAATTTCAGCCTGTCACTCCTTATCATATCCCCTTTAATCATGCAAAGTATTTCCTCCCCTTCTCTCTCTCATCCTGCCCACAGACTTATCATTTTCCCCTTTAGCCTTCATTTAGTTGCAATATTCACATTGTATTATACATTCTCTATACAATTAAGTAGGGAAATTGTTACCACGGGTTGTCTGTGAGGCCAGAAGTAAGAATGGGTTCAAAAAAGGATTAGGGAGTGCATGGAATAGTCCATCAAGGGCTATTAAACTCAAATATATAGGTAAATATTGGCTCAGGAAGTCCCTAGGCTTTACATTGCTGTATGCTGGGAGAATATACTGGGGAGAAACATTGCTGTATTTTTGTCAGGTTTTTTATAGCCCTTTCATACATTTGCTTGTGTCCAGTGCCAGACATGGTCAGGGAGCTAGCAGGACCTTTTGACCTGACACCACTGCATTTGTGTTAATAAGTTTGGGATGGGATGCTTTATCAAATTATACATAAAACACCTTGTTCTTTTGTAACGATTATTACACAATATAACTTTAAGACCTGCACCCTGAGATTTATAGCATTGAAGAGTTTTCCTGGACTTCTCCACAGATCCTCTTGATTTTTCAGACTGCAATTATTCTTGCTTCTTGCTGGTTTGGCATAAGTGCTTAAAACAATTAATCTTCAAGGGAATTAATCTTTTTGTGCTAAGGGCTGTACAAATCCAGAACTGAAGCAATCTGGATGCATTAGATGTATGTTTTCCTGGTTGCATCTCAGTTTGTTATCCAAGTTAGAAATCTTGGGGGAACAGGGAAAAAGAATGATTGTGAAGGGGATTTTCAAGATCTTAAAAATGCACTGCATAGCAGTCCTCTTCCTTCTCATGCTCTTGACTTGTTTTACAGAATCTGTTATGACAATGTCCTGAAAATGCACGTTCCTCCTAAATTTTGTACCATTAGAAATATTAAGATTCTAAAGTGCTCAGTTTCAGAATGTGAGTCAAATTTTAGTGATGGAAAAGCAGACTCAATCTTCCCCCTCCATTATGTCCTCTTTCCCCTCCTCCTTCCCTCCCTCCCCCAAGTGAAAAAAAATAATCCAGAAGTATTTAACAAAATGTGAGGAACAAGACTTCCTCCATTTGGGGACTTCCCAATTTGGTATTGAAACTTCTCCTGACTTAACCAGCATTTGACCATGGACTTCCCAAACTGGAAGAAGCTGTTGCTCCAGTTTCAGCCTATTGCCTGCCTCCCTGCACTCTCTCTTTCCCACCTGCCCCTCTGTGAATATAAGCTTTGTGATTTGATGCTCTGTTTTGCCTTGAATGTTAGACAGTTGACAGCTGGTGGACAAGGGATCAAAAATCTGTGGAGTCACTAAGAGAGGAATTATGCTGGTGTGATGGGGAGTTGGTAGGAAGTTGTGGTACTGGTTTTCTGCCATCTTGTTCACACTCAATAAAAGGAAGTTTTAACCTAGGTACCTCCATATCCTATTATTTTATCCTGAAATAAAGCAGCAAGGGCAGAGGCAACCACATACGAGTCAGGTGGATGTGTAATAAAAAAACAGTTTTAGTATGCTGGGGCCACTGTAAGTCAAACACTGACTGACTGAGTTGGTCCATAGCCATATTTTGCCCTTCTGTCCCTCTCTTTCTCTCTGCTAGTTTGAAACAGTGAGCACAGGCTGTCACTATTTACCCAGACACAGAGCTGAAAGAAAAAACTCCATACCCTATTAAAGTTTTGAGTTTGCCTTTATGTGTCATAAAAAANAAAAAAAAAAAAAAAAGACAGAAAATCACAAACACAGCTCACTTTGTTTTGGAAGGTTTTGCTTTTCAGTTCACATTTAATGAAGTAATTACAGTAAAATACTCTCAAAATTCAAGACCTAATTAAAGCAAAGAATAAAATCTCAATTGATCCATTATTTAGATTGGTGAGAAGTGAGCATAAAGAAGCAATGAAAAAGTTAGTGCATTATGAGAGAAAGAAGCATGCTTCCTTTTGGAGAATACTGATGGTAGGGAGACCTTGGGACAGTAACAGCCAGCAAGGGATGTGCTTAAATTATTGACAATTCCTCTTCAGAGAAGAATGGGGCAAAAGCAAATGTATCAAAAGGATAGTTTTCCCTGACAAACACAGATGTTGCTGAATGTGTCTGATTCAGAAGCTGTCTAGTCTAATATCCTCTTTTTGGCAGACCAGCCCCCAAACTGCACAGTAAGAAATGAGCTCTTAACTGCCCAGTTAAGTTTTTCTCTCCCTGAGTGGGAATAGTTTGGCTGACAGTCTCCATTGCTGGCTGTGTCTGCCTCTGATGAGTGCAGAAGTATGATGGCACTTTTGGGTCCTCCTTTGCAGATTGCAGGGAGGTGTGAGCAAGAGGGATTTATGGTGGCAGGGGCTTGGTTGTGCCCAAGAGCACTCAGCTCTTTGGATGGAGCACGCTGTCATAGTCATTGACATTATTCACCCTTTCTCTAGCAGAGGCTGGCCAGAAGGACGTGAGCCACAGGGCAGATCTGACCTGCCCAGACCATCCTACTTTGATGGCTCTGAACAGGATCTTTCATTTCCAATATTCTCTGTAAAACTGCTGGTGAAGCTTTAACCAAATTTATCTTTCTTTAGTTCCTGTAAAAACCAAAATGACAAAAAAAATCACTTTATCTGAAGATGGTTTTAAGCTATAAAAACAGGCATGTTTGGTTTTATGAAGACCAACTAAATTAAAATAAAGATTTTTTGTTATTCTGGGTTTCCTAGGTGCCATGACTGATTCAAAACTCATTCCATATTATCTTACTTTCTGAGGCATCTCTATTGTTCCTGGAAGTGCTAATGTTAAAGTCTGGGCTAACTGCCCTCCTGGGTCCAACATCCCTCCACCTGCCTTATTATTCCTACTGCATTTACACCCAAATGACATTATAAGGGGAAGTAGCTGTGAGAACTCAAAACCTCTGAAATTTATCTCTCTGCACTACATGCTTAATTTCAGATGAATGACTGCCCTTTTTGTTTAGACTTAGCTTGGAGAACAGTGATTGCAAGGCATCTCAAGGAACAACCCCATCTCACCAAATGGAATTCAGGTCATTTCTACTTGAATTTCTCTTTTGGGGGACTAAAATACAACTGCAAGAAAGTTACAGTCAGACCTGTATGTGTCATGTTGGAGTTTAATCAGTGAGTAAATCTCTGCTGCCCTTCCTCTGCAGACCTTGCCAAGGGACAAAGCAATTACAGCTCTGTGTGTAGATGGAGTCCCAAACTGCTTGAGACAGCTTCTGCCATCCATCAATACATA
Organism: Peucedramus taeniatus; assembly: GCA_013400575.1. Taxonomy (NCBI): domain Eukaryota; kingdom Metazoa; phylum Chordata; class Aves; order Passeriformes; family Fringillidae; genus Peucedramus; species Peucedramus taeniatus. The sequence goes on along the minus strand of WBNO01022936.1, from coordinate 88,396 downwards.
AAAGAGATTGCCAGTTCCCTCTATGAAAGGCACAGTACTCAGGCTGTACTTCCCTAATGCCACCTGGGGAGGCAGAGTGGCCCTGAGTTGCTCTCTGTAGCAGGTTATAGTAGAAATGCTACAATTTAATGCTGGTAATGCCAAACCACTAGTAATTGCTTGGAGCAAGAAGAGGAGAAATTCTGCTTCCTCCAGCCAGCTGTAGATGAGTCAGGTCAAGCAGTAATTTCTCACACTTCTGCTTAGCAAATATGCCTTTAGAAATGTGCATAAAAGGCAAATAAACACTGGCCCTAAATCTGGTTTGTGGAAATGGACTGTTAAGGTCTCGGCTGGGTTTGTATCTGAATACATACAGATTAAAGAGGGGTAATAAATGTTGACTACATGGCTGCTTTTGTGTCTGTTTCAACAGCTCTCAAAGTAGTATCCCCAAATTCCTCCAAAATCAAAATGTCCCATTTTCCCATTTTCAATAAATAAATAAATAACTAAATAAATAAATAAATAAATTGTGGGTTTGTGTCAATTGAAAGCAACTTCTCTTTAAAATAAAGCCTCTAATATTTTTTCATTAAATGCCTGAAATAGAAAAAATTATTTGGTTTAGTTTGATACAAAACTTTTGCTGATGTTCCAAAATCACTAGCAAACTGAAATATCAGCCTTGAGTGCGCACTTTAACCGTATCAGTGTAGCTAATGACAAATGACATTCAACGCCATGCCAGAAGCAGTGGTTACACTCCATAATTGTTTCTTTTATTGCCCCCCTTTGCACAGATTTTAAATCCCTTGTTTCACAATTAACTTTTCTTTTCTGCTAAAGGCTCTTGTCTCTCTTGACAGGCTCTCTGATTACAAAATGCCTGCTGCAAACTCAGGAATGGCAGCAGATCTAAGGATAGGAAATCTGTTTCTCTGGTCATTACCTGAGTAGATTGGAGTGTCTGTGAGCTGTAATGGGCAGAGGAAGAGGGTGTGTGGTCACAGATCCTGCAAACATGGAGATTCCCAATGACAGTCCTCCACTCTGGCTTTTTTCACCCCTTCACATTCCTTCCCTCCTTCCTCTAAAATGCATTTTCTGGAGGAGGGGACAGGTTCCACTGGCAGAGGAAGCAGTGTTTTCACTGGGAAGTCTGATCCGCTCTTTCTTGTAGCTGGTAGCAATTTTCCTTCTGCTCACTTTTGTCTCAGAGATAAGCCCCTTGCTTTGCTTGTCAGTCATGAAATCAGCTGCCATTTCAGGGCACCTCTCAAGAGTTTCCAAATGCCTTTGATGCATTTTGCCTGAACAGGAGACTGCTGAGAATAGCTACTAAATCTTTAAATCTGGTTTCACACTTAGTCATCTTTGTGACTTTAAGGATGTTGTTAGCATAGCTGGTGTTCCAGGTCACTGAGAGCCTGGGATTATTACTCAAAGTCCTGGTATTAATATGAGAGACTGATAGTTTTATTGAGCCACTCCACCCTGGCTGGAGTTCTAAACTAACTGATTCTCTGAAGACCTGCCCTAGAGTGCTCTGTGTCTGTCATAAGGGAGGGAGAGGGAGGGGAAGCATGACTTTCACTCGGCCCTTCCAAAGGTTCAGGGAGAAAGGTAAAGTCAAAATGTTACTGTTCCACTATTTCTTTCTTGGCAGGAAAGCAGCAAAACTTCTCCTCAGGACAAGGCAAAGGTCCTTGTTTCCACTGAGTGATACAAACTCACTGCCATGTTGCTAGTGTCTAAAAATTCTTGATTCTCATTTCTACACACTTTCCTTACTCCTTGCAGCTTAATGAAACCATTCACTCAACTGGCTTTTATCCCTCCTCCCCTTCATCTCCATCTGTCCACTCCAGGTGGCAGCTCATCTGGATGAGAGTGTACCTTCAGTATCATGGCTCGTGCATCAGTGATAGTACCTATACACAGCTTCTGCTGGATGTGTTGCAGATTAATTCTTCTGAATTCTGGAAAACGTACAGTTAAGGTGCGCAGTAAGAAAAATGTTTGGATTTAACCAACTACTTAACAACTCTAACAGTATGTGACACTCTGAAGAGAACTCCTTTTCTCCATGTTTGCACATTCATTTCATGAAGCATCTCCCCAAACAATTTACAAGCTGAAAATTATGGCTGTGTATTAACGTGACAGACAATCTGCCCAACTGCAGCCACTTTCTACCACTTCTCAGTTGTCATGGGCTCTGAAATCAGGTCAGATAGCAGAATTTGGCATACAACAAAAGGGCTCAAATTGTCTGGGGGTAACCAGTCATTTCCATGGCAGGAACAGCAAATTAAATGTTTCTAGAGCCAGCAAATATTTGTGACACTTGTTTCCTGTGGACCAGCATTCTTCCTCTACATCCTAAGACTTCTTGGTTCTCTCTATCTGGCTCATCCTCTGTTAGTTAAATATGTCTGTCTCTCAGCAGTTTCCAGACTCCTTTCTCATCTTTTCTATCTGTTCCCTACATCTGTGATCCCAAAGCAGCTCTCCTGAATGCTGTCTCATTCTCTGAGCATCCTGTCAGAGTTCCTGCTGATTATAAAGCCCAATTTGAAACCAGTATTGATTCTGCAGTTGATCGAAAGGCTAGGGGCAGGTCTTCTTTTGCTCTTGCCCTTGCAAAGAGAGTCTAGGAGTATCTGCCTTCCTTCCTCTAGATGCAATCCCTAGATGCTGTGTGGAGGGGAGCATTATTTCCCATTCTTTCTCTTTTGCTTTTTTCCATAGCTGCACTTGTTGATGTTGCTCATAGCCACAGTCTGATTTATTCTCTCAAAAGCTCAAACTTTGGTCCAGCTCTTGAAGCTACCATTGAAGTCCTGCAGAACTCATTCTCTTACTGGCTTTATCTACTTGCACTTTGGCAGGGCAGAAGATTCAGAGCTAAATGATTGCCAAGTTTCATCAGAAGTTACGATTCTTCCAGAGTTATTTTTGCTTTTTCCCTGGCTTGGTCATTGTCAGATTATAGTGGGCTTGACTTTTATTTTTTTTCCAGTGGGAAGAAGCTGTTAAATTCCTGCCAGTAGATCTTCCTCTAGATGCTGTGTCCTAACCCACTGTCTCTGCTGGCATCTTTACTTAAGCAAGTTTGCTTTATTTTACCATACTTCTTGAGTATCTTCCTTTTTCACCCCCTTACATCTCTCTAATCCTTCACAACATCTCTTTTAATCTCTCCTGGTCTGTCTGAAGTCTGGGTACCTACAGTGCTGTGCTATGTCCTTCACTTGTGGTCACATCCAGTTGTCCCCACATTTGCTCTCTCTGCAGATCTGAAGGCCTCTCCTAGGTGTGAGAAAACAATGGCATGGCTGCATTTCCCCAACATGCATCCTGCTGCTCTCTCTGGAGCACAGTACTGAGATGCTCAGTCCCTGGAAGAGCCAAGGTATTCCACACCAGCTGCTAGTGCAGGTTTGTCTGCAGTGTCTGCTGTCTCTAACTGCTGGCTGAGTGTGTAGGGAGGAGCCTGGCAAGAAAGGATTATATTCATTACAGTATTAAATAAATCAGGTGAAATTAGCTCTGAGCAGAAATCAGCAGCTGGCTTTCGCAGTGTTGTGACAGGCTCCGCCAATTATGCAATGCAAATAGAAACTCTCTGACTTTTGATGCTCCTAGGCCATGACAGGCCTGGAAAAACTGGCAGCTTACAATCTTCTCCAGTAAATCTGTTCTCTGCCCCAGCCTCTGAGAACCTCCAGCCTCCACTGAAGAGCACCCATTCCTCAAGTCTGGCCTCCACCAGAGCTGTGACAAGAGGGACCTCCAGAACCTCCAGACTCCTGTGTGCACCCTTATGGCCCACCATGGGAGCAAGGAAGCACTTGGTTAGCTTTATTCTCATTAGTCACTGTGCCTCTCTGAGTGAGCCTTCAGAGTGTCCCGGCTGGCTGTGGCACAGCCGACAGCAGAGGACACTCTCCCAAGCTTCAGGGAAGTCAGGAGGGCGGCTCAGGCTTTCGCCTTGGCGGGTGAGGCAATGGTACGACAGCAGTGGAAGGAGAAGTGGAATTCGGAGGAAGATAGAAATCTGGGTTTATTGCAAAGATGGAATATAGAGATCCTGAGCCCAGGGGAGCCTTCAAGAGAAGACACTGAGCCCAACAGTGTAACAACTTATAAAGGGAGAAGGGAACAGGGGTGGGATTTGACAGAGAGCCAATGGGGAAACACGGGGGTGTGGAAATTGGGAAGATAGGCACCTAGGGAAACCAGTAGGGGTATTTTGAGGGAGGAACCCTGGTGCCTGAACCAATCACTCGATGCCCTTGGTAGAAGTTTCTAGGGGGAAGGGATGGGCTGCTGAGTGACGGACAGGACAGCAGGGAGGGGTTGAGGGAATGACTCAGCAATTATTGATGAGTCAAGGGGTGGAGGCAGGGGATTGACAGGAAGGAGGAGGGAAGAGGCAACATGGGCAGAACCAATATTGTGTGGGAGAACTGGGATAAACCAAGATACAGAACGATTACAGTGAAAACAAGTCAGAACACAACACAACACTCATTGATACAGTGGAATATTGATTTTAACTGGTAGCTGTACTATGGTACTTTTTAATGCTTCGACCAGCAAAATGAGGCCATGATACCCGCACCATGGCACTTGCCCTAATTACTCTGCAAGGTTAATTTGCTGAGGCTGTGCGGGTATGTGTGCCCGACAGATTAATTCCTTTGTATTTTATTAGCTAAGGGAGGACACTGAATTTCATATGTATATGGGGGAGGGAGAACAATTAGATGAAGGAGATCTGCTCTGGTAGCACAGGCAGGTCAAGGTTATGCTGAAATGAAATTATAGCTGAAATACAAAGAGTAAAATCATTGCTGAAAGTCACCAAGATGGATCAGGATGAAAGCTCTTGAGGAGGAGATGGATCCTTTGAATTCAGATGATAATGGACTTGTAGAGGTGTTCAATCTTGACATGAGACAATGGGGAGGATGGTGTTATATATTTCTATGTGTATGCACAGAGGAAATTTTATTTTAATCTTTTTTGACAGAGTCTGGTTGTAACTGAAAGTTAAGAAGATTACTGTCCAGGGTCAAGAGCTACAGTATGGAGCTCTGTACCATGGGCACAGGTCTCTGCAGACAGCAAAATGATAGATAATGATTTATGTTTAAATCACAGAAAATCAGACTTCTCAAGAGAACTTTTCATTTTTCAAACAATCATCATACTTCCAAATAGATGAAGCCCCTGTTACAAGAATACTGTCTTGCTAAGAATACTGCCTTCCTTTAAAAAGTGAGATGGCTCCTTTTGCTGTAGAAGAGGCTAATCACTGGGCAGAGGTGTTATGGAGCATATCTCAGCAGAGACATCAGAGATACCTCAGCAGAGCAAGAAAGCAGGTAGTGAAATAAGTGGGAAAACGCAAGGTGGTGGTTCCAAATGCACTCATAAAACTAGAGCCAGAAGATGAGGATAACATGACACAGTGGTAAATATTTCCTAGAAGTAACCAGGAGACCATATTCACCTCCCAGTAACGTCCTCATGTCTTGTCAAAAGAGCAAGTACCTGCTAATCCACAAGGTGTCAGTCCAGGAAACTCCACTCCAATCACAGTGGAGAGCAATGCCCTAGGTCTGAGTGTATCTTTAGGTACCTATGTTTTGTTCTGGCCAGAATATTTGTTGTAAGAGTAAAGGGAGTAAGGCAAAGTTCCACTCTTGGGTAATTACATTCTGCCTCTGTAACTTCTCCATCAGCTGTAGTATAGAACAGATTTTTTTTTTTCTGCAGCTAAGAGAAAACAGAACAAGAGGTCTACTGGTAAGAGGTTTATCTTGGATTTGGTCCCATCTGGTATTTTACGCAATGTCAAATTTCAAAGCAAACTCAGGATTGCATGAAGCCAATTGGTAAGGCTGCACACCCAGAGAACAGCCCTAGTGGTGGCAATGATGTTTCACCCAGACCGCGTCAATCAGAGGGTGGAAAGAAAAGGAAAAGCAACTTTTGCCTTGCATTATTCTAGAGGCAGTTTGTGGAACAGTTCTGAGTGAGGCGAGTGGGAGGATAAAAACTTCCCAGGCACATTTTGTGATTTAAAAATATTAATAAAAAGAAACCCCTTGTGTTCTGAAAACTCCATTAAAAACAATGTACTTACTGCAGAAGAGCAGCCTGAAAGCAGAGATTAAGGGCTTCAGCAAGGGGAATCTGAAAAAAAAAATGTATTTGGGGCCAGCTTTAGGGAGTGGAGCTGAGAGCTGAAGGAAACAAATGGCTTAATGGCTTTACAGTATCTGAAGAAAAAAAAGTCAGTCATATATATATATATATATGTATATATATATATATATATATATATATTTGGAGCAGCCAGTTACCTTATGCTGAATGTTGGGGAGGCTGGGAAGGAAACAGTGACACCTTGCAGATCAAGTGGCAGAAAGAAGCAGCTTTTGCCTGTCATGCAGAGGCTCATGTGCAGTTTGAATGAGGCAGACTCCTTAGGAGGAGTTCAAGAACCACTGGTTTACAAATATGTGTAACCCAGTGCCCCCTCCTTTGCTCAGCTGGGGGCAGGGGAAATCATTTGGAGAACGTAAAAGCAAAGGGGCATTGTAAAACTGATGTGGTGTTTTTGCACAGGAAAAGGAAGAGGGGGAGTTTGCTGCCTTGTGCTCTCAGTAACAGTGGCAAATTTTAGAGCTAAACAGTGGAAAAATGAAACAGAGACAGTAACATCTGAGAGTGCTAGTGCAGGGAAATAAGAGTGAGAAGAGAAAAAAATCTGAAATGCTGAAGATGAAATGTGCTTTATGTTTGTGGAAAGGTGGGAACTACGACAAACTCAGGCCTGGAGTTTATGTTTTATTATATATTTTCCTCTTGACCCCTGGAGAATACACAAATAAAATCAATTAATGGGTCTTGAAGAAGAATTACTTTAAACTGTTCAATTAAACACTGCAATGCAGAGAACAGAAAGGAGGTGGGGGGGAAAAAAAACAATAAATACATCTGAAAAAATGGACTTGTCTGAGGCGCCTGGGCCCCGACATGCACCATTACTGACGGATCGAATCACACTTCCATTAACACCATAATCTTATAGACTCCACAGGCCATAAAAAAGGGATTTACTTTAATCAGGTTTGGTTAGGGCTGAATTTGAAAAGCGCTACAAGTGAAATAAAACACAACCTCGTCCCCCCTTTGATTTTCCTTCTTCTCACTCTGGCTCTCTAATTTACAATTTGCCAGCCACCAGCGGTTCACTTCTAATGGCTGCGATCCACTGGTGTATGTCGCGCTCTCTCCCTTTCTGTGGCGAAAATGATTAGGGAGAACATAGACCTTTCATTTCCATCCCCACCTCCTGCTTCCCTGGACAAGCACTCAGGATGCAGCATTTCTTTTCATATGGGATGTAGTCCACCATGTTTGTGCGTTCCATACCCTTTCCCTGTCTGATTCTGAGGCTGATATTTGGTCACTCAGTCATGGCTGTTAAGAGATTGTGGAGGGGGGGCAGGCATGGGCTAGAGATGAGCACTTTGCCCATTGGCTTATGAGTATCGACTCCTGAGGAGAGCAGGAGTGTCAAGACTAATGGTTTCTACCTCTCTTTACACCTCCTTTCTCTTTGCTTCTTCTCTATGCTTCAGCCTGTTAAGTTTATCATGTGGGGCCAACGAAGAATTGTGATTTCTGTTCCTTTTTTAATTCGTTCCCAAAAAGGGCAAATCCAACACTATGCAAAGGCTGAGCTACCAAGTGTTTTTGCTTTTGCTGCCCCGACTGTCTCACTATCACTAGTGATAAAAAATACCATGTTTTTACTGTTTAGAGAGGTGCCTTATTGGGTGTCATAGTTCAATGTCAGCTGGCAACTCAGCACCATGCAGCCACTTGCTCACCAGGCCGTTGGTTGCCAGTGACCAAGCAGGTTAATTCCATTGTTAGTCAGCCTGTTGTCTTCTGCTGGATTCTGTTGTGCGTTCCTAAAAGTCACATCTCTGACCCATGGTAATGTTGGCACTCAGGTGGCAGCAATGAGGAGCTGAAGATCACAAGGTCACCTTGGACTTGCACCTATAGGAACAAAAATAAAATGAAGCAAAGAACAGTCAGCTGGAATAGCTGCTGCTGCCCCTGCCAGTGTGCACTGACCTGTGACAGGGTCTCTCCTGTGTTAGGGTGTAATGGGCCAGCTTGGTGGGAAATGGATTAGGTGAGTCCTGGGCACAACACTGCAAAATTAACTCATAGGACCTGTGGAGAACTCTGCTGGGTCAGCTGTGGCATAAGAGTTGCTTTATGGTAGCTGGATGCTGACAGGTGCATTTTGATTCCCAGCCTGTGGAAAATCATCAGGTTGTTTCACAGAGTTGCATCTTCCTGGAATTTGCCCTCGCTTACCTCACATTCCCTCTTTTTTCTCCGACACACATCCAATACGTGACTGGACATGTAAAATCCCTGTGCTTATCTGGAAAACACTACCCATTTCTCCCATGCAGCTCTACAAAGGCATACAACCAGAATGGACTTATTCCTCAAGGTTTTAATGATAAAGATTTAAGGCCAAATAAAAGCAGTAGGCAGGAGAGCAGTTTAAGCATTGCATGGGGGATTTGGTTGCATAGCCACTCTTGACTTCCTGAGCACTGGAAAATGGAGGAAACATTATTCCTTAGTCCAGCTGGGAAAACCTGGTACTGGAGAGCTGTAATGGAGGGATGAAATACCACCCTTCTAGGTCAGTAGTGCTTGATGACTCCTATGCATAGGTGAAGGAATATGCTTTGTAAGAAAGGAAACACATCATAATGCTTCATAAAATTAGGTCCAAGGTGCAAAATTTACATAGTTCTCCTAAAAGCAGGGAAAACGTTTTGAAATTATTAAAGTTGCTTCATATAACCAGACACAAAGAATGACAGATGAAAGTGGGAAATACAGAGGAAAATGAAAAAGTGAAGGGAAATGCAAGGAAGGGGAGAGTGATATGGAAGAAAGGAATACTGGCAAAGAGTAATTTCAATTTAGAAAGAGATGTCAAATGGTAAAGAGACTGTTACATGGAAATGATGGGTGTTCATGTGTGTGCTTGTAAGGTTTGAGAGAGAAAGAAATGGGAAGGAAACTAAAAGGACGAAAGCAAAAATAGTCTGATTGAGAATTTGGTCATGGGAAGGCAAGGCTAATGTTAGCAACTGATGATAAAGGCAGGCAAAGGGGGAAAAAAACATACAATTCACTTAAAAAATGTTCCAAGTTTAAAAGCTCCCCAGAGGCTTGGTAATAGAAAAGGGCTTTTAAGTGCTATTTTTCCCCCCAGTTTTTTCCTCTGGGGATGCCTCAGATGAAAGATTTATTGTCTAATGTATTTAAATTGACAAGGCCAACTTCTGCGCGCATGCTGCAGTGGTGTCAGCAGCTCCTCTCCCGGTGTCGCAGAAGGCACCTCTTGCTGATGGCTCTGTCGCACGGGGCCGCACCTCTGTGCTCCGGCAGCGCTGCCAGCCAAGGCAGGACACGCCCCGGCCGGATAAATCCGGCGGGGAAGCAGCATCCCAGGACATTCCTGGCTTAGATGGCCGAAGTAGGAGAAGCAGGTGTAGTGATACAGAGAAAAGATGGTGGGACGCTAAGCCTGATTCCTGCACCCAAAAAAAATGGGGTTTGGGTGTCCTTTGAAGACACAGATCGTTCTCCATTCCCTTTCCATGCTGCCTTCTGCTACAGCAGCTGGCCCATAGCTCTGCCACAGCCTTGGGTTCTGCTGAGCTGTCTGCAGGCTAGTTTGGGCTGTTTCTAATCACTGGTGACTCATGAGATTTTGCCTTCTTCTCTGGGTCTTTCCGTGGAGACTTCCCAGTGAGGCATGACTGCAACCCTGTTCTCTTCAGGCCACTACAGCTGCTGCAAGCAATAAGCCTCACCTTCTCAAGGAGAGTTTAAAAAAACCAAGGGCTAAGTGTGGTGTGTGGTTTTTTTTTTTGTTTTGTTTTGTTTTTTTTTTTTTTTTTTTTTTTTTTTTTTTTTTGGGGGGGGTGGTTGGTTGGTTTTTTTTCTTTTAATATTGAGCCTGTGTTTACTTTTGCTCTATTACACTTATATTTATATCCCTTAATACAATTCCTCTACTTCCTTTGTATTTACACACTTGTACACAGTTAATCTTAGCCCTTGCCAAGCAATACATATTTAATTATTTTAATCTCTTCTCATATGTCAATGCTTTCAGACCCTTAATCATTTTTTTTTCCTGCTGCTCTTCTCTGAATTCCATATGCTCATCAACATCTTCTGTAAATGTGTGTTGCCTAGAATTGAGGGCAGCATTCCAGGTGCTGTCCTGCCAGATCTGTACAGAGGGCCAGTACCTCCTCACTTTCTGACACGATTTCTCTGCAGATGAAGCACAGCATAATGTTAACTTTTTTTTTCCTGCTGCTGCTATATGACATTGCAGATCTGTAACTTAATTTGCTGTCCACTATATCCCACAGCCCTTATTTGATCACTACAAATTTTCAGATATACTTCTCTTTTAACATCCGGGTTTCCATTTCTTTTCCCTCATATGTACGAACCTGGATTGTTATAAGATGATTCTCATTTTCTCTGCTGGTTCCTACTCATAACATTTTGGCTTATGTTGTATTTGTCTTTCTACAGCACTGGGTAATTGAAGAAGCTATTCATTTTTCTGTAGCATTTTATTCCATTTTTGATCCTCTGCTCCCCACAATTCCTTGTGCTCATTTGCTCATTCCATCCCTGGAACTGTGCCCCTTGCTCACAAATGGTCAACAGCCAGGCAGCTGTGTCTTGTCTCTGTTAGCAGCCAGGGATATTCTCCTTGACCTGAAAAGCAGCAGCAGCTCCCTCTGCTCAGCTCAGCTGTGCGAACACCAAGTGCACCAGCCAGCTTTGCATGTCCTAACCACTGTGTGATGCTTCCTCTTATAATCAGTTTGAGCATCACTGCTTCTCCCAGTTGCCCCCTGCACTTAATTGACCAATAGAGCTAGACATATGGAGGATTGAATCACAAATCCAAATCAGCAGTTGTCAGAGGAGATTAATTCAAACAGGAAGCTACAAAACACTTGAGGTTTTTTTTTTTTAAGGGTTTTTTTTTAATTTGCCCCTCAAGCTCCAACAGAAGAAATTATTATTAATATCCCCAGCAGATGGTAGTGACTCCAATGTACTTCCTCTACCTAACTTTCCATGTGATTTTTGTAGCATTTAAGTGAGACTGGGAAATTATTGAGGGAGCCAGAGAAGAAGCTCCATTCACACTGCCTAATTCAAAGCACCTCAGTTAGATTGGCCTGTGCCAAAAAGACAGGCTGTCTTAATTCACTGCACAGTCAATGCAGAGAGACAGATGCTCTCTGGAGGTACTTCTCACTGCCGACTCCGAGGAGATGAACATCATAAGTCAAGTGCACACATCTTCCCTCTTTCAGCCACATTGTCCTCTGTTGTGCTCAGGAGTCCTCAGCTCTTGAACACATCCAACCAAGGGTGCTGTAGCTGTGTCCTGCTCTGGCTGCCAGTCCCAGCCATGCTGAGATCAAAGTTCTTTTTATGTTATCCACTGTGTGCTCCTGCACCAAGTGGTGACTTTTTCCAACCCTTTGTTCTAAACAGACAGCAGCGAGGCAGCACAGCCTAAGGGGGATTGCCCCACGGGTGCAGAAGGTGAGCAGTTAAGGAGACTGAAGTTCTACTTGGCAGAGCAAGACAACCCACTTTATAAAGTGCTCAACAGGGACTTTGAAGAGGACCCTCATCTTTTCTGTATCAGTCATAAAAGCAGAGCAGAGCAAAGCAACTCTCTCCACTTTTGCCCCTTGACAGCCTTCAGCTGTGGAGGGGAGTTAACAGCTGAAGACCTGATTGCCCCCACTAGGGCTGGAGGAGGAGTCCTCAGGTGGGTTAGGTTAGCCTATGCTAAAAGGACAGGCTGTCTTAATTCACCTTACAGCCAATGCAGAGAGGCAGGGCCTTGGTGTTGATGCTCTGATGAGATACCCGTGTGCTCAGGAGAAGGAGGCACTCAGGGGAAAATTAAGGAATGGAAGGAACAGGTGTGTTCCAAGTATAGCTATATAAAGCCACAGCCTGTTTTTCTTTCTCTTTTTTGCCTGTGCCTTCTCTGTACCTGTGCTGCATCCCATGGGGCCTGCATTCAACCACCAAGCCTTAGCTGACAATTGGCTCCTTCCTCAACTGCTGGTGAAGGAAGGTAAGAGTAAGGAAAGGAAAGTAAAGCTTTGCAAGGATTTTCTGCGAGCTGAATAAAAACACAGCAACAAAAGTCCTTGCAGGAGCCCGTGGGGGAACAGGGCAGCTTTCAGGTGAGCAGCAGAGTGCTCTTGCAGGTCTGGAGCTGGCTTGAAGGTCAGAGCACAAAGATTAGGGTTAAACCATCAGTTTTTAGTCTCTCAGAAGAAAGAGAAGCTCCCCAGGCACTACTTGGAGCCTTGGGTCTGCCATGTGAGAATACTCAGGATGGAGAAGCCTTGACTGTGATGTGCCCCTGATAGGGATGAATATGTGCCATGGTGTCTGTGAGGTTACAGCTTGGAGGAAACAGTTTGGATGGATCTCTCACTCTGCTGCCTTCTTGATTAACTTGCAATCAGCAAGGGGGAAGAAGACTTTGTACTGAAACCCTCTGCTCGATACCTAGCAGTGATTTTTGCTTTTTTTCCTTTCTTCTCCCACTCAAAAAATTAAAAAGTGTGAGGATGCATGAAGATTGGAATAGAAATCATTGACAATCTTATCATACCACCGTATAAATCAATAATACGCACTTGACTGGAATAATACTGATTGCTGCATCCTATGAAAGCTGTAGTAGGTTGAGGTGGGATTTGGAACTTTGAAACCAGGCTTTTTTAAAAGATGCCCAGATAAGCTATGGGCTGCTTCAGTGAGCACTATGTGAAACCCCACCACCTGTGGTATGGAGGGTGTCAAGCAAGAGCTTTCAGAAGTGGGCTGAGTTTGTCAAAGTCTCTAATTGCAGCCCTGGAGCTGAAGGAAAGACTTCCAGCAGGACAGTTCCAGCCTGGTGCTGCTGTTTTGGAAGCACACACAAAAGGTAAGAGAAATAGTGACTGGAGCAGAACAGTACTGGATGAATAATTACATGTACGGGGGGATATTAATTATCCTAGTTTGTCTCAATGAAAAAGGAGTTGGAAATTGAAACCCAAACACGCATGATTATGTTGTCAGAGTAAGAGCCCTGGGGTGGAGTTTTCTTTCTCAGAAAAGTTTTTTACCCTTGGGTGCTGTGCAGGGGATGGAAACTGTGAGGATCATGGTGGTAGCTTGCAATGCATTCTGCTGGTAACTAACCTTCCATTGTGGAATGTGTGAGCTGAGGTCCTCCTACATAACTTCTCTGCACTCCCTCAAGAAAAATGGCCTTAGCACAGGTGAAAGAAATGCAATCTGGCCTTTTCTTGTTAAGATCAGCCCTCTGCTGCCCCTGCCACTCCCTTCAGAAGCATCTGGCATTCCTAAGAGAACTTGGATGGGATTCTTCCAGTAATTCTGAGGGTCAAAAAAGCCTTACCTTTTGGAGGATTTGGTGTCTTGTGCACACACAGGCATCAGATGAACTCAGGCATGGAGCAGATACTGCTGGGTTAAATGTTCTCTCTGATTTTTCCCTGACAAGCTTGTAGTTGCCTGAAATAGAGAAATACATATGTACACTCCACCTAACTGGCACAGCAGAAGCTGGTGCCATGAGAGACCTCTCAGGTTGTCAAGTGAGTAGGATTAGGTATGGCCCAGGAATTTGAGAATAAATGCTGCTCTGTTGTGCAGGATAAAAGGAGATGGTGATCAATATATCTTAGAGCTTCAGGGCTTAAGGGAAGCAGTTGCTGACAGGATTAGGAAGAAACTTTTTTAACATGGACTAGTCATCCTATAATTGCCTGCCTGGGATGCTCACACATCCTTTTCTGATACTCTAGTGAAGCCAGCCACCTGAGAGAGTCGGCTGTTATGGGAAAAATTGTGTTAAGAAAGTACTTGTGTCTTGCAGTTCCTGTGTACCATAGTTGTTGCAGAGGGGATGCAGTGAATCTTGAATTCCTGGAGGCAGGGAGGCAATGGTGCTTCAGCACGAATCCCTTCTAAAGAGAGTGGAAGGAAGGAGATGAAAATCAGGAGGAGTGGTGGTACTGTGGCTGGGGCCAGCCCTTGGTGGAGAAATGGATGGATGCAGATGCAGAGATTGTGGGTGGGTGAAGGAACTTGCCAGCTGCTTCCCAGAGTTGCACAGGTGTGTTAGGGGCTCATTATGTGATTTGCCTGTCATCACTGACACAGTGGCAGATGTTGTGGGATGTGACTGTTGTAACCAGAAGGGAGAGGACAAGTCTAGAACAGAGGGCTTTGGAGTTGAACCTTGCTGTAAGCATGATAGTACCTTCAATTATGTGCAGAAGGCAAATGTGTGCTTCATGGTCTTCTCTCTTTTTCTCCATGATACAATTCCTAAACTCAGTGTTTACTATTTCTTCAACCCTGACCTTCCCTATAGTGATACCTAAAGGGCATCTGTCCTACAAAATGTATGTATGTCAGGGACTTGGGGTAACCATGAAGGTAATTTAGACTCTTTATCCAGTGTTCGAACATGAGGGCTGTGACTCTTGCCACTTTCTGTAGGATGTAGCTCATGACCTGGGTGGAGTTTTGAAGCTCCTGTGCACTGGAGACCTTTACTGTGGTGTTTTTATGCAAGGAGGAATATTCCTATTACCCAGTGCTCGGGCTGTCTCTTTTGCAGTGGAAATAGCAATGCACAGTAGCATACTCTGTGGAGGACACTGCACTTGTGTGACCTGTTTTATGTGCTGTTTTACTTTTTCTGACAATCGAGGCACACACCATGTGTTCCTGAGGAAAAAGAAAAGCACAAAGCCTCCTAAGTACCAGGATTATAATGGCAGAAAGGCAGAGTCAGTTCTGCTATAGCTTTGTCTCTCAGGATTCAGAGGAAGTCCTTGGTGGGAACAGAGACTCAGCAGAGGCAATGTTTCTTTGGCTGCTGAGGTCAAGAGACAGAAGGAATGGAGTTGATTTGTGTAAATACACTGAGTCAGAGCAGGAAGAGAAGAGGGCTATTTTAGCTGAAGAACAGTCATGGCACAAGAAAAGCAGTAGATGAAGTAGCTTATGACTAGTTTGAGTAGTGGACTTTTGAAGAAGCATGTCTGCTAAAATTGCTTGGGGTAAGTGCTCTGAGTAGTTCTTAAAATGAATATTAAATTGTAAGATAAAGGACTTAGGTCACTGATGGTGACAGTCTAGCCTTGTCTGACTTCAGACCCCTCTAACACAAGACTAGACCAGCAAGAGACTCTGTTGTTAGTGTCTCTCACCTACAGGAATAACTAGACTCGAATAAGAATATAGGTGAAATATTTTTGGAGCTATTTTGGCCTTTTTCAGGTCTCTGACAATCAGCACTGTTGCACTTTAGAGCCTGCCTGAATGTACTCTTTCATTTGAATTCCTCTACTTAAGTATCAGCATTTCCATTTCATAGATAAAGAAATTGAGACAGAAAGGTAAAATGACTTGCTAAATGTGCTCACGGAAGAATTGGAAGTAGTGCCCTGTGAATGCTCCATGCTGGCTGCATCTGCTGGTTATATTCCCACCCCTGTGCGGAAGGGCTGGCTAGCAAACCCCTCTGCTGAAACCTGCTGGGCTGAAGGCTTTCTGACAATTCTCTGAAACATAAGCGCGTTGCTTTATGGAAGTTTTTAAGGCTATGGAATCTGTTATTTTTGCTTTTTATGTCTCACAAAGCAGACAATAAAGGAAACGTAGCAACTATTCTTCGTGACTTTAATCCCAGTATGTGTACATTGCACTTAGCACAATAACATCTGGAAGCAGGTTTTTCTGCTCCTTCTGATGTTGAAAGCCCTGATGATTGCTGGACTAAAGGTTAATCACACAGTTGTGTGATTAACCAATCTGGCAGATTGGAGAATAGGAGAAAGCAAACCCAGCCTGCTCTTCTCTGCCTAGCTAATAGTCACAGGTCCTTCTGGTGCCACTTTCTGACTGCTAAACTGACCAGCTGCTGCTGTTCTCTCTCAGTGAACTTCGAGAGCCTGAAGGCTGCACCTAAATGCAGATGTGTGTGCTCCTGTTTGCCTAATTGGAGCAAGCAAGGCTTAGGGTGACATCTGCAGCAGTTGTGCTTGTTATTACTGAAATGCAGAAAGGAGAGGAGTGTAACCAGTTGAGGTCTTTGTGCAGGCTCCTTTCCATTCTTGCCCTACCCATTGTAGCTCTAGGTCCTATCAGCTATCAGACACTGGGGCCGTTAAGAAGAGGGTGTTTCTGGAAATAAGTATCTGAGTACAGGATATGGGGGCACTTTGGTTTCACTTGACTGAGGGAGAAATTGTAGTGTGACGCCAGCTCTTTATTAAACCTCAGAGTTCAGCCAGAAGAAAGCCCTCAGAATTGTCTGTGCCAAGTAAAGCTTCCTGTATAGCATTCACACCTTCTCAGCTACTGAAGCTGCCCAGTCATGAGACTTACAGCTGTAGGAAAAAGGTTTTCATTAGCTCCATGGTTCTCAGAGCTACTTGTTTAATTTCACATTTATGATGTAAGAATGTGTGTGTATATCAAGCACTTAACATTGATCTTCTCTCACATGCACTATATTGAATCACATATTCTTTTACTGTTTGTTTTTGCATAAGTAATTGTGACATAAGATCTGAAATATTTAATTTTTTTTCCCTGACTATGTTATACGTGCTGGTCTTGCTCTTCACTTACAGAATGTAGGTGCTCCACTTTAACCTGTTTAGCTTTTGAGGGCTGCCTGTCTATTAATCTCTTTTCTTATAAGGGCAAGCAATATTTGTTTTACATAGCTCCATATTGCACATAACATTTGGCAGTAGGAAAATCTCTCATGAAAAGTTACTACACACACATGAAAAAGGGTCTGGAGAATAAAATGTAGAAGAGTGATGATATTGCTGACTGTCAGCCTTGGTAGTAGAGATGCTCTTTTGTAGTAGTAGAGGTACTCTTTTATGATCTGAGAGGGCTGGTTAAGCAAGGATTAAAGTTCAAGGCTCTGAGCTGGAACTGAGGAAAGCAATTCTAAGTAGTCTCACAGACTAGCTGAGTGATTGTGGATAGTTCACAGGATGCTTCTCATTCACCTTCTGTGAAGGCATGCAATACCACGTTCCCTTATGTGTATTTATGTGGTTACGTGATCTGGGCAGGAAGTTTCTGCCATGTATTTGTACAGCTGGGCACAAAATCAGGCACTAATCTCAGTCAAGTTTGCTGCTATGCTAAAACAAATGGTCATAGGTTTTGTAATGTGCTGCGGAGCAACCTCATAATTTGGGGAATTGATGGGTCAATAAAGGGTGTGAGAGTCATTCCAAAAGAAGAGAAAAGGACAGAAATGGGTTTAAATATATGGGATTGTTTTAACTGAGAAGAAGAACTGGCAAGATTTTGAAGGGTTTGACAGACTTGTAAACCTTTTTTACAGACAGTATTTTGAGTAGCCAGCTGATCTTTCTATAGGGTGCAAGTGTTTAGTGGCATTGTTTGGGGATTCTACAATGTAAACCTCATTGCTCATCTTTTGTCCACCTGCAGTGCTGGCTTACGATTCAGAGTAAGAAAACTGTCTAATATTTAAGCACAGTGCTTAAAGGATAAAAGGGCTCTCCCTCCTGGGTGGTGCAGCAGGATATTAATTTGTGAAAAAAGTCTGGATGTATGTCAGGAGCCCAGGTGATGAGCCCAGGTGATGTCGCTCATCATCAACATGCTCCTTGTTAGCAGGAGGGACTCGGCAATGACAAGTGCAGCCTTCTATTTCTAGAGGATTCAAAGTTTAATTACTTTGTCGCTGTCTCATGTAAAATTGGTTCAGGCACAAAGAGCACATGGGACTCGTGTGTGCCAAGGCAGTGGCGGCTCAGCCTGGAGTGCTGACATTCCATGGAGCTGCTGGGGCTCGATGCGTCCCGGCAGCGCTGTGTGTTTGCAGTGGGTATGAATGATCAGCACTTGTAATCTTTCCTGCGCTTGTCAGAAGCAGCAGCTACAACTCTGCTTAAGCCTTTGCTGCTGGTTCCTTCTAGGAGCTTTGGGTAGCTTGATGGGGCCTCTGTTTTCAGCATTTGGCCTCTAGTTTGATGTGTCTCCAGTCTTGCAGCTGTGCTGCTCGAGACAACCTAAAGAGACTTTAAGAGTTGATGCTTCTCCTACCACCCAGGCATGTGATGAAGAAAGTGTGGGAATAATCAGAGCTTGGTCTCAGGTGTAAAATGCTATTTTAACAGGAAATGCTTGGGCAAAACCTTACATGTAAATGGTGCCTATGGGCATCTGACACACCTATTTGGTCATAAATGTTTCTGTTTCCATTCCCCATGACCAAATAAAATGATAGTTTTCTCTGGACTCCAATTCAGTCCAGCCCAGACAAGATTAAGTTGTCTATGGACTCAGGCTCCCTCAAGTTACCACCTGTCAGCAAATTAATAGCACCTTTTTGTCTCTGCTGCTGTACTGGTATGGCCTCCCTTTGCAGTAAAGGCTAAGCTGAGTAAAAATACTTCCCCTAAGGCCTTCTGAATCACCCAATGCAGGAGACTCCACAGTGTGAACTCAAACCTTAATACATGCAAAAATCCACAGGAGTGAGATGTTATAAATGCCCAAAGGGCAGGCAAAGTTTCAGCTGGGGCTTTCTCTTCCTTATGCACTGAAGTCAATCAATCACGAGATGCAAATGTGTAGAAAATGAGGCTTCATTAGTTCTTCTGCTTGAAGCACTCCCTTGGGGTTTTGTTGGCATCTTCTCTTTTCCTTAATGTTAAATTTCATGTCTTTGAGCTGCTTTTTCCTAATGTGGCCAGGTGTGTCAAAGGGAGAAGTGTGTTAGAAGAACAACCTTTCTCCCTTCCTATCCTTTTCGAGTCCTTCTGTGAGATTTCTGCAGCTGTTATTAAAAATGGAAGAAGAGTTCTATCCCTGTGCTATTTATAAGTATTGTCTGATGGACAAGAACTTGCAACCTTGTGTCATGCTGCTGGTGACCTGGTCAAGGAGGGGAGTTGCTTTTTAATGAGATGTCCCCATGGGGATGCTTTGATCCAACTTCTCGAGGAGGCGCAAGGAGAACAGACGGAAAGGAGATGATGGATGCAGGCATCTTAGCTCAGGCCTTTGCCCGCTGGCTTCAAGGGCTCTGTCAAATGAAGAAGGGGCTTTATGAAAGACAGCGATTTGTTTTGCCAGTCTGGTAACTTGGAATGTCAAAAACCCTGAACAGTTTTTTGCAGACACTCTCTGAAGTAACAACAAGTCATTTATGAATCAAAGAAATGCACTGTGCCAGCCAGACCTTGGAGATACTAAGCAGTAACAGGGTGTCTGTAAGGAATTTCAAAGGCATTTCTGCATATGAAACCATGCATGGGAGTTGCACAGAATATGAAATAAGTTAGAACTATGTATATTTTCCACCTATATCTACTTTTTTTTTCTGAAGTATTCTTGGTTCCTAAAAGCTGGTATGATATAAGAAGATTGTTAGTGTTTTCTTACTGGGGTTGGTTGGTTTGTTTTTGAGTTGCTTTGAGTTTTTTTGTCTTTTTTTTGTTGTTGTTGTTGTTGTTTTGTTCTTTTTTTGGTTGGTTGGTTTTGTATTTTTTTTTTTTTGTCTTATGGGAGCAAGGGAGCAGTAAAGAGGTCTTCTGAAAAAAAAGTCATGGTTTATTTTTACCTCATTTGAGTTTGGAATGTCAATGTAGTTCTCCCTAAGCTAAATGTTACTGGAGGTCTGAGCCGTGAAACATTTAAGTAGACATTCATTCATTCCAGAAATTGAATGCTTCCAGTAAAAGCTAACAATTAAAATTGATGGTGAATTACTGTGTTTCTCTCCTAATATGGATTGAATGGGAGATGAAGGGGCTTTGATTTAAAAAAAATTTTTTTTTGAGGAGTCTTGAGCTGAAGCCTTTGATTGGTGTGCTTTACTCATGAAAGAGCTGTTCTGCTGGTGCATTTGCTTATGCCTACCTACATATGAATACAGTGCCCTGGGATGTAGTCTAATTTCTGATTTGAACACAGATACATGGTCCATTCATCACTCTGCTGTCCCAAAATTCATCCTTTTTTTCTGAGCCTTCATTCTTTGTGGCCACTGTCACTATATCTTAGCCCAGTCCAGCTGGATACAGCCTTCTGTAGTGTCCATCTGGCTCAGCAGGAGACTGTGATTGCAATCAGCTCCTCCCAGGCCACTTCAGCACGGCCTGATGAGAGTGAAGAGTACTTCAGGTGTGCTGCCCTCTCCCTTGCTGCCAGCTTTGCAGAAATGCTGTGAGTTTTAATATGCATGCTTGAGTCTGTGTTCCTGCTGGACAGCAGGCAAAGGAGAGCAGCAGCAAGCATCCCTGCCTGGCTGCTTGGTCTGTAAGTTATTTCTGTCTTTGTGCCTGAGATATGAGGAACTATATATGTGGCCTATTTAAATTTTGCAGGTGGCTCATATTTCAGTGATTTCCATGGAACTAGCAAATCTCAGTGTTTTTAGCCAATTTATCAGTGTGTGTTTTCCCTGTTGGGGACAGCATGATGTCTATTCCCAGTGGGAATTGGCTGGTAGTGCTGCTTCTGTTTCACATGAGAAAGTGCTTGCAGTGGTAGGTGCCAGATGCTAATAGCTGTTTCAGGGCCCCTTGCTAGAGCTGCTAGATATTCCAGGTGTGCCTACATCTGAGATTATTAGAAGGGGGATATGTTGGACATTGTGAAGCTGCTGCCGCCTCCCCTGGTTCATGTCTCCATGTGATTTGCTTGTTTCTCTGTACTGGAAACCTGAAGATATACAAAGAGTCAAACCATGTGCACAAAAGCATTGTCCAAATGCTTCTTGAACTCTGTCAGGTTTTGTGCTGTGAGTACTTCCCTGGGGAGCCTGTTCCAGTGCCCAGTCATGCTCTGGGTGAAGAATATTTTTCTAATATCCAACCTAAACTTCCCCTGACACAATTTCAGGCCATTCCTACATCATTCTTGCCTACTTTCTCACTCATCTGTCCCTTAATTGGTATTTTGAATGCCAGGGAAAAGAGGATGAGCTTAACAGGGTCTTTACCAAACAAAAAGCTGATTCAGAATATGGGTTTATGAGGTTGATATCCTAGATGGCAAGTGGAGTGTGTGATCTCTAAACCATCAGATTATTGGAAGTAGATGCCCTGTTAAAAATGAATCGGATGCCTCTGAAACATAGAAGTGTTCAGAGAATCTCTGTCCACTTCAATATGGGCACCTTCCCAGTAATGTGTATGGGGTCTCAGTGGTTATCTTGCTATCTAAATTTATATTTAGTGTTCAAGGAGCCAGTAGTGTTCAAGTCAATATACTTCTCATGTACGAGGAATTGTTTCTTGAAAACAAATGTTTGTATTCATCTTCGTTTGGAATTACTGGCTGAGCTGTCTAGAAAATTTCCATTGAGAATATGTTCCTGTTGCTCTCTGGTCCTGCAAAGCAGGCAGGATTTCTGAACCTTGTTTCCCAAGACCATGATTTCTTCTGGCTGAAATGATGGTGCATTGATGGTTAAATAACTATGTTACATCAGGGGACACAATCTGGAGTCAGTGAGTCTTGCATATAGAAGACAATGAGAAAGTGACTCCTCCTTAGAAAACAGTACCTTCTTGAAGCATGTTTTGAGGTAGGAAGGGGAAATTAGTTCAAGAATTTGAAACAAAATACTTGATTCAAGAAGGTGTAAGCATTTAATTTTTGAACGCATTAAATAATTTCTTGTGCTGATTCAAAGTTTTCAAAATGTTCATTTTTATACAAGTCCAACTTCTGGATTTCCATCAAAATTGGAAAGGGAAGTAGATACTAAAATAGTGGCATTTGATAGGGAAATATTCTTTGCTATTTATTCATGTGTAGGCTTAGACTATTCATGTTTTGTGTGAGAAAGAGAATAATTCTCCAGGTATGCTGTAACACCCTGAACTGCTGTGTGCAGAAACTGAGGGAGGACAGCGCCAGACCTCACTGAAGGCAGCAACTTTGCCCTACCAGTGGCAAGACTCATACATTTTGTAAATGTGACACCTGCCAGGGGAGCAAGGCCTCAAAAGGGGCTTCTGCAAAGGGTTGCTGCAGTGCAGAGAGAACCTGTTTTTAATGTGTGACACCTTTCACAGTGTAAAGGTAGAAGGCCACGTGTGGGAGTGACAGAGTTTGGTATCTGTGTCTTTGAGGTCATGAGCAGGCTGTGGGAAATTTGCAAATCCTAAAGGCTCCAGGGAAGTAATGGTTGCTCATCACCTTCATTTGTGCCTGCTGGTGTCTACAGTGCGATGAACAATGTTTCCCTCTTCCTTCCCCACCTGAGATCATTTCTGAAGAGATCATTTAATGTTTAGGAGGAGGTTGAAGTCACTACTGATGATAGCTGTAAAAGCTGAAAACTAACTAAGAAATGATATGCTGTAACAACTGTGTAACTACAAGATATTTATGCATTCAGTCTGATTACTCAAATGTTGCTTGGCACTTTATTCTGTGAGTGATTAGATGATAAACTTTATATGTAAAAAAAATCTGCATCTGCACCCGCTATAAAACTGCTACATCTTAGCATTGGAGGGGAGGAGGAATACATTAGGAGGCTCTGCTGGAGAGGTAGAAAAAACATCTCTTGATTTAGAAGATACAGGACTTGAGTTCTACATGTACAGATTGGTGGTTGTAAGCAGTTCCCTTTGGGCCTAGATTTTTTTCCAGTGAAAATGGCATTTGCCAAATGCCTTGCAAGGAGTAGTTGCACCTCTGGGACATAGCTTAAGGAATTAGTTAATGTATATGGATGGCAGTTTCTGAATTTGTGGGTTTTCCCTTGGGCAGCTCACCCTGTAAATGAGAGGCAGGTGTCCCCGGGGAAGAGAGGGGAGAAAGGGGTAGTTATTGGAGCAGGACACAAATGTCAGCCCATGGTGGGACACCTGTGTCTCTTGCTTGTATCTTCAGAGCTATGTCTCAGATATGTGTATGCTTTTAAGTCTAGTGAGCAAAGCACTGATGTGATGTAGAAGGCAGGAACTGATAGCAATTGTTCAGCCAAACCAATGCAGTTGCACCCTAAAGCTTTGGTGGAAAATGTCAGTCAGTGATGAGCCTCCCAAGTGACACCTGCGCCATGCTGCAGCAAGGATCTCAATGGCCACCTATGGATGTCTTTTCCCTTTTCATGTCTCTGCAGCCTGCTTCTCTGTCTAGTTCTAAAATGCAAATTTTGCTTGCCCTGCCATTGCTACCTCTGCAAAGGTTACTTTCTAAGTACATGCTGATGATATTGCAGATGCTTTCTGTAAAGGTCTTCAGATGAGATTTCAGTAATGTCTCCGTTCCAATTCTGGCTGCATAGCATGAGCCTGCCTGAAAGAGAAGTTTTTGTACTGATCTCGGCATCTTGAATTGTTGTGGATTTCTTTGTCTTTAGCTTTTCAGAGAAATTTGTGAACACTTCACCAGATGCCTACACAGCCTTGATACCAATCATGCAGGGTGAGCTGTAGGAAAATCAATGCATCACTTGTCTTGGCAGTTCCAAAAAAGAGACAGTTACTGAAGTTAGAAATATATTAGCTCTGTGTGTGTTGCTTTCTCGAGGTGCTGCTGACTTCTAGTGAAACAATTTATTTGCTTCAGGGTACAGTTGCTTTGTTACAGATCCAAGTATAAAGTGCCCTGCACCTGAACTGCCCTCTATACATGGCATTGATCAAGACTTGACCCTGGCTTTGTGGATTGTCATTTATAAGCATTTAGGGTTTCTTTTAAAGTAATCTTTCTGTCTGCCCACTTTTCAGCTATTAGGAATGGAGACAGATACAGCAAGGTCAGTGTTCCGGCCTGATTAACAAGTCATGTCTATTCAACTTGGAAGGATGGGAAGGTAATGGGCCAAAAGAAGTTGAAAAGGCCTAGGGTTAGCTTGTCTTAGATTAAATCAGAAAAATGGTGGGATTGTTTCAGCTTCTGCAGCCTGGTAACCATCAAGGGTCATTATCTAAGGTGAAGAGTTGCTGATGGTCAGTATACTTCTCTCCTTCTCTACAGCCCCTACTCTGTCAGTTCAGAGTTGCTGTCTTCAGACAGTTTGAAGTCCTTGCTGCAGGTAAAGCAGTCTCTATTTTGTTTGATTCTGCATTTGCAGTGTTGATATGTGACTACTTAATATGTTTCCTTGTGCTTTGATCATTTCTGGAAAGAAGTTGAGTTCCCTATAAATGTGGGCAGAGTTGACAGATTTTTTTTTTTTCTTCAAATCTCTTCTGAAATTTTCTCCTATTGTGTTGCTTTCAAAAGCAAATCCCCAAACCTGAATACTCAAAAGTAAGGCAACATGTATGCTAGGCAGAAATGCAAGGAAATTAAATATTTAATCTTTGATCTTAAAACTCATGAAAGTAACAGTTCAGATTTGATTCCTGTTTGAGAATGAATATAAGGTTTAATTGTTTTTTTTTTTTTTGGATTGGTTTAGATTGATGTTTCATCCAGACCAGTTTGTCTCAAAGTGCTCAAATTTTTCTTTTTCTTCTTGTGCATTTTACCACCCCTATGTCCATCTTTGACCTTTGTTTTTACAAAGGGGTCCTGCCTGTGATGGCTTCCTACGCTTTTCCATGATGCACTCGGTTCTGTCCTTACCAAATCACAAGGCCAGCACGTCTCTGCCCCTGAGTCAAATGCACAGAGGCAGCAGCTTTTGGCAGCATCAGTGCTTACTCAGTAGAGGTGAATAGGAGAGAGACAGCTTGAAAAGAATGGATGTATGGTGTGAGGATGCAGAAATGTTTTATCTGGAAGTAGCCTTCATCTGTGCCTAGTTCAAAGGGTTGAACATTGTATATCAAAGTGTGTTTGTCCCTTCTTTTCTGCCTTTTCGTTGCTATCAAGGAGTGGCAGTGGTACCTGCCATGTTTCTCTCCCTGTGAAATGTCAGCGAAAGCAATTCAACTCTTACACTGATTTGCTCCAGATAAAAAATGTCAGGAAAGCATTCCTTGCCATCAAAGCTTCCCTTTGTAAGAGGAGCTGGCTGGTGAGAAGAGAAGTCATATTACTGATATGGAGCTATCAATTGAAGAACTGTAATTCAATCAAGTGGTTCTGCTGGTATCATAAACCATGAGAGTAGAGCTCAGTCCATTTAGAGATCGTCAGGGCCCTGTGACTGAGTTAATACAGACTCTGCAATCGATCCCTAACCTCCCTTTAACTTTCCCTCTTGTTCTCAACTTTTCCATCTCTTCTGTTTCTCCTCTGCTCCATCACCCTCACGTGCTGTCTTCTTTCCCTCCCCTCCTCTTTTACCAGCTAGCTCCTGCTCCCAGTTCCCGTTCACGCTCTCACTCCTGTGAGCCCAGCCTGATCTGTACATGATACATATATATTAAGGTTGGCAGATGCTTTTTTTCTGTTTGTTTTTTTTCAGTGAAGAGGGCTGCGGGCTGTCAAGTATGTAGGTCCTGGTGAAATTTATGTTCTTTTCATTTTGAGACATCAAGAATTTGGGTTAGGAGGTTCAGTAATACAAATTAAGGTTTTTTTTCTTTTAAGAAGGTTATGGACTCAGGGTGTGTCTTTCTGTGTTATTTCATTAGACCCATAAAGGGAATGTCTGCCCAGGTGATAGGCTCATAAACACTGTTACTGCCACTTGGATCCTCATGTATTTTTCATGAGGTGAACACATGTACATGCAACGTATAAAGAGGCATAACATTTTTAATTTACTGGTGGGTGGCATATCTTATGACTGGTGAGGGACGTTTGGCCTTTTTATTTTATTCTAAATCAGAACTTTTATTACTTGACATTTTGAGTTGACTAGCTGTACCTGCTTTCTGATGTGATTGTGCAGGTAGTGCATGTGGTCACTGTGAAGTGGCCATGTGCATGTGTGCCTCCAACTGTGCTGAGCACCTCCTTGGGAAATTCATTGGCATAAGTAGATGCTGTAGGAGAGTGTAAGTTGAGCAAGGTGTGACAAATTGGTGTTGTTTCCTATTCCAATGACTGAGTGGAGTGAGGAGGAGATAGATGTATTTTCATGGCTGTAATTTGACATTCAGTTAAGGCTGGGGCTATAGGACCCCAGGTTGGCTGTTGGCAACACAAAAAAAAAAAAAAAAATTAAGATATAAGTGTTCAGTAAAACCCTAACTGCAGCAGAATACATCTTTGCATAGGCACTGATCCCTAAGAGTGTTTTTGGGTGTGGTTGCCCTGATGTGCCTTTGGCACTTCGCTTATTTGGAGTTTTTTGCTGTTATTTCTTTTTCCTCTTGCCTTTCCTCAACACGCAGCAGGAAAGCCCAGCTCTTTCTTTATCTGTGGGTGGTATGTATTCATCAGCCTGGCTCACCACATCAGAACAACCAGCAATTGACCGTATGTTGAAAACAGACACGCTCATTAATTTTAGAAGCCAACGTTCACTAACCAAATATGGCTCATAAAGTACCCCAGGGGAGCATGAGGAAATTGGAATTTCAAGCTGTGGTGCTGTCACGGTGGAGGGACTGCTGGCGCCTTTCTCATCTGAGTCCCACAGTGGTCATCTGGGAGCTGCTCTGCTGGCAGAGGAGGGCAGCTCATGCATAGCAAACATGGGCCCTCTTCTTCCTCTCTGCATCTCTTCTCCTGTGCCCAGCCTTATCACAAGCAGTAGAATGTGCTTTCCTTGTCAGAAAGCTATGGCATGAAAGCACAAGTCTGTAGCCTCCTGGAGGATGAAGTGCTTCTTGTTGGGATACAGGGAGTAGCCATCCTCTAGGTTCTCTGCTAATTAAACCACAGTCTAGTTAGATCCACAGTGCAGTCCCCCGGGCAACAAACTACATTCACTGCTGAAGTAAGAATAGCCAACCACAGCCACCTCAGCTTGTTTAAGCTATTCTGGCAGCTTTGAGTTAGAGATCTCTTTGGTGTTCCTAACACTGAAGACTTCTCCCATCCCCACACACTTCAGAACTTCTTTTCTCTTTCAAGTTCTCTTTTATTTTTTTCCTCTTTTGTTAAAATAATTTCTCTTCCTTCAAGCCTTTCAAAGCACTTCTGAGGCTTCTCAGTCGTACAAAGAAGGCTTTATGGGTTGAATTCCTAGTTGCATTCCTTGTATCTCCGGCTATTTCATGTTTCATATGATATAGGCAAGGGTTTTGTGGTGGTTAGTGATTATGGGTCATTTCATGAGGCTGCTTGCCCACCTTGACTCCTTTAAGAAGCCTAATTGTCAGGTGATGAGCTCTCCTTCTTTAAAGATGAGATCCCTTTTACTTGTTTCAAGGCAGACTTTGAAAAATATGAGAGTGGGGAGAGAGGAGGCATGTCTCAAATGACCTGGTCATCTATAAAATTTGCATACCGCTTTAGGATAGTAGGCTGTGTTTTAATCACCAGGTTAGAATGAGTGTTATGCTATTATTTGTGAGATGTGCATTTTGAGGTGCAAGATGGGTTTGTACCTCTGTGGGAGACACTTGCCAATAAAATGGGGAATGCACTGTCATAGTCTGGGTTTGAGTACGTACACAAAGAGGAATGGGGCATTGCCAAGTGGTTATCCATGCAATTTTTAGTAGTCAGTAGGAACTGACCAAGTAATTAGTGGTAATGAAATTGTATTTGGAACAGTCATGGTATCGTATACGCTGTCCCCGCTGGGTGTGGCCACTGAAACACTCTGTCTTCCTCCCATGCAGCCTTTCAACCGGGACATGCATATCTTCTGAAATACTCAGAACACACATCTGAGTATATAATGAAATCAAGTATGTGTCTGTGTGGGAGTGGAGAACTGTCAGCATTTATTGCAACAAAAGGAATTAGTCATCACAGGGCTTTGTCATGAACTTCTGTTTGTCTGTCTCATACCACAGAAAAAGAGGAACAGCATATTTTTAATGTTTTCCCTTGGCTCTCCTGCCAGAAAAAAGTAGTACCTGCAGAAATTAACTTTTTCTCTTCTATTCAGAAGTGAATAAGATGTAGGGAGAAATACTGTGAACAAATTCCTGACAAACTGGTGAAAAGAGTGCATAAAGTTAAAAGTTTCCCAGAACTTTGAGATGCTGATCTAATGTAAGGGCCCCCCAAAAAACCCCAAAGGCTTCAATGTATGTATTCAGTATTCTCTCTTAAAAATACTGTCTTTCTAAAAATGGCTTGAAAATGTTAGACAAAAATGTAAAGCAAAAAAAACTTCAAAGGCTTACGAAAAAATGGTTGAGGAAATCCACAGGTTAGTGGATTTGTCAGTGGAAGAAGAGAAAGTAAACGCAACATTTTCAATTTGTGTGCAATCACAGTCTGCCTTGAACAAGCCATTTACTTTTTTGGTATCATGCATTTGACTACATTGTCAGCAGTGATAACATGCATGGAGTATTGGGTAAACAATTTATAGGTAATGGAGAGAGAAAAAAAATCCTGACAGCTTTGAAAACATTCTGTCTTTATTTAAATTTGACCATATTTTGAGCCTGTTGTTATTCACTCAATTTCAAAGGTAGTTTGCAGTGCTCAGTCAAATTTGCAGTCAAATTTTTGGTGAAGATTCAAACAACTTTTGCAAGAAGTCTAGCAACTTCAGCTTTCTGTTCGTGTTTCAGAATTGCTGGTAAGCATGTCATTATTTCTTGGACTCTCTCAATTGATTGGCTATTTGGGATTATTCAGAAAAATTCTGTGAATAATTTTGGTCTCACTACTTTGTGAACAACTTGGTTAGAGTGACATATACAAGGTTTGTCTGGACACGATAAGCTATGTGTCCTTCCGGCTTCTGAACTGGATAATTAGAATGCAGTCATGGATGTGGCACAAGATTTCCAGAAATTGTAGGGAATATTTCATGTTCATCACTATTTACAGCTGCAGGAATTTCCTTAATGATGTCAGACTGGCTTCTGAGGATATCACTAAGAAAAACCATGATGTAATAGGCAAATGTCACACTTGGGAGGTCAAAAGATAATTTTCTTTCCCATGGAGGATGTTTTCATCCTTTTCTTTCCAAACTTATCGGAGGCAAGTGGAGAGGAGTAACTTTGTACACCTGAAGAACAGGAAGAGCTTTATTTCATGGTGTGTTCAGGTCCATTTGAATGATGGGCTGGTAAGCAAGGCTTGGGAATAATGGCCCTTGGAGAGGCTCATGATGCTCTGGTTCTGGTGTATGAAACTGTGAAGGATGGGGGCGAGCCCTGGCAGTTGGCTGGGTGGGAGGTGCCTGTGTGTTTTTCACACACACTGGCCAAGGTATGCTGCTGTCATCTGCTTTGGCAAAGACAGAGGCTCACAAACTGTTTATCTGAACCAGGAAGAAGCCATCTCTCATATGGCTGGTTCATATAAAGGTATGCTTGGTGTCTCAAATAGGAGTTAAGGTCTGCAGAGACACATGCAGCACCAGAACAGTTTTCTGGGTCAATGCAGATTTTCTAACCTCAGTGTACCACTTGTGTGCAATGCCCTTTCAGTGAATGATGATATCACTTGACTTCCTTATTTTGTCATACTTGAATTGGAACTTAGTACTTTTTTAGAGATGTTATGACTCAGGATTTAGCTTGCCTTTGAAGACAAGCCCTCGGGGAGTCCCTAAGTCATCTTGCATAGCAAAGGCATCTGCCCCACTAGAATGAAAGTTAACTTTGTCCTTGGAAGCATCTGTGGCCTCATGCAGGCAGTAATCATATTTGTCTGTTGTTTCTATCCCTGATGGTTTAGCAGTATGGTGCCACAGGGGGGGATGGGGATTGTTGGCTGGAGCTGAATTGTAGCATTGTAAATGAGAGCATACCCCTAATTTATATGGCAGTACCAGAATGTACTTGGGTGCATTCATCAACCATGCATTTCCTTTGCTTCCCCTCACCCTTTCCTACTGCCTGTGCATATTGATCAGGCTGTCATTGAGCTGTCCCCGGGCCTCTTCCCTGAGGGGTCACAGTTAATACTGGCTACAGATATAGGTGGGGGCAGTTCAAATTGAGTTTTCTGCTCTACCTCACCTTTTATTTGTTAACAGAACTGAACTATTATGCTGTAGGTGTACCCAGCTTGATCAGAGACCTTAGAAGAGTTGTCTCCGTCTACAATTTAAAATAGATAAGTCTTTCTACTTGTGAAAATTTTTTCACCTTATTACTTGTTTTTACAGATCATTAACACATTTAGGAAAAAGTACTCTCGTGTTATCATGTACTATGCTGTACTTCAGGCATAATGGGAAGTTTGGTGTTTACTGTCTTGCTGATTCTGATTAAGTGATAGCACCCAGTACATCTAAAAGACTCCTAGATTTTGTTCTGATTGCCATTTTAAAAATATGAACTGGGTGATATTCTGGTCACTGGTATATAGAAGCTCATCAATAATTGTCTTTATTTTAACATTTCTGAATGAATGAAAAAATGTTTTTCAGTTCTCCTTGTACCCTAGAACTGGCAGTTTCAAGAAGCACTTGAATTGTTTAACTTCCATCTTGCTGATCAGGTTGCTGTTATATTAGATTTCTTTTCCCCTTTGATTGCTTTCATTGTGGAATAAACACCTTTTGTTGAAGACAAAGTGGGTATTTTAACTTGAAAATACGATTACAGTGTGGTATTTTTGTCAAGACATGCTAAACTAAAGCTCTGTGCCTGCAGTGATGTCAAGTCACTGAATACTGTGGGAGCTGAGCCTGTTGCTGCTCTTATAGTCTCTGCCTCAGAGGACTGGTGTCTTTACTGCCGTAACTCCACTGAAGTCGTTGGAGTTTTTCTAGAAGAAAACTTGGCTCCTATCTATCCTACTCAAATACTTTATAGCCAGGTAATACAATATCCCATTGATTTCTCTTTTTGTCATTTCTCCACATTTTTGCCTTCAGAAATGCCTGTTGAGTTATGATCCGATTCTTTTGCTAGGAATTCTGAGCAGCCTCTCAATTTGGTGCAATATCTAGTCTTGGGTATATATTTTTTTTTTTGACACTTCCTTTTAGACCCTTAGCAAAAGAAAACTTAGGAAACCATTTTTATGATGTATCCATTCTTGTTTATTGTGCCTCATTCATTGTTTGAAAGCATTAGCTGTTTTCAACCAGAGGTGTCAAAATTAGATGACTAAAAGGTTTTGTCCTCTATTTTATGGAAATATTGAAGTAGGTTGCTGTTTGAAACAATGCCACAGAGAAGCTACAAAGTGAGCTCTGTTGTTTTGGGTGCCACAATTCTTGCAGAAGACCCAACCTTAGTGAAAGCTTCAGTCAGTACTTTTATCTAGCACCAAACAAATTTTTTAAGAAGCTGGGCTTGAGCCAGTTCTGTTGCCCATGATTTAAGGTTGTTAATTTATAGTCATTTTCCTGTTCTGGAAACTAATTCTATCAAGCTCACCATCTCCATCCTATACAAAGCATGATTGAAATTATATCTCTGCAGCAGGAGGAAGTATTCTCTCTTCATCTACAGGTCCCAGATTTTCATCTGTCATGACTGCCTATAGCATCCCAGTGTTTCCTCAAATCAGGTGGCTGCAATAGGCTCCCTAACCCTCCTGTATCTTGTGCTGGATGTTGGTGTTGCTTGGGTAAAAGTAGAACTACCTTCTTTCAGTACCAACACCATCTCCTGTGGAATCAGTCATTTATTTTTCTTGTGATGGTTTTTTATGCCTTGTCATTTGCACATTACTGCTTGAGAAATGGTCCTTCTAGCTGTACAATGAGGGTTGTCAGAGATATTGCAATCCCAGACCTTCCTGTGCCTTGCATTATTTCAGTCTTCTGTCTTGCTATGTAAGGAGAGAAACAACAAATCCACAAGTCTTGGCACTCTCACTGGTGAGTTGCTTTTACTGTATTAAGTTAACAGCTCCGACACTAGCAAGTCAAAGAATCAGATGACTATCACGTTTGCCATAAATACAGCTTCCGATATTTCTGAATATGAAAGGTTTTCAGATCCCTTTCTCTTATCTATTTAAGAGGGAAAATTAGCCAAATCTTGTTGTTTGAAACCAAATCCCAGCTAAAGTATTTGCCATGATTCCTATTTTTCCCATATTTTTTTTATTCATTTCCAGTTGGAATATTGGAGGGGCTGGCTCTGAAGTGTTGAGCTATCATCTCAACAGCATCCCCATAAGCTGTTTCTATAAATATTTCTCTCTCTACTGGTTCAGAAACCTGATCATTGGCAAGAAATGCAAGATGTCTTAGTTTACTCTGCCAGGTGGGCCTGAAAGAAATTTCTGATGTGATGTTTGGTTTGACTCAGGAATGAAGCAATGGTGAAAGACTAATCTCTGACTTTAATTTTCAGAGAGTGTTGATGGGAGACTGGAAAATGAGTAAAATGGGGAGCTCAAAAACTTAACAGCAGATCAAAAGAGGGCCAGGTAGAATGATGTGCCTGAACAAAGAAGGGGGAAAGAGACTGGAAGAGGTAAAAAGTGTGAGGGAGCAAAGATAAATGAAAGCAGAGAGAAAGGACATAGCAAAGACCACTGAGTTTTCATCTGTTTTCAGCACTGCAGCAAGTCAGAGGAGATGTGGGTTAATGGAATGTCTGAGCAAAAGCTTGTCCGGCTCAGAAAATGGAGGACAAATATAAGAAACACCATCAAAATGAACAAAAAGAGAGGAAAGAGAGGCTGTAATTCATGGACAGGGTGACAAGAGAAGATAACCTTCTAGGAGGACTGCAATAAAGAAATGTTGGAGTAACAGAGGGAGAAGAGCAGGGCATGAAAAAAATTATGGAAAATAAAAATGGGGGCAGAAGAGCTTATGACAACTTAGAACAGCTTGAAAAAGGTCATGCATGCCCTCTGGGCTCCTAGCCACACTAGAGCCAGAGAAGACTGTCATGGTAGATAAACAAGGGATGGTAGGATTGAACACAATTTATAACTTGCTTGTCATTGGCATAGGAATGGAAATGAATATCCCATCCCTGTAGGGTTGTCAGGGCACTGGGGAAACTGGCCTCTGGATTGTCTCTTGGGTGTCAAGTGAGAGGAAAGGTGCCAAATACTTGTATGTGTGTTTCTGTCTAGCTGGATGGTACTGGAAGGGTTTGTGAAGGAAGGGAACAAATGTCTATGAGAATACAGCTTGTTGCACTGAAATGCACATTTCTGTGCTGCCACATCCATTGGCCCATGAAATTTGATAGAGAATAGAATATTCTTGTAACTCTGCATTTGGGTGATGTCTGTAGCTTGAATAATTTATTATTTCTCCTCTTTAAGGGCAAATTACTTAGGTCCTTCCCAAATTTATCTGAACTTGAGAGCACTGCAAACTTTGATAAAGGTTTTAAGACAAAAAAATTGATCTGTGTGTCCCCTCTCCTATCAGGTCCTCTATTTGGTACTGCAAGAGCTTCATAGATGGCTCCATGGGAGGAGGTACATTAACTACCAATCTTTTTATTTAGAACAGGAGATTTCTGAGATACATGGTGCTGCTCTTTATAGCACCACACTGCAGCTATCTACAGCTGTCTATAGCTAGGAGTATTCCTGGATGAAATATGGGATGGAAAGGGTAGCAAACCTACATGAGAGCATTTATCTGCAGTTCTTGCTGCCAGGCTCTTAGCAGGTTGAAAACCCACCCTGAAGACAAGGGTTGGCTTTATCCGGTAAAGGGTCATGTAGCATTTGACAAACTATGCTTCCTCTTGCATCATGCTCCTCTTCCCTGAAAGCTTTCATTCAGCTTCATTGAACATAGATTACTGGGGAATGGCACAGGGCTGGGAACAGGCATGGAGTTTTCAGAACCAGCATGAAACTTGAAATGCAACATGCAAATGCAATTTTTGCAAACTGGAACAAATTCCTCTTTCCTTCCCCTAGTATAATCAGGAATACAGCTTTACTACTTCCAGGTTTGGTAGAGTGGAGAAGATGATACAGTTTTGAGAGGTAAATGGATTCAGGACTTGTTAGATATCAGTGCTATTCCTCTTACTGATGTCTGTCTGCTTCTGGGATGCTGGCAATCCTTTTATTCTCACAGCCAGCTCTTTGTGCTGATTAGCCATATAGACACTTTGAGTCTGAAAAACAGCTGAGTGGAGAATTTTGAAAAGGAGTTCTGGTTTTCAATGTTCTTGGGGTTCAGTTAACAATCTGTGGTTATCTGTATGTCAGACCCTCAGCTCCAGTCACTCTCAAGTGGATATGAAGAATGGCCAGTAATTCTCTGGGATGTGCACCCATCCTTCAGAGAGGGAAGGGAGCTTTGCTGAGACATAAACTTTGAGCTTTGTGTTGAGCTTTGACAGAAAAATAATTTCTGATTGCTTCTCAGCCTGAGAGGGTAATATCACAGGTAGTACAGAAAATCAGTACAGAAAATCAGTAATGGACCACTTTGTCATGTTTTTGGACTAATGATTATCCAGCCGAGAGATGAGGCTGTGACTCTCCCTGATGTCTTTTATTTCCAGGGAGAATTTTGGGGAGGCAGATGACTGAGCCCTGTGAGCCACTTATAGGGTGAGGGAACTTCTGCAGGTCATGTGTACTCATGCCTCATGGGATTTGTGTGGTTGTCTAGGCACAAATCTCTGTCCATATCAAGTATATAAAATATCTTCCCTTATGTAAAAATATCTTTTCATTTGAAAATCCACATCTCCTTCCTCTAGAAGGGAGAAGGCAAGCAGCATCACCTGTCTGACAAGGTTACCATCACTTCTCACCAATGCCTGAGGGACTTTACAAGTGATTTCTGCCCACTTCCTTGTCCTCATGAGGCTCTGTGGGAAATGGCAGGCTACCAAGTTCACATGAAGCCTTATTTCTAGAAGCATGTACTTTTTCAGCTGTCTGGATGGATGCCTGGTGTGTTTTCTGAAGACTACCATTCCATCAGCAAGCTTCCTGCCCTACTGTCATCTCCTTTGTGTGGTTCAGGGGTTTAAGCTGATTTTTTATTTCCAGAGCTAGCAGGAAGGGGAGAAAAGTGATGTCATGTGAAACTTTAGGGACCTGTTTTTTACTACCTCGAGAAAAAAAGACAAGATACCATCTCCTTGAGTGGCTAAGGGTTTTAATCTTCACTGGTGACCTCTCTAGTGCTCTTCATGCTTACACTCACCTGCCCCTGCTCCCTTTACCAGGTTGTCTGAGCTATGAACCTTCCTTCCTAGTTCCCTAAGGTATGCTGGGCACCAAAGTGATGGGTGGTTGTCCCTGGCTCATGATTAATGGCATGACTATACCTTGGAGAGAAGAGATCTTTGCTTTTCCCATGAGTTGGCTCCCAAATCTGAAGGCCATGTCTCTTACATTTTGTCCTGTCAGTCACAGCACTTGGCCCACTATTTTATGCTGATTGCTGCCCACTGTATTTTGACCTGCTTCTTCAATAAAATCCTAACAATGCACTGATAACAGGCATGTAGTAGGTGATCCATTTTCCACTGCTGACAGTCACTTATGTCGTGTTCCTTAAAGCAGGAGGGTTATAACTGCACAGTCCCCATTAGAGCTAAAAGAAGTGGCAAAGCTACAACCAGCCCCCGCCAGCCTCGCATGAGCAGTCGACAGTTATTTAACCTTTAGTGACAGGTGACGTACCTCAAAGAGAAACAATGCTTTGTGGGTAATGGGTTATTTATTTCTTGAACAGCAAGCTGTAAATTCACCCATTTATGGGAGCCACATTTCTTACCTACTGTTTGAGTGTTGCTCGGAAGTGCCTGTCATGGTTTGACACTGGCACAATGCCAGTGCCCCCATGAAAGCATGTTTCCCCCAGTGGCTGCTGTGAGATGTGACCAGAAACAGAGCAAAGCAGGGTCAAGCTTAAAAATAAATTTAAAAAAGTTTACTAACTTACAATATATAATAAGGAACACACATACAACTTAAAATGAAAACCTTCCATTCCTTCTCCCCCCAACTTCCACCACAGCACAATGAGATAAAACCTTAAATTCTCAATCCAGTTACCACCCCTCAGATAACCAACTCTCAGTTCATCCAGGAGAGTGGAGTCCCTCTTGTACCATAGGCTTCCCAGGAAACACAATTGAAACCTCTTGTGTTTCCAAGTCACATGTGGCACCACCTGGAGGAAATCTGCCCTCGTGACCTCTTTCTTCCATGTCCAGTGCTCTCACCACTGTTCATGGACCAGAACTGCTTCTAAGGTTTCCCTTTTAAGGATGCTTCGCGCCCAGTTCCTAAACAGCAACAGTCTCTCACATTCGGGACACCAGTCCCCCCAAATTCACCCCCTGCGGCTGAGGGGTCCCAAGAACAGAGATCGTCTTCTTCTCTGAAGACAGAGGGCACCACCACACCCTCCTCATCCTTCTCTGTTCGCCACTCCTTCACTTAACATCGCTGCACTCACTTGGCTCCAAGCCATTGCCTCCCCCTAAATGCAGTCTCTGTGTTACAGGAAAAAATG